>OY735199.1:69128273-69645773 GCA_963457665.1 Thysanoteuthis rhombus | reverse complement strand
TGAGCAGAATCAGGTGATGCTTGAGTGGTGGATGAAATATGTATTAATTAGGATTTACTTGACAGCAGTCTCTCCACTAGAATCATCAGTTGGACAAAGTTTGGGAACCATGAGTCCTGGAAAATCATATACCGCAAGAATTTGTTACATGTTTTTTTTTTCCCCAGCATTTTAAAGCTCACTTATACTGTGTGCATAACGAATTTGATACAAATAAAAATCATTGATCCAGTTTGTGTTAAACAATGAACAGTGGTTGAAATTCAAATTTGATTTGCTACTATGTTTGACTAGTTTTGCCATCTGTTGCATGTGCAAGGGTTAAGTCTACTGTCAACCATTCAGAGAAGAGTGTTAGAGGGTAAATTTCAAAAACAAATGATGGTGACTTTCATTTTGGTCAATAATTCTTTTTATTCATTTAATTTTGTTTTCCTTATTTCAGCACATTGGCAGAATATACAGGATTATAAATGTGTAAGTATGCACCTATTGTAATTAGGCAAGTGTGTGTATAAGCCTGGATACTGTGGCATATGTAGGCACATGGAGTGGGTCCTTTCAAAGAGAATATAATAGCAAGAAATAAATCAATGGTCAACTCTCCTTCATTCGACAGAAGAGCGCAGAAAATCAGTAGTAAGACTAAATAGATCCAACAGAAAGGCTGATGACTTGACAGTTAAGGTAAATTAAGTGAAAAAATAAGTAGCCTGATAGACTTATAGGTGAATTGTTTGGTAGATAGATTGGTAAAAATAGTTAGCTCACAATAGATCTACAAAAAAATAAACTGCAACAGAATAATAAGGTACCCGTAGATGTACATTGTACAATTGTATAAATACAAAGTCTATCCAAAAAAATATCAAGCCATTCAAGTTATCTTCAGAACTGGTTGCTAAGCCTTAATGTAACTTGGTAACTAATCGGTGAGGACCTTACTGCACATGCATAGACAGACACTTTCACGTGAGGTAACTCAGATGGCAGTGAAATGTACTGTATGACCATTGCATCCACAATAACTGAGCTTGCTCATTCTTGATGTTTTGGGCAGTATTTTTTGGCAAAACATTCCAACATAGAGGTCTGTCATCTCCCATTACAGTCCAGATTTGGCTTATGATTAATAGAGAAGCGTTGGATCAAGTGCATTGACAAGGAAGAAGATTATGTCAAAAAATAAATATTTGTTGTGTAAAATAAATGCTTTTTTCATCATTAAGCCACGGACTTATTGAAGAAACTGAAATAGAAAGATGGATGAGTAGGTAGATAAATACCTATAGATCGATACAGGCAGACAGGAAGAGAAAGATAGAGAAACATAAATGAACTGAAATTGATTAATGGATTAGTTTATGAATGGAAAGATAGTTATACTAGTTAGTGTCTGATATTTTACAATTATAAAAATGTACTGACTGTAGAGAGAATGGTAAAAAACACCCAATGGAAACCGTCACATGATCAACATCTTTTGGCTGCGTGCTGTGTTGGGGGAGATCAATAAAAAAAAAGTGGAAAAAGGGGATTATCAATGAATAATCTACCTCTCTCACATTTTGTTGATTACTAAAAAAATGTGAATTTTCAAAAACAAGAGTGTACGTCAGGAACAAAATAGGGATCAATTCAGCATCTAGTTCAATTGGTGTGATGTGTATGCATCATACATTCATACATACATGCATACATCGCCAGCCATACCATTTTGAAAACTGAAGAAACCTATGTTGACAGTTTTGGTTGACAATTTCTGATTGTTTAGTACTTTGATTCAATTTGACATGATCACTGGATACTGGTTCCACTGACAGTGCTAGCCCATTCGTCTCTTCATAGATAGACAGAAAGACAGACTAATAGATAGACAGAACCTAACTGTATGAGATGAATATAAAGAAAGATAGATAAATGGATAGATAGACTGAATTAAACTGGTGTAAAAATGTTAGTTGAGAGGTCATTAGAGCTGCTTACTGTAGAAAAGTTGATGATAATGATAATAGCATTCTTTTCTCAATAATTTTTTTTTTCAGATTTAAAAATAAACTTTCTAAAATAAACAGCTTTCATCTCTTTTTTCACAAGCCGAACCCAAATATCAAAGCAGAACAGGTTTTCTTTTATTAATACTAAATTTGCATCAGACAATTTTTTTTCTTTCATTCAGCAAATCTATTTTAATGGTTTTCATTCAATATTACCAATAGCATAAAACTTTGACATCAAATGCAGACAGAGCAGGAATTTCATTTGACTCTACTAAACCGGTCATAATGGCCAGCTTTGAATGATTTAAAAGGTGTACTGATTGCCACCATCATTTCTCAATGCGACTGCAGCTGCTGGTATAAGTGCTACTGATGCAGTTGCCGCTGCAGCTGCAGTTGATGCCATTTCAGATGAAGCTTTGTGTTGTCACTAGACAATGGCTTCTTCCTGTCTGGCTGCTTACTAGTAACCCTTTCAACACAATTGGTGGGTAGGCCGGATTAAATGATGATACTAATGTTTAATACTGTAAACATGCTGATAAGAAGATTTCTCACTAATGTTTGGGTGGGTAAATAGTATAACAGATGACGCTGATGATGGGTACTGACAGAGATAAGAACAGTTGGTGATTTTGATGATAATTAAGATGGTGGTTCTGGTAATGATACTGATAATTAAATGATAAATACTAATGATGACGGTGATGATGATAGTATTATTAGATTTTATGATTATGGTTGTAATAATGATAAATCACTAATGATGAATGAGAGGTAAGGAGAAGGAAGTGTTGTCACGATGAGGTTAAAATAAAAGTACTAACGGTTATAATAATCATGATATTTGACTCATGATAATATTGAAATCATAATTATGTTTTTGATAAAATTGATAGCGAAGAAAAATTTGGAATATTAATAATAAAGTTGATGGTAGTGATTATAACATTAATATTAGAATGTTGAATTATTACTATTTTAATTCTTTTACAATAATTTTGAAATGATAATAATGGTGATGAGGATTTTTATATAACAGTGAAATGGAGATTATACGAATAATGATGATCATGATATTAATGAAAATACATATGGTTATGATAATACTTTACAAATAATAATTATTTAGCTGGCAAACTAATGATAATACTGAAAATTGCATGTAACAATAACAAAATGATAGTGAGAAAATGATTATGCTGAAATATAAATGGCATGATTGTGTGCAGATCTACCAATAACAAAGATATATCAGTATTAACAACGGTGAAGGAGATGATAACAATAGTGTTGACGGAGTTATTTACTGTTATGGTCGTTGTACTGTAATGACAGAAATCACAATGATAATGTTTGCAATAGATGCGTTAACCAAAAATTAGATTTTAAAATTTGAAACACAAAACCTTTTGAATGTTTCATTAAATATACTTGTGACTGTTAAAAAATTCATGAGAAATTTGTAAAGTAAAAATCGACAAAAAAAATAATGAAGTGAATTATAATGACAATGTAATCAGCAAAACAACAAAATTCGTAAATGTGACTGACATAAGGCCCCCTCTTCTCCCCATGATATTTCTACTCAAAACCAATGCAAACTGTGCATAACAAAATAATAATTGTACAAGAATAATATATAAGTGAACCAAATAGCAGCTGTCTGCAAATGAATTGCAAGAAATAGGGCCAAAATCATTGCTTGATTAGATGACCTAAGATGATCTCTTGACCTAAATCATTCGACTCAGTGGTAATAGATAAAAGAAATGTTTTGCAGACATATTTTGACTTGAACAATGAGCTTCTAATCATCTAGTTGGATTTTTCTTTTTTAATTGGAACAGTGTTATAGTACACGTTCGAAAGACTGCAGGGGAAATTCACAGCAGAAGGCTACTTCATTTGGTAACTTCTGTCTCTTCAATTAGTGAATGCACAAGAGTGTGGCATAGAAGGTGAGAATAATTTTTTCTTCTTTTTATAGTGATCAGAAGTCATTGATTGTTTGTCAGAATAATTGTTTATGCAGTGTCCAGAGTGTACTTAAAATGATTCAATAAAAAATACTCCCCTTGAGCAATTTCACTTCCTTTCAATAAATTAGTTTTTCCTGTTTTTCTTCTTTGTATTTGAATCAATTGAGTTTTATCTTTAGGAAGAGATTTTTAAAAAGATATACAACCAGTCTGGTTAGTCGCCCAAAAGAAACTGTCATGTCTTTTGCCATGATGGGGGGATCAATTGAATAATTGGAAAAAAGGAGATCAATGAATAAGTTACCTCTCTCGACTTTTGTTGGACAGTGATCACTAAAAAGGTCTGAATTTTCAGGAAAAAAAGCATGAAAACTGCCAGACGCAAACTAAGGGACCAGTTTAGCATAAATTTATGTAGTGAATTGAACTCTCTCCCTCCATTAAAAACCTATTAAGGGGGATTTTAAAATTTTAAAAGCATTTTTTCTTGATATGATAAGGAGTAAATATTTGAATTTTGAATTTTCAGGCCTTTAGCTCCATTGGTGCAACCTGTATGCATGATAGATTCATAGCCAGCCAGCCAGACCAACTTGAAAACTGAAGAAACATTTGTTGATGATGACAATTTTGGTTAGCAGTTTCTAATTGTCATTTGTTAGAACACACACACACATACACACACACACATGCACACACACATACACACACACATACACATATACGCATACATACACACATGCATACATATATATGTATGTGTGTATGTGTCATTTGTTAGAATACACATACACACACACACATATATATGTATGTGTGTGTGTCATTGGTTAGAATATACATGCACACACATACACACACATATATATATGTATGTGTGTGTGTCATTTATTAGAATACACATGCACACATACACACACATACATATATATATATATATATATATATATATATATATATATATATATATATATATATATATATATATATATATATATATATATGAGTGTGTGTGTGTGTAAGATTGAAAAACTAATGATTTTGTGAAATCCCAAGGGTTTTTTAAAAATTCATGAACTTTTCAGCTATGAAATGCTCAGATACACAGTAAGTGTGATAATAGTTAACAAACTTATGATGCTGACCATTACTGCTGTGATGGGTTCATTCCTTACTGAGAGCCCCACTACTGTGGCCTCATGTCAAACCAAGCTAATCTCAGTGAAGTATATTCTGCTTCAGTATTTGCCAGTTATATACAGCTTAGTAATAATATTTTTTATGCATCAGTTCAACAGCAAAGTGTAGCAACACTTCTTTACATTTAAACTGTTAAACCCTAATTTAAAACTTATAAATACCCCAATTAACTATTTTAAAAAGAGGTTTGATTTTCATTGAAAGTATGCTTTAGAAGTTACACATCTAATGTTCATTTTATTGCATTAAGAAGCAAATTCACACGTAAACAAAGACAGACATTGTTTTTTTGTTCATACAGATTAAAGTAGGCAATGATTTTGTTGATAATCGGCAAAGCGGATTAAGTCTTGTGATATGCAGTGTGAGAGAAAAAAGAAGTTAAGAGACATTTTACAATTATCTGGTTTGAAAAGAGTTAATGCATGAAGCATGGGATATTGATAAGCTGCTGCAAATGAGATGTTTACAGAATCAAAAGCAATGAATCCAATTGACTTGGTTGTAGAAATATAAATTAATAAGTGAAAAAGAAAGTGGGACCTGCTAGAAATAACTTATTTATCATTATTACTTAAATTTTGATTTGCATGATCAAATCTACTCACATACGTTGGGGTCTACATGATGTTTTCCTACATGAGAACTTGCTCTACAAAGAATATTTACTAAACTCCTTTAAAACACTTCATTCCCAATTATATCAAAGGCATTTTATCATTCATTTTTTTTTATTGAACTTGATTAGATTTTTATAGTTGCTTTATTCTATATCGAGGCATGAGCTTTTGTCTAAAATTCCCTTGTACTTATTAGTGTTGTGTTACCATAGGTAAACACTGTAGCATTCATTCTCTATCAAACAATGTTATGCTCTCAGTGGCGGTACGATTTCTTAGTGTGTGTCAAAAGCAGAGGAGGCACCAGCATTCTATATTAACTCAGGCAAGGTTCATCCAGAAATGAGGACGGGTAAAGTTGTTATATGCCTGTAATAGTTTATGTGTACGTATATATGTATGTATATATGTATGTATGTATGTATGTATGTATGTATGTATGTATGTATGTATGTATGAATACAACTGTAAACTGGCAGAAACAGTGCTTTGTAAAGCAAATTTTTTTAGCTCCATATCTTTGGGGTGTTGTGATATAGAGAATGAAATAAATACTGGTGGTTTTCAACTGTTATGTTATATTTTAGTCGGGGGGGGGAGTTTCAATTTTCTAAACAATTTCAATGTGGAATTAATGTCTTAGTTTCAGTCTACATGATATCTTTAAAATTTCTGTATGAATTTCTATAAAGTTTTATAGAAGTGTGGGCAATGTTTAAAGGGAGAAGTGCTTATAGTTTGAAGCGGATCTATGAATTTTCCACGATTACCTTCCCTACATTGTAGCTATATATACACAATACAATATCTCCAAAAGCTCTCAATGAATTTTGTGATGTCGGCAATGTACCAAAAAGAGGTACGTAAATTTGGGGGCAGATCCAGGAATTTTCACATTTACCACCCCTGCATCATAGCAACATATACAAGTGCAATATCTCCAAATGCTCATAAGGAAATTCAATTAAATTTTGTTGAGGGGTTCACAGTGCACTAAGGAAGAAGTGTTTAAATTTTGTGGTGGATCCAAAAGTATTCCTCAGATTTTGATGAAAATGAACTTCATTGAAAGAACCTTTTTTTCTAGATCTCAAAATTCTTAAAATTTTATTCTTGAGAAGGGATAATGTATACATACAGCTCAACTAAACCCTCTATTTCCGTCCACCATATGAAATATTGAGATTAGTTCTCTTAACTTCACTGAGAAATCAATATTCCAAAACTCATATATTCAGGGTAGGGTTTTTTATATATGATGTAACTATGCTACAGAACTGGACCCTCTCTTTCCATCCATCATGACAAACTATGGCTACAAAGTATTTTGATTACTCATTTTCACTCATTTGGGGTGAGAGGATCCATTTATGATTTGAATACATACGATGGTAATTTGACAATGTAGAGTGTGAAGAATAAATTGAGATAAACCAATGTTATGTCTCAGAATTTTTATCATCATGAGGACAGGTGGTACTTGTTAAAAGTCTAGAGATACTTTGGAGTCTCCATTTGGGGAGTAACAGGGAGATGTCTTTTGTGAGAGATGCGTTTTTTTTTCGTAAAAAAAAACTTCAGAGGGTAACTTCTGGAGGTATAGTTACATCTGAGGATAAGAACCCAAGACATTATAAATATAACCCTTCTTTACTTCTACAGCAATGAAAATTCAAATAAATACAAAAATATCACCTCTTATTTTTATTCTGTGTTGATCAGGAACTCTTTACTACAAAACACAAACTGTTTTAGGAGCCAGAAAACAGTTGAAAGAAGATGAAGGTTGGTCAGTTTTTTTGAATGTGTGTGTCAGTGTGATCACTATAATTTCACTTCTAAGATGTATGGGACAAAGCTCAATTCTGGATAGATTTATCTCCTCGCTCTCCATGATTTATTGGAGATTTTGGGGGGTGTCCTCTGACCAAAATATCTCTTCATTTGTCATCCATTGATGTTATCTAGTATTTGTTTCTTTTCCAGATACTTTCTACGACACATCATGAAAGGATAATCTTCAATCTTGAGATATTCTAGGTGCCCATGCACAAAAAGACAATTTCAATACCTTATCTTGTAAAATTAGTTTTACATCAAGCATCATTTTTCACCTTCTGCTATCAATTGCATTTTGAAAGTTTTGAAATATTGGTTCAAATGAAAGAAACATTTGTATCAATAAGAATCAATTAATTAATCATTAGAAAGTGACCCATTTCATCTGAAGCCAAATACAAATAATTGTAAAGTGTTACCCAAAACAAATCTCCATGGAAAGCTCAAAAGAAGATGAAATCAAGCAAAGAATCACTGGATGACAAGTCTTTGATAAAGCAAGCTCAACCTTCAAGAACAAGAAAATACCATTAGTCCTGAAAAGAAAAGTATACAACCAATACATCGTCCTATGGAGCTGAAACACGGAACCTAACCAAGAGACTGACCCTTGAACTAATAAACCATGTAACATACACTTGGAGGAATAATGCTCAACATGATATGGCAAAAACAGGAGTCTGAGATATCATAGAAACCATTAGGAAACTCAAATGGCAATGGGCTGGTCATATTGCCAGAATAGTAGACAACCGATGGACATCATGACTCACAACATTGATCCCTAGAGAGCAAATGCAGAATTGAAACTGTCAAAATATGAGATGGCAAGACGAACTGGACAGGTTCAGAAAACATTGACTCCACGATGCCCATGATCGACAGGTGAGGCAAATCTTGGGCAGAGTTTATGTCCAACAACAGACAATAAAAGACAAATGATGTTGATGAAGACCCATGAAACCGCATCCCTAAAATGGATCATAGGTTTGGAAAACAAAACAACAAATACATCTCAGATAGACAAATGAAAAGTCAAAAATGTAAAAGTGTACTAAGTGACAAAGACATGAAAATAGTTCATTGTAACTCCAGGTTTCCAGATGGAAAAACCAAGCGCTTTGTATTTTCTCTAAGCAGGAGAACGTGGGCAAAACTCAGTTCCAGCTCAATTTAATGAAGGAAGTTTTTATCAGTGGCTCTCCTTCAAAGATACCTCGGGGGTATTCATTCATGTACAGTTGCAAATGATAAAGTAAGGCCTCTGGAAAATCACAAAGCCAAAGATTTGGTTCCTTATCTAACCTATTATGTTTTTTATATAATATAGCCTGAGAGAGTTTACTTATTAAGAAGCTATAGAGGAGAAACTGCATAGAAAACATACCAGCTGATATTCAATATATATATATATATATATAGATAATGTAAATACAGAGGGAGCATATATATATATATATATACATATATATATGTATATGTATATATATATATATATATATATATGTCTAATATAAATACAGGGGGAATATACATATATATATATATATATATATATATATGTATATGTATATATATGTATATATATATATATATATATATATATATATATATGTCTAACATAAATACAGGGGGAATGTATACATATATATATATATATATATATATATATATATATATATATATATATATATATATGTATATATGTATATATATATATATATATGTATATATGTATATATGTATATATATATATATATATATATATATATATATACATATATATATATATATATACATATATATATATATATATACATATATATATATATATATATATATATATATATATATATATATATATATATATATATATATATATATATATGTATATATATGAATGGATGGATAAGGAAAGGGAGTTTAGAATCTAAATTTTGTAGAGAGAGAAACAATGGTGATGATTGGAATATAAAGAAAATAGTCCCAGTTGGGATTCAAAGCCAAACCATTTTCCATGGGAGCATCTATGTAGTCTGGGTCTGCGCTAACCGATTGAACCACCAGGACCCTCACAGTCAACAAAGGTCAAATATCACCCATAACTCATTCCTCTTCTCCACTCGCTGTCCAGTTTTGATTTTGTGTTCCGTCTAAGAACGACTGGTGTTCACAAATTTCTCCATATCTGATTCTTCCCAAATTGACAGTATGATAAGTAAGGATAATAATATCATTAGTATCTGACAATGTGAATGAGGAAAGGCAGTAAAGGTAAATTTTGCCTGAACCGAGTTATTCATGATAGCGGATGGAACAACGGCAATGATTGGAAGTTGCATCATTTGGCCTAGACAAAACCATTGATTAGAATATATTCATTATTTGTATATATATATGCATATGTGTGTGTGTATATATGTATATGTATAAATTTATGTGTATATACATGTATATATATATATTTATATATATATATATATATATATATGTATTTATATATTATTATTATCATTATATATATATACATATACACACATATATAAGTATATATGCATATATAAATACATATATGTATATATGTATGCAAATATTTATATATATGTATGTATACATATGTATATGTATATGTATGTATACATGTATATAGAATATATATGTATATATATATATAAATATATATATATATGTATATTCATAAGTATATGTATGTATTTATATAATATAATGCAATTTATAATTCATTCTGTCGAACCAAATATGTCTATTTCTTAATACATAACTTGTGTTGAAAGAGACAAATAGACCAAGAATAAACGAGATGAGAATTCAGGTTGAGAGCAGTTATTTGGGCCTTTGCATTACTGGCATTTGTATATATATATATATACAAAATACAATTCAGGAATACAATATAAAATAATATAATACAATATCCGCTGTATGATGGGTTTGTCTCATAATGAGCTCAATAATTTCTACATTAAACATCAAGTTGATTTAGAGTAGAGTTTGAAATATAATGGAGTAAGGATTTGCTACACAAACACGTTTATGAGAAACATAAACGTGTTTGTGTATCAAATCCTTGCTTCAGTATATATTTAAATACACACACACACTTATATATATATATGTATTTGAGCACCTCTTATTCCCAATGCTTGATGATGCTGAAATATACACAAATGAACATGATCACATCATATTCATTCTGCCTACTGCATACAACAGTGGTGGAACAGAGCGCCATCAGCAGAAACTTGTATTTCCTGCTGATCTATCAGCCTACAAGCCAGAATAAATGCAAGGGCATGTCGTAGACTAATAAACTCTATAATTGATGAAAGAAAGTGACAATCATGTGCAGTTGAAGTTACCTGATAAAATATATCATTGAAATTGAAAACATGATTGTTGATCCATCCTATAAATACTGGTGTGTTTGAACAGGTCTCATAGCATGTTCCATTTAACACTCCTGTGGGGCCAGTTGGAACTGTATCTATGTATGTATATATATATATATATATATATATATATATATATATATATATGTGTGTGTGTGTGTGTGTGTATGTAGGGGAAGTTGGGTTTGCTAGGGACTCATTTCACCTCATTTCACAAAGACGCTTATTTTTCAACACATAGTTATATTGATAAATCTATCACATGATCTTTTTTTTTAAAGATATACATATCATATGCACAACAAATTCAGAAAATACATTCAGGGCTTAGAGAGATTCCTTGCACAAAATTTTATCGCAATTCATTAAAAAAACTCTGGAGATATAGTGTTATATACATATAGCTATAATGCAAAGGAAGTGACAGTGAGAAATTTATGGATCTGTTCCAAAATTTGATTTTTTTTTCATTCTTTAGCTCATGACCACCTTTCCACAAAATTTCATTGAAATTCATGGGGAACTTTTGGATATTTTGTGTTGTATACATTTTGCTATGATGCAGGAAAGGTGACAGTGAAAGGTTCCATCGCTTATGGCCCATCCTACTACAAAATTTCATTGAAAGTCATTGAGATATGAGTTTAATTAAATTAGTTATGTATATCAAAACATCGATGCTTATTAAAGATAAAAATGAAGAAGATAAATGGTAGAAAATAAAAAAGAAAGAAAGAATGAAAAAAAAGAAAGATAAGGAAAAAGAAAGAAGACAGGTAAATGAAAATAAAAAGATACAAAAAGAAAGAAAAAGAAAAAAAGACAAAGTAAAGAAAAAAGGAATTAAGGGGAAAAATATGAGTTGAGAAGAAGAGAGAGAAAAGAGGAAAAATAAAGACAAAAAGAAAAAGGAAAATTCAAAGAGAATAATATTAACAAAAACGAAGTGGAAGTCAGAGATACTTGCTATTCTGCCTCAAACTTTCAGAGATATCAGTTGGACCAAAAGTAAGGGTGTGGTTTAGCATTGTAGTTTATATGGTTTTACGGTTTAGAACAATCACTTGTAGGAGATAGAGTTAATGACAGTAGCAAAGAAGCAATCAAGGTTAGAATATAATAAGCGCCTTGAGTATTTAATGATTTTATTAGTCCATAAATTAGTTTCAACAGAGGGATGCCACCTGCCCGATGTTCGGTTTATTATGGTATAGAAAATACAATCAACTTAGAACTTGAAACAAAATACACTGACTATTGCACAACCGTAGCCACCATAGATGGTGAAGGGTTCTATCCTTTTTTATATGTGTGTGTGTCTACGAATTTGGAAATTGGCATCAGTACTCCAATAGACCCTTTCTAAAAATGGATTGGGGAAAAAAGCTTTTTTGACCTTATTAATTAAGATCCTCTAGAATCTATGTTTTCAGATGTTTTTGTCACTCTATTT
Source organism: Thysanoteuthis rhombus (assembly GCA_963457665.1). Taxonomy (NCBI): domain Eukaryota; kingdom Metazoa; phylum Mollusca; class Cephalopoda; order Oegopsida; family Thysanoteuthidae; genus Thysanoteuthis; species Thysanoteuthis major. Next base: position 69,633,269 of record OY735199.1, on the reverse strand, counting down.
TGGATGTTTTCTGGTGGAAAATGCTAGTGATGTCATCGATAGAATTTATTCAAACCATATTTGTTCTTCAATGGAGTTTTTTTTTTTACAGGACTTCAAATTTTGACATAATGGTTTCTCAATTATTGACTGTGATTGCTAGTGTTTTTTTCTTCCTCACTTTCTCATACCTGCCTCCCCCTCCTCCCTCTCCCCCCCCTCTCTCTCTCTCTCTCTCTCTCTCTCTCTCTCTCTCTCTTATTCACATTTCTCATTATTATTCTATGTATCTACTTTATTTTACTATGGTGAAAATGGGTTCATAAACAGCACTTTTTTCTATTTCTGTGTACGTGGTCCCCAGCTATGACTGCCGGATACTGTTAATTTGAAGATGCAAAATATTAGGGTAATGCAAAAGTTCCCAGCCCTATCTTTTGCCCTAATTTATGGAAATTTTAGAAGTGTCATCAAAGTTTACTCTGCTCTTTTGTTTCTGTAATCAGTCAACAGTAGTATATCATTTATAAGCCTTAGGAATAATTCGGAAGCCAAGAAAATTGTCTGGTCAGTGGCTCCAGCAAGTTTAAAATATCAAAAACCTTATTGGAGAATTCACTGATTAAAAATCAGAATCATTCTTTTGTAAAAGGAAACACAATTTACCTGAAAGGTGGCATAATGTTATACTTTGATGCTATGAATAACCGAAAGTGCTGAAGACTTTTTCTTCAACCCAACAATGATAATTATAATGAGGATACAAATAATGATGTGGAAATTAACAATAATGATGATTAGTAATTAGGACAATAAGTGGTAATAAGAATAATAATGATTAATAAGCCAACATTGAGGGTGGTGGTGGTGATGATTGTGGTGGTGGTGGTGGTGGTGGTGGTGGTGGTGATGATGATGATGATGATGATTGTAAAAAAATTAAAAAAAAAAAAGCATACAAATGCCTTTAGATAATCCTCTAATCTATTCTGCTCATCATAACCTGTGGATCATGTGTGATATGTTTGATTTGTTTATTTTCATAAAATTCATTGATTTCCCATTAATTATTTACCTTTCGAGTAGGCTTTTAATGAAGCAAGGCAGCTTTTATAGCCTCTGAGAAGGATAAACATTATAAGGAATTTTTTTTCAGCTGCAAGGTCTTTGGCATAATGCCTAGTGTCAGGTAGGTGAGTCTGGTCACCATGACTCAAGAAAAAAAAGAATCATCTCAGTTAGAGGTTGAAACATATCAGTCTAAATCAATAGTTAAAATGCTGGACTCCAGGCTGAGAGTTGATTAGTACAGGCAACAAAAATACTACTATCAGTAATATCAAAAGTATTGTAATACATAACTGAAACTAGGGAGTTTTTCAAAGGTACATGCCCCTCTGCAAACTCTATTATCAATGAAAACTGGATAAAAACCAGTTCACAAATAATTACGCATTAGGGGAGATAATGTTAAAAAAAATCCCTGGATTCGTCCAAAAAATGAATCACTTCTTCCTCACCTCATGGCCCGCCTTTCCACAAAACATCATTGAAATTCATTGAGAATTTTTGGAGATACTGTGTGGAGTAGATAGATAGCTATGATGCAGGACAGGTAACTCTGCATGGATCCACCCTCAAATCCAGTCACATCTGTTGTGGCCCATTATCCACCCTTCCACAAAATTCCATTGACAACACTTGGGAATAGAGGAAAAAAATGGCATGAAACATCTCAATGGAAATGATGTTCAGAACCGTGAACCCAACCCTCAAAATTACAAAGAATTAAATCAAAGCTAGATTTTATCTTCTCTGTTGATGGCAACCAATAATTTATCTGTTGCAATGAACAAAATTGTTCTTTTGTTCTCCATCTTGATGCTAATGTGTTGGCCAGAAATAGAAACCTAAATTGGGAGTCAGCTGAATATAAATGGTTGGCCTTTAATTCGATCATGGCAAACAATAGGTAGACACACATCAATGCAGCAAAAGAGGCTTAACACACCAAGGAAAAAGTGATGATATGGCAAATTAGTAATGTTATCTAGCATTACCCAGGTTTAAAATCACTATTAGTTATTATAAGCTGAGTTCATTTTTTTCTGATCCATACTTTTTGTCTCAGGTGAATGAAGCTTGTCTTTCCACCTGTGTGGGCTTATCTCTGCTTACAATAGTTACTCCATGTCACTCAATACTTCTACTTTTAAAACACTGAAATGTTCTTAAATGTAGCTTTTTATTTTTTTACCCGTTTTGTATAACATTTTGAAAAATTACCATTTTTTATATCATATGCATATCTTTTCTTTTTTCCCTATCATATTTGCTGAAGAATCTTCCAGCTTACATACATTAGAGTCATTCGATGATATACAGTTTTTTTTTTATGCATTCTACAATCATAAATAAATCTTAGTCAGTCTATTATAGTTGTTTGCTAAGCTTTGCTTAGTCAGGCTCAAACTCTCTACATTAGCAAACCAGTCTGCAAGTCAAACTTGTTCTCCATCACATCACGGGAGGTGGCCAGTCTGTTATTGTATAACACATATTTGTCTTTGTCTATATGGGACAAATTCAGTAGATGCAATCAATTTGAGATTACCACACCATTGTTCCAGAAAAAAGATTTCAAACTCAACTATTAATAACTTGTATCATTAAATGCAATTATTGATAAGCTCAAATAATATAAATATACCAAAGAACAAATTAATGATTCAATATCTGATTGGGTTATATCACAAAGTGCTCTATACACAAACATTTAGTTAGAGTAGAGCTTTAGATATGATGAAATAATGGATTCACTACACTAACACATTTACGTTTCTGGCTTTTGGGGCTTCTGGAATACCTGAAAAGGTCCAAAACAGCAGAAACTTGAACATGTTTGTGTACCAAATCCATTAACTATGTACTTATTCTTTCACCAGCAGAAGTTTAATGAATCTGTAGATTAAATATCTTTTAGTGTAATTCTTTTAAAAATCTTCAACTAAAACTGTTAGCATTGGTTTCTTCAGTTTTTGAGTGATGCTGCCTGACTGGCTATGTATGTATGTGTCAAATGTACAGACTGCACCAATGGAGCTTGAGGGCTGAAAATTTAAACATTTACTTCTTATTATGTCTAGAAGAAAAAAGTTTTTTGTTTTCTGAAAATTTTCACCTAAAATAAGTTTTTATCGAGGGGTTCAATTTATAATGTAAATTTATACTAAATTTGATCACCTAGTTTGTGTCCGGTAGATTTCACAATTGGTGATCACCATCCATCAAAAGGCAAGAGAAGTAAATTACTCATTGTTCACTCTTTTTTCCAATATTTTAATTGATCACCCCAACACAGCATGCTGCTAAAAGACATTGGTCATGTAGTGGTTTCTGTTTAGTAACAAACTAGACCTGTTTATTCAAAAGTCGATATGATATTCATCCAAATGCAATGCAAACAATATAAAAATTCTGGAATTGAGTTTTAGAAAATAAAGTAGATGAATTGAATTTAATATGAAGTTATTTTTATAACCAAAAACATATTGATCTTTCGCAGTATATAAACAGATGATAACTGGACAAGAATCTTGTATACTTTTTATTGGTAAAATGGGGATTCCTCTGGTTACATTGATTGTGATTTGAACATTTAATTGAATTGAATTTAGTTAATGGCAGTTATTTGATCATTGTCATTGAGCAAAATAAGACTTTTGAATCCTGAAAGCCAATTGTTAATCTGGCCACAATTGATGGAACATATTTGAAAAAAATCTGATGCACATATATATATGAGTGTGATTTGTATTATGTATGTCTGTGTATATATACATACTTTTATGCATCTTGTATATATATATATATATATATATATATATATATATATATATATATATATATATGTATATGTGTGTAATACATATATATATGTGCATAATATATATATATATATGTGTGTGTGTGTGTGTGTGTGTGTGTGTGTGTGTGAGAGCATATATTTAAATGCATATATATGTATGTATGTATAAATTTATAAATATATATATATATATATATATATATATATATATATATATATATATATATATTTAAAGTGGATTTCTTAAACAGGAAAAATGAAATAACACTTGAATTCTGGCATTGCTTGAAATTCATAATAACAAACATAGCTCAACAATCCATATATTAGTAAATTAAAGGTAACATTGGCAGCTTACCCAACTACCAATCATACAAAAAAACATCTAATCAACATCATCTATTCTCTGACATGCCCAAGTCAATTAAGAACAATACAATGAACTATGGTCATAAAAGACACTAACACAGGCAATAAATTTAATGCAAATATCAAGGTTAAGATAAAAACATCCCCTAGAACACAATTTAGCATCCCCTTATAAATAACTCCCACATCTAGTTCACACCCTTTGCCATGTGACTTAAAATAACCCGCAAAAGATACACATTACAAAACAAAAAAATAAAAACAACAATAAAATAAAATAAAAACTCCTCCCAGTGACAGACCCAAGACTCTCACCGAATTCCCCTTGACAGGAATCTAAAACACATATAATCATTTGCCTGAAGAGGCCCAAAGAGTGCTGAAACATAAACGTGTTTGTGTAGCGAATCTACTTTCTATTATATAAATATAAATATATGTATATATATTTATCATATATATATATATATATATATATATATATATATATATGAATATACATATGTATATATATTTATGTATATATATATATATATATATATATATATATATATATATATATATATATATATATATATATGAGACACATAGATCTATATCCTATATATATATATATCTCATAAATTCACCATATATATATACATAGTACATATGGTATAGATCAGGTTTGCGATATAGCATAAAATAAAGCAAAGTCCGAAACGTGATGGATTTATTTCATAGAGTGCTCGATACTTATATTTGTTAATAAGAATTTTGACCGATGCCTGCATTTTAGTGTTACTTCGTTTTTTCTATTTGATAACAATTCAATAGATACAATATAGCAATCAATATATTATAGAAATTAAAGATAATATAGACAGTTTATTTACATACCTATCATCCCCAAAAACTTCTATTCAACATTATCTACTCCCTCACATGTCCAAGTGAATTAGGAATAATACAATCCACTATGGCCACAAAGGATACCAACATAGGCAATAAACTTAATGCCAAATATCAGGGTCAAGATACATCCCTCAGAACGCAATTCAGCATCCAGTTATAGATAACTCCTACACCTAGCTCACACCCTTTGAAATGTGACTTACAACCACAAACAAAAACATACACACTACTAAAAACAATAAAACAAAATGAATAGCTCCTCCCACTCATAGTGACACCCACGAGACTCTTACCTAATTCCCCTAACAAGAATCTAAATACACATGCAATCATTCGCTTGATGAGGCCCAGAGAGGGCAGAAACATAAATATATATATATATATATATATATATATATATATATATATATATATATATATATATATATATTGTATAAATATATCAAACTCCAAATAATTCCAAAAAATTCTAACCCCCTGGATCTGATATTTCCATTTCAACTTCATCTTTGACCACACATAACTTTATGCAACATATAAAAAGCAAAGAATAATTCTTACTATCTGCTCATTTTTGTGTTATTTATATTTTTTAGATAAAATTAATAGATTGTAAAACTGATGTTAATGAATTCATTTATAAAAAAATAAATTGGAATTCTAAACAAAGATAGTCAGTGGGAAATATGGAGCACAATTAATAGTATAAGAAAAATATTAACATAATTTTTACTTGTATTTTAAACATCCTTCACGCACACGCACGCACACACACACACACACACACACACACACACACACACACACACACACACACAGGATATTTGTCTGTAGCTGGTTAAACCACTTGCTAGACAAGAAATTCTGGTATCAGGAGAAATGGGTGCCAACTTATTGATCAATGCAACTAATAAATCATTGGGGGCATTAGATTTGATTCAGATAAAGGTAACCGAGTGATTTTACGTCAATGAAATACAAATGTTGACAATAAAAGTAAATATCCTACAAAAAGATGAATTATGGTGATAAACAATTCTTTTTTTCCTTCTTGATACACGCTGTGAAATATGCCATCATGCAATACATAGGATGGAATAAAATCATACAAATGGTACAAGGTGTTTACAAAAGAAATAGACTGATTCAAAATCTTATTGTTCTAACAGATTTTTGAAACCATCAATTTCTTTTATAAACATCCTGTGTAATTATCAACTTGGACCTGTAGAAGAAAAATAGGGAAGAGAATCAAGGAATGAAGTGTTTCAAGGAAGAATGAATAATAAGAGAAAGCTTGACATTGAAAGTCGAGTTGCGCAAGCTACCTGTGATAGATAGACAGACAGAGACAGTAGGGATATATAATTCTAGCTAAAAAGAAATCTGAAATACCCAGTATCAAAAAAATGTACAATACTTCATCAAAGATTTTGAACATTTGAAACCTCCTACAGCTGAAGGTAAGTAATCATCTATTCTCTCCCCCTCTCTCTCTCTCTCTATATATATATATATATATGTATGTATGTGTGTGTGTTGTGTCTATACATATATATCTGTTTATATATGTTGTCTCTCTCTCTCTCTCTCTCTATATATATATATATATATATATATATATATATATACCCTAATCTTGTTCATTTTCTGTTATAGCTGTTATCAGATTTATTCTGTGAAATCATGATATGAAAGAGATTCCAAATTTGAATGTGCTTACGAGTCTATTTACAGCATGCATTCTCCCATGAAGAGTGATGACAAGAATAGATCCCTGGAGAAAAACTGGACTTAAAAGTGAAAAATGATGATCACAGAAGTAATATAGTAGAGCATTGGACAACTGATAATACAAAAAAATGATTGATGTAGATTGAACACTAATATTTAGAATCAATATTTTTGCTGCTATCAAAAATAGAAAATCCACTGAATCTAATTTGTCCCAAAATGTACAAGAGATGAACACACAGAATCATTGATCTCAGCTAGTGAAGAAAAGATAATTAATTTGTGCAACTGCCACAAAGTAGCCTAAATTGGCATTAATTGCCATTGGCTCATTTAACTGAAGACAACGAGAGACAACATGTTCCATACATGCTCATTTCGGTTTATAACTGGTGAAGGGGGGGGGGGCAATGAAGTGCATGGAAGTTCCTGGAACCAGTTTTGCATCACCTGCATATGATTGGGGTGGGGATTAGCTGGAACAAACCATAACCAACAGGAAACATTGTGAGGATAGATGGGTGCAAATAGTCTGCAAAAAGATTTGTGTATTGCTCCCTTGTAAAGACCACCTCAAGTTTCACTTGAAATCCTTTTGAACACCAACAGAACACATCCTACACCATGACAGAACCATCACCAGTTTGCACAACATCCTGTTTTCAGGCTGGATTAATAGCTTCATGTAGTCTCCTCCACACACAAATTCAGTTGTCTGCCTGAAAGATCTGGAAATGTATCTTTTCTGATCAGTTGACATGGTGACAATCTTTCATAGTCCAATGGCAATGTTCTCAGTCCCAGGTGTGGTGCAGTAATGGTGGCCGTTGGTGTCAATTATAGTCGTTTTATTGGTCGATGCCTATGGAACACCATGGAATGAAGTGTTGATTGATGGGTTGAGCAACATCAGTGTTGAACTGGAATGTAATTTGATGCAATGTTGCCCTTCGTAGAGTGGTTACCATCCTTCAAAGTTTTTTACATCATCCCTGGGTGCTGATGACTGTCCAGAATTCACATAATCCTGGCATACCCTTGCTACTGTTACCCACAGAGAACCCAGAGTAGTTTCCAACTCAGAGATAGAATAGCCCATCTTTGTGGCTCTAACTATTTTTCCATGATCAAACGGTGTTCAATCCTGCCTATGTTCAATGACTGTCACAGCTACATTGTTTCTTTACCTATAATGTCACATATGTCATCCAGCTGAGTCCATTTCTCCCAGCGGTGGAAGATGGAATCATTCAGTGTAATGCTGTCCCTAATTTTTTGGCATTTGTGTGTATTTTTCATTTTGAGAGGCTCTCTTCTAAGATGAATGTAAACAAGAGAAAGTGATTTTGATTCATTGGACAACTCATTATCTTGCAAATAATATCCTGAGCAAAAAACAGTCATGTGTCAGAGAATATGATAAAATCATTGCATCATTTGCAACTCTGAGAAGTTGTGAACTTTGAACATCCATTATTATCTGACATGACCTGCATGAAAATGTTTCCACTAACTCTGTTTAAAACAAACTTTAAATTTTTCTTCAAAGATTCTCAAATGGATTTTTTAAAAATGCTGCAAGTTGAAATGTGAACAGATTATAGCACTTTGCCGAGTACTTTCTTTCTTCTTATAAGTATTGATATAGAAATTAAAATATTGCGTTGCCCAAAGATTGTATAGCTACCAGTACAGAGATGGATTTCATGATAATAGATAATAATAGATACATCAGTTAGATATAACTGGAATAGCAAAGTAAATGAATGTTCTTCAAATTGTACATGTGGAAACCAATACAGGAATACTTTTATTAGTATAGTTAATTTGTTCCAAAATCTTCCATACTGTACAAAACTGATCTGTACTAAGTCTTATTATAATTTATTTGTAGAGCATAATTTTGACAGTACTACATCAAAACTTATGTTAATCAAAGTTGAATTATTTAAGATATTGCAGTATTTCAATCCTTATCAAAACTAACAAAAAATCAATTATAGCCTCTGCCAAGAACTTACTGTTCAAATCAGTGGTTATGGCCTTTGGCAGAATTTGATGTGGGGACTTCCCATCACCTCTTGTCCCTACCCCCTACTCTTGGGAGCCTTCTGGTGGCCACGAGGTCCCAAGAAGTCACATTTTCTAAGGCCTTGCGTCAGCTCTAGCTTGAATACACAGAGAGAATTGTTTACAACTTGACATCTTGAATTTTTCATACATATGTTTATGCTGATTATATTAGTGGAATTTTAATAACAATTGTTTTATTGATTCTATTTATAAGCATGTTATAAACAATGGTAGTAGTCTGCCTTTAGTTGTGTTGCTTTGACAATAACTTGACTGGTGAGTGTTAGTGTACATATTGAGTCCCAGTTAGTGTGAGTTTTCAATCGTAGGTCAACACATATCTAGCTGGAGTTGTCAAACTGAATGTAGCTGCTCAGACATGAGAGGACTAGGATATATATTAAACCATTTATTGGAGCTTACTGTCTCTTTTGAGTTGTGACCTCCCTTCTATGTCAGTTGATTGGATCCTTAATGCTGTAATATAAATGGCTGAAACATAAGGCTCTAATGAACTGACTTCTGATTGACTGGAGTACATTCATAAGGATCCACTTTTTTGTAAAAAGTAAAAAAGAAAAAGACTTGTTGGTGGGCTGAGAATTAGACTAAGTAGTTGAAAATTCCATTGAAAATGAAAAAGAAATGAGTGGTAAGGTTCAGAATAGCCTTAAATATTTTGATCTAAAAAGAATCTGCGGTGGAAAAAGGTTCTTTTGATGAGATTCAAAGGGAATTCTTCATTACAAATTGTTGGAATCTGACCAAACTGTCTTTATATAACTCTACAGTGAGCAATTGGCTCTTTTGAATGGTACACAGTAACAGCAAAGATATTTTTCTGGGAGAAAATAACTGATGATTTTGCTGTATGACAATACCTGTCCTCCTGTTATAAAATGTAATGCAATGAATGATCATGGAGGTGGGATAAGAAATTCTTATACATGCAGCATATTTTCCAAACCTGCTACCTTCAGATTATCACTTGCTTTACTCCATGCAGTAACATAATCAGATCAATGCTTCCAACAAGTTCAAGATATCAAAGAATTCCTCAAAGAAGTCAAAACCAGAATCATTCTTTAATAAATGAATACACAGTGCACTTGAAAGATGATTCAATTTCACAGACATCATTAGCCTCTAAGCATTTGTTGTTAGACACAGACCATCCCCAGGATTCACTAGACTTCTCTATCATTGGTATCACAAAGCCAATACTTTCTGAACTTATTTATTTTGTCAAGCCATCTTATCTTTTGTTTGACACATTTTTGGTTATGATCTCTAGGGATCAATGTTGTGAGTCATGATGTCCTTCGGGTGTCTGACATTCTTGCAACATGATCAGCCAAAGAATGTCAGAAAACTAATGGACATCACAACTCACATAGTGGATACACAGAGATCACATGTGAAACTGGGGCCAACAAAATAGACAATCAAGGAAAATACTTTGCTGATGGAATAATGATTCTATGAATTTGAATCCTATCAAAATTTGCCAAAAAACTCTTGCATCAACCTTATAGCATCCTCATTTTTCTTGGTAATTGGCTCCCAAATAGAGCAACCATTAAGGCAATTTAATTCCTGGGTTCTAGATTCTTGCTAAAATGAAGACATTTTGTTTGGAAGAGAAAAACTTTTTCTTTTTCCAAAAGAAATAAAAACTAATATGTGTGAGAAAAACAATAATTTTTCAATTTGATATTACAAAATATAAAGAATGCAAATGACACCAAAAACTTATGTATAGATAATCAATATTTGGAAAGCAAACAAAAAAGTAATTTTCTTATAATAAATCTTTTGATATTATCCTTTTGCAAAAATTGTGAATGAATATGAAAATACTAACAATATTGACTACACTTTCAGTTTAGTAGAATGAATATTGATTATCTCTAACTTATTTTCTTGATTTATTCATAATCATCATTTATTCAAAAGCATATATATATATATATATATATATATATATATATAAACACACACATATATATATATATATATACATATATATGGAGGATAGTAAATAGTAATAGTATACATTATAACAAAAAAATGTAATGGTCTGATAATTTTCATATGATATTTATTTCTATATATATATATATAATATATATGCATATACATATAATGTTTGTAAACACACGCACGCATATATATACTTTAATGTGTGTGTGCATGCATGTGTGTGTGTGTATGAATTAGTCAGTCAATGTATTCACCAACATGGTCAGATGATTATGCCACTGGCATGAAACTCAGTCACCTCAAAGGACTGAATTTTCTATGCATACTTATTTACTTATTCTCTATCCCTGATATCGATCACTCTTCATGCATAGGTAACTTAACCCTCAAAAAATCAATAACAATATATATATATATATATATATATATATATATATATATGTCTGGTTAGTCACTCTATAAAAACCATCATGTAATCAAGATCTTGTTGGGGGTGATAAAAAAAATGGGAAAAGGGGTTATCAATGAATAAGTTACCTCATTATCATTGGATGATTATAAAGTTGAAATTTTCCAAAAACAAGCTTGAATGCAGCCAGACACAAACTAAGGGACCAATTTACCATAAAATCACATTGCAAATCGAACCCCCATCCTAAAACCTTTGTAGGGAGGTAAATTTTCAAAAAGCAAAAAAATATCTCATCTTTACATGATAAGGAGTGAATGTTAACATTTTCAGCCCTCTAGCTCAATTGGAGTGGCCTTTTGCCTGATACATACATATACAGCCAGATTAGCTCAAAAACTGAAGAAAGTTATGTTGTCAGTGTTGGTTGACAGTTTAATATAAACACACAGGTATTTACTAATCTTAGTTCTGGCTCAAGGCCACAAGTATGGGGAACCCAAAATATATTCATATACATGTGCATGTATGTATGCATATGTATATCAGAACTTATAAGTAATGGTGAAACAGTCAACAGCACAGAAAATGGAGTTTGCAAAAGAATTCTGCCTAAAATTGTTTTTGTTCACTTTGAACGAATGCTCTCAGGGGAAGCATGCATGTATTTCTCCCTGTGTTCTGTCATATCAACAAAAAATATCTCAACAAAATGGTATCTCACTGGCATGCTATGAGGAAGAGGAAAGGGTGAATGGCAATAATCTTAAGTTGCCTGAATTTCTTTGCTGAAATATTTTCATTATCAATTTTATTTGACTCCACTTAGTCAATTGGTGTCTGTGATCAACTTGGTAAAGGTGACATCCATGTTAGATGGGCTCCAAGGATATAGGATGCAAGTTCAAATCTTTTTGGAGGCTAACTCTTAATTTCCTATCCATGCTACTCACTGTGATATGGTCATAGAATGCAACAACCTGAACATTGTGATAAAAAGCAACAATAAAATGAAAGAGAAACTCATAAAAAATTAATGGAATGGATGAGTGAGTAGTTTAGCAAACCATTCACACATATATACTTTACCTGTCCAGGCTGTGGCAACCTAAAGTAGTTACAGCCATAATCAACCTTGACAGTCCAATCAAAAATCAGGGCAAATGTTAACAAAATCATTTTCTGACTTGTCTATCAAATTCTAAGTACTTGCAAGTATTTTTCCAAACTTAAATATATCTGTATACAAAAACACACATCCACACATCCATCACCAACCCACACAAGCGAATTTTTATACCGAATACAGAGCTTTTCATACTGTTGATGTTGTGACAATTTAGTGTGTTGCTGCTAATAACAATTTTGTGTATCTTTCAACAGATACTCTTCTTGTGTTAATTGAACTGCTGAGATAATACATATTTGGCTAGGTTAACAAGACTTAAGCAACATGTCACAAAATATTTCATTTTATGAAAGTGTGTTGCCAATGCAAAAAATGCAAAGCTCTGATATAATAAATTCCTGACTATAATAAAATGATGTTATGTTTAAATGATTATGATAAGATGAACTTTTAAATAGACCTAGAGGCTGCGGAGAGGCAATAAGTGGGATTGGGGTGAGAGGGGGCAGTTGCCCCCAGGCGCTGATGTGAAAGGGATTATAAAAACTGTAAATTAATTATAAGGCCCTCTCATGAGATATAGTACCACTGCCCCCAGGTGCTGAGAACTCTTGCTACACCACAGCACAGTGGAATGATTTTATACTCATCAATGGATCTCCTTTATTCCTCAACATTTTTAATGTTTCCCCTACAATTTTTTTTCAATAATTAGAGGAAATTGTTGATTATTATCAGTGAACTGATCACTAGTTCCCTCTGAATGAATAGAGATAATTTAACACTGTGCTTTTGGATTTATTAACTTGTATCTCATACAGAACAAACTTAGTTAGGTCCTTCAAGGGTATAATGACCTAAGACCACCACAAGCTGAGTGTTTCTTGGTTGTTTCCTCTTTTGAATACCATTAATAACCTACTCGATGGCAGTGATAGAATGTTAGAGTTCCATGTTGTACTCTACCAACTATGTTGGCAAGAAATATACCTTCAGCTCTTAACAAAGTTAGACAACTGTATTTAATGATATTAACTGTACTTAGAGAAAGATGAGAAAATATTTTAGAAGAAGTCAAGAGATGAACAACAATTAGTCCCAGAATAAAAAAGTATGAGTTATGAGTGTAGGTTAAAAGAGTTAGGGTAAACTTAGTTAGAAAATAAGAGGGATAGGGTGACTCAATAGACATGTTCTAGATTTTGCATGGTTTAGAATCAGTAGACCCACATGTATTTTTTGCTACAAGGGAGTCCAAGAGACTGAGAGGCCAGATATATACAATAGGAGTAAACAGAATATGAGAAAATTATTTTTTAAGCAATACAATGGTGGGACTATAGAATAGCACGACATAATCCGGTAATCAATCGACAAATGTAAATGATTCTAAGAAGAACTGCAAATGTATAAGGCCTTAGAGATGGTGTAAATATGTCTTATGATGTTTGCTTGTACCAACAATTTGTATACTTCTTTTGCATTAAAATAAATGTTCTTTCTGAAAAAGTAACTCTGTCTTAAGTTTGTAAAGTATACATATATGTAATTGTTTTTTAGTGTTTTTTGAGAACCTTTAACTCTTTCAAAAGAGTTGCAAAAACTGTATAGAAGAGCAAGGAAATGGGAGAGGAACAAGTCAGTTGATTCTACTTTCCTGTCAGTTTATATTTGTTTTGAAAACGCTTGAAGTGGGAGAAATGGTGAGGGATACACTATATGCAACTTAATTAGCTCCTATTACTTTTTTGAATATGTTGGTAGCTGAATGACCCAAGAACAGTTGATCTAGTCACTATCCACTATCAACCCTTTCTGGAGTGAATGTTCTTAAATGTTGGATATTTATCTGCTACTGATTGAATTTATCACTCTTGTTAAGTACAAAATTAGTTTCCTCGCTGAAATATTTCATTTTCTAATTTCACTCATACAAAACAAATGCATATATCCTGCTAAATAGACAAAGTATTTGAAAAATTTGGTAAAAATCTGTAGTTGAAAGAAAAGATGATATTTTTGAGAAAAAAGCTTCTGAAACAGGTTTCTCTCCAGTCTCTCAAATCTTCGAGTCCAAAAAAGGAGGTATAAAACATCCATTTTTTCAAAAAAATTGAACACTGATGATTTTATTGATCTTAGAATGCTAAAAATACTTTTTTTCAATTCAAACATAATTTGCTTTTATTGGAATCAAAAACTCACAAGCAAAAAATAATGATTAAAAAAATAAATTAAATAAGATTTGGTTGGAACAATTCTGCTTAAACAATGGATATCATCGGATCATCTTTTTTTTTTAGTATTATTTCTCTCATCCTTAGTTCAATTGCTTTCCATCACAAGAAGATGGAATAAAATATGAGTTAGAAATCAATAGTGGTTGACAATGCTTCATATAATAAAAAAAGAATTAATATAATATAAAAATCATCAGATCAATTCTTAATTTGTGGATCAAATGTTAATTTGTTGATCTGTGGTTAATCCATGATTTGTTTTTTTTAGGTATGTCAACGCTGGTTATTGAACAAGCAAGTCTTAATGAAATAATTATTAATAATTTGTATGTGAAACAATTTTCTTAATTACAAATTGTCATTTATTAAAGTCTTTTCTGATTAATAATTGAATCAGTTTTGTTTGATTTCATTGCTTTTTCTTTCTATGCTTTTTTTACATTATTTTCCTAAATGTTCATTGCTCCCATTCATTCATTTTATCAAGCTTTGGGTTATTTATTTTTCTAGTTTCATATTATTTTACCATTTTTACTCTTAAATTCATTTGGAGTAACTTTTGATTAAAGCTATTTCCCTTGCATGTTTTGGTAATTTTTTTCTATATTTTTTTGTGATTCAATTCACAAAAGAGTTTCATTTTTTTTATTCTATTCATTGAAAAGTTCCACAATGGTTACATTGGTCCATTAATCAAAGTGTTAAAACTTGGAAATTTGTTTATTATTTTTACAAAATTCCAATAATTTTATCATTTTTCCTATTTTTATCAATGTTCCATTCAATCATTTCATTTGGCCCTTTGAAATCTCATTTTTCAAATGTTACCTCATGTTCTCTTCTCTCCACATGAAGAAATGGCTGTGGAAGGTAAGCCGCAGAATTTTTTTCTCTGTACTATTGACATTTTTTCAAGGATTCAGATTGTCTCACCCTACTTCTAAAAAAAGAACAGTGTGGTTAATTCTTTGTGAGACAGCATTCAGCCATATTCAAGGGCACATCAGTGGGGCAGTAAATGAAGATTGAACTCTCTTCAGTTTTGAATTAGCATGCTGGACAGTTTTGCTGTCCATCATGTTAATAATATCCATGTTCCATTCAATTATCTTTCTAAATATCGCAGACCTTGTTGAAGGGAGAGAGTAGTTAGTTGTGCTTCATTTTTACGCCACTTTGCTGAGAATTATTATAAGTGTATAACAATAGACAGGGCCAATAGCTGCTACTGATACTATCAGTGTGACAGACACAATAGGAAGGCGGAAAGGAGAAAGGGAAGTTAGGTTATCTGATAAGAGGATTGAGAGGGAGAGAAGAGAATCTGCAGGCTATATCATCTTCTATAGAATAAGCTCCATTGCTGTTATGTGAATTATTACTTGCTTATTTTACTAATTTTTGCATAATGCACAGAGATCTTTTTTAAAAGTATGTATCACATTTGAACCTATTTTTTATGACTTTTGATTTGAATAAGTTTATGTTTGGAGAAGAAACTGTGGCTTGTTTCAAGTAGGAGTGGATATGTTTGGAAAGAGCTTTCTAAACCTCTTGACTGTTTGGATTTGTAACTTCTTGCTGTGACCTCTTGTTGCACTGTTTAGGGATGGTTGTAGCATAATTTATATCTGAACACACACTGCACTTACAGTCTTGGTCAATAGTATGTAGACCAGAGGTTATACTGTATATTTCCAGTAGACTAGCATGGATTCTTCTGTCAGATAGTGTCTCCAGATCAGGCTCTTTTAGCATTCCTAAATATGACAGGAGTTTGATGCTGGGAACCATCTTTGTGATTCTTCTTTGCACTCTTTCTATTTCTATAGATTCTTCGTTAAATTTACCTCAATAGGTAAGTTGTTCATAAACAACAAGAGTCTACCCCGGATAGAGCTCAGTAGCCCCCCTGAGTGAACATTAGATCATCTCAAGTTGCAACTGTTCTCTGTTACTTCCTGTCATCTGTTGGATAGAAAGATGGAGCACTGGTCTCAACCCCAAAGCTCT
The DNA here is from genome assembly GCA_963457665.1 of Thysanoteuthis rhombus. Lineage (NCBI taxonomy): Eukaryota > Metazoa > Mollusca > Cephalopoda > Oegopsida > Thysanoteuthidae > Thysanoteuthis > Thysanoteuthis major. The sequence goes on along the minus strand of OY735199.1, from coordinate 69,616,578 downwards.
CCACTTGGTGTATTAACTGCTGGTGTAGGATACAATCAACAGCTTTGCCAGTCAAAGTACAGAATGTCTACTTGTATATTATGACTTCGAACCTCTGTCCATATATTCATTCAGTAGTTAATTCTTTGAGGAATTTAGGGTGAATTACATCAATACCCAGAAACTCATTTGGGAGTAACTCTTTTAACAGTTTCTTTGATTGTTCTCTGGTAAGGTGAACAGGTAACATCTTGACCTTCTCTGTGATGTGTTGGTTTTATTAAGCATTGCTGTAGAAACTTGTCCCTTATGCACTTGATGAGTATGCATTCTGGAGCTGTATCATTCATCAATACTGGCATTCTGGTTCTGGAGTCCATTTAATCCTATCTAAATTAAAGTCCTTGGCTATTATCTTATGTTGATAGCCTGAGAGGGAAACTGCTGCCCTGAATAGATTCTGTTGCTCCATGTTATAAGTTGCAGCTCTATCCATAGGACTACTTCTGTAAAGACATATGAACAATAATAACTTAAGGTTGTTTACAACAATTACGTTGACACATACTATATCTTCGCTTTCTCTTTCATTTGATTTACCAGATGAAGATGTCAATAATTGAAAACACAGAACTAAGGGGAGTAGACCACTAAATCTACCAAGGTCAACAAATCTCCATGAAATCCTCAAAAGAAATCAAGCAAAGAATCACCCTAGGTTGGCTGGATTTTCGTAGAGCAAGCTCAAACCTCAGGAACAAGAAAAACCAACGCATCCTTATGATAGTCACCTATGGAGCTAGATCATGGAACCTAACCAAAAGATTGGGCCTCAAAAGATTGGCCCGCAACATGCACAGGAGAGAATCATGCTCAACATAACACAATAAGATCACAAGACAGCACAACGTATTAGTTGAAAAACACAAATCAAAGATATCATAGAATCCATTAAAAAACAAATAGCGATTGGCAGGTCATTTGCAAGGATAGTTGACAACCACTGGACAACATGCAAAACCATGGCCAACAAAATTCAAGATGGCATGATGAACTTGACAAGTTCAGTGAGGATTGGTTCTGTAACGCCCATGATAGCAAGGTCTGGCAAATCTTAGCTTTGGTCTATATCCAAGAACGGATGCTAAAATGCTGATCAAGATGATGACTGTATCTTTGAATCTGTGACCATCAATGTTTATAACCACTAATCTGAATTTGTTATTTACATTAATGCATGTACCTTTCATGTCAGCAGCATTCAAATCACTTACATGTAGTGTGTATCTGTCTATTTGCGAATTTTCAGAATCAGGTAATTGACCATGCTTTGGCTCAATTTCATTTAGACCGATAATGTCATGCTGTTTTATTCTGGAGGTGGTTTTGATTTTGTACAACTGAGACAGTATGGAGTTATCAGTGTTTGCATACATCATCATTGGCAAAATGTTCTATTCTGTTGTTGCTGGCTAGGTTATCTCTTTTATTTCCCCCTTTATTATCTTGTAGCTCTTTGTTGGAATTTCTTTCCTTCTCTCCCTGAGGAGGTTTAACAAATCTTATGCTTGTTTTATAGTTTGGTCTGGATGGGATGTTTACATTTCTGTAGTCATTGGTTGAACTTATAGACTTGGCTACTTCTTGTACGATCTTCCTTCTTTCAGTTTATCAACTTAAAACATCATGCTGATTTGATTTTCACAGTAAATGCAGACAGGGAATACTTGAAAGGATGCAAATAGCAGTAATTAAGTCACCGATCACAAAAGAATAAACAAAATCAGACAGACATGAAATACTCGATGCAAAAACGAAAAGAGTAAAACATCTTTTATCTGCTCAAGATACGCAAATGAATTAATTGACAACGTCATTAACGGATACCAGCAAAAACATTTGGAAAGAAATAATGTTAGCAAAATACTATCTCCATTACAGATGCCTCTTGCATTCAACAGTTTTCTGCTATTGATAAAATAGACTTGATGACTTATTTTATACTAAGAGAAGTTAATCAAAAGTACACTCTAATTCATACACATTCCTCATGTAAATATGTGTGTATGTATGTGTGTGTATGCAGATTCGCATATGTGTGTGTGTATGTATGCGTGTGTGTGTGAGTGTATATATTTTTGAGAGTGTGTGTATGCATGATCATACTATATGTCAGTTTATGTGTACAAGTGCACTTAATTATGCATATACAAGTGCATATTTTTCTATGAAGGAATGTGCATGCACATGATTTTTCCAGTATATATGTACAAGTATACTTAAAAATGCATATACAAGTATTGTATTTCTAAGTTTATGACAAAACTCTATTTGCATTGCACATTCATCAAAATGAATACAGAACACTTCTTTTTTATCACATTTTATATCTAAATAGTAGGTTTCTGTTGACTGAAAATAATATTTCAAATCGAGTCTTCTAATCGAGAACAGACTTGTGTATTTATAAGATACACATACACACATATGCAGATATATACAGGCATATAGACAACATATTTTTAATAGTTTCTACATTTTTAGTATACTAGATGGATACACTCTCAGAAAAAATTGTAATATAAATTCTGGAAGATTGCCTCACAGACTGATTCACTAATGCTGCAAGTTTGTTTCAGACTGATTGTCCACACTACTGTAGCTGGTTTCTCAGAAGTTTCAGGAATTAAACAAATCATTAATTTTTTTTATTATACTTTATCTTCCATCTTGATTTTATCTTGATTATTTTGAGGAAAGAGAAGAGGAACTTCATTGCTGTACATCATTACCTTGGGGCAGTTTTTCAAAGATGCAGTTATTGAAGAACATATCACAAAGATCTAATTAGTAAAAGCAGAATTTATTTAAAAGTTTGATTTGATCAGTTTTTGCTGATTGATCAATTGGTTTATTTCCTATTGAAAAACTACTGTCTGCTCTTAATCCATTAGTTAGAAACTAGAACTAGAAACTAAATAATCAGTATTGAAAACCAGGGAGAGATAATCAGATTTCAATATTGGTAAATCAAAGAACGATACTCATGTTTCAAAGAGAAGCTATCAGAACTGGACACTATCAAAGAATGTGACTTCTTCGCAATCAAAGTCTTCCTGTGCTGTCAAGCACTGAATTTCAGATATTCTATAAAAAGAAATTGATATTACATCATACATGCTTTTATTTCATTTTTTTTTTATTTGTGATGTTGGCTTCAATTTTCTTTTATTGACTTATTGCTCAGCTTTGAGAAATTCACCAGAAAGGAATCTGAAATTTGGCCACACACATTTGCACCATATATATACTTATGAATATGTACATGCATCTCCGCATATTTGTGTATGTGTGTCTTTCTCTTTCTCTCTCTCTCTATCTCTCTCTCTCTCTCTCTCTCTCTATATATATATATATATATATATATATATATATATATATATTTATTTATTTATTTAGATACTGGCTGTACTGGAAGGGATACTGGATTGTCTATAGCCTCACTGAAAAAGTTGTAATACAACAGCTGTCTATGGATGACACAATTATTAGTTATCATCATATTAATAAGATATATACATATGTATATATAAAAAGATAGTGACTAACAAGAAGACAACAGAGACAGAGCAAGGTGTAGATTTACAAATACTAGCTGAAATACCCACCCTAATAGGTAGTAGTGAATCGCTGTGAAAAAAAGTAATCCTATGGATAATCAGCGTAAATTGGCAATTTCTGTTTGAACAGATTATAATGTTTTTAATATATCTTAATCCTGTAGATGAGCACCATGAATTAACAACTTTGGTTTGAACAATGCAAATTACTCTTGATATATTTAATCACTAAAAAGTTTTATTCATTCGTTTTCTGTTTAGTTCTCAAACATGAAATTAATGTACCAACCAACTTTCCTGATTATTAAGTTTCACAACCTTGCCAACTCAAAATTTAAAATGGCAGGCAAAAGGAAAATTTTTTGAACAATTTGATTCATTAAAGCAATAATAATATAATTTAAATTTACGTATTTACTTCAGTTTTTCTTTGACTAATTCTCTATTTTTTACTTGAACACCATTTTTAATATTGAGTGAGAAGGGGTGTTGGGGTAATCACAACTACATTTGCAAACTTTCATATCTATTCATATCAATCCATCTAATAAAAAAATTTGAATGCTTGACTAAATCTAAAGAATTTGTGTATAATAAGATTTGAAAAAAGTATTTATCTATTTTATGTGAACTAAATAATCTTTCAAAAAAATTCCACATATTCACAGATAAAAATGTGACCAATAAATAATTTCATTGGTCATTTTTAAATTTGAAAGGAATATTGATATGAAGATCTATATGAAAAAAAGTTATAAGTTTTGTTTAATTCTAATCTATTCATTCAAAGGATCTTTTTGATCTATAAATCATGCATTTTTTTCAACTTTCAAAATGATGTGAGCATTAAAAACACTTAACTGCTAACCAAAAAGTGTTATGCTGTATGGATTGTGTTGATCTTAAAGGATTTCTTTTCAATCTTGGAAAAATACCATTTCGACTTCAAAAAATAAACTCAACAGCTGACACAAAATAGTAAAGCAATTTAGACATTTACTGCAGCAGGTCCATTTTCTTGAATTATTTATTCTATTCATATATTTATATATATATATATAGAGATAGATAGATAGATAGATATAGATAGAGAGATATAGATATAGATATAGATATAAATATATATGTATAAGAATATATATATATATGAATATATACATATACATATACATATATATATATATATATATATATATATATATATATATATATATATATATATATTATTGTGTCATCCACAGACAGCTATTTTGTTGTATTACAACTCTTCAGTGTGGCTATAGACTTTCCATTATCCCATCCAGTACCACGAGGCAGGATTAAAACTTACGCTTCAGACCTGGAGGCCGATATCCTACCTCTGAGCTACAGAACGGGATAGTCAGTAAAGCGATATATTTATCATAAGTTAAATTCCCTGTCCACTAGAGTGCACTATTCCTATAGAAAAATATATATATATACACATGAATATATAAATATATATAAATATATATGAATATATGAATATGAATACATAATTGTATATAGATATATATAAATATATTATTATATGCATGTGTAAATACATATAAATATATATGTACATAATGATATATATATATATATATATATATGTTTTTATATATGAATATATGAATATATGTAAATATATAAATATATATCAATATATTAATATATATACACAAATACATACATATATATATATGAACAATTAGATATATAGAAAAAATACATATGTGTATGCGTAAAAAATATATAATATAAAAAAATATGCATCTATAAAAAATATTCATAAATATGAAATATATATGTATAAATAAAAAACATATATCTATACAAAATATATATATATATATATATACATATACTTATATATATAAGAATATATATATATAAATATGTATAGATATATATGTGTATACACGTATGAATGTACTTATAAAAAACTGGAAGGGATATTGGATAGCTATTGCCACACTAAAGAATTGTAATACAACGAAACAGCTGTCGGTGAATGACACAATCATTAATTATTATCATAATTAACGCTCCTTTCTTTAGGGTTGAGAACTCCTAGGTAGGGCAACTCATCCATTATAAGCTACTAAAGCAATGCTCTTCCAACAGTGGAATCGAGCGCCTAGGTGGATGGGGAATTATATGTAAGTAAATATATTGCTTAATTTGGTCCTACTGACCATCCAGTTCTACGTAAGGCAGGGTTAGAATGTCAGCTTCTGTGTCTGAAGTAACAGTTTCAATCCTACCTCACAGTACTGGAAGGGATATTGTATAGTCTATAGCCACACAGAAGAATTGCAATACAATGAAACAGCTGTCTATGAATAACACAATTATCAATTATTATTTTATAAAAATTTATATACATATATATACAAATATATATAAAAACACACACACACATATATATATATATATATATATATATATATATATATATATAAACATAAAAATATACAAATATATGTATGTATATATATATAAATATATATACATATATGAATATGTATAAAAAATATTCAATGGAAGCTTGATGTTATATAACGAGGAAAAATAACATAGAGGTTAGTGGAAATTGATTGTCAAATTTTTCGATTGAATATATTGGTAGAGAATCAAATTGAAGAACTTTTTCTCTATGTGATTAGTATTCTTAAAGACGATATCGTAAATTGGTTTTCATGCAGTGTGAAATTGAAACCAACACAACGGATTTAATATTCACATGGGTGAACAATCAATAGAAATGCCACGAAGAGCGAGTCATGCCTGTTGTCATACCTACCAATCCTTAATCATTAAAAACGTTTTTAGTGTAACTTACGTGAGTGAGCCCTGTTTCAAAATATAAATGATATGTAGTATGAAATAACATCAATATACAATACACATAAAACCTTATATAAAATGACAAACTATATGTATGGTATAAACTAACTGATAAAGGGAGGTTGTGTTTGATCAACACTGCTGGGGTGCCATGTTAATAGAATTATTTTGTTGTTAAAATCCCCCAAACAGTCAAATGGTAAACAACTGATGATTCCAACAAGAGACAATTTATACATTGTACCAATATAAGAAAGTATAAGGGAAACAGGGAATGAAAAAAAACTTTGGAGGATTATATAAATTGCATTGACAGATAGTGGGAAATGGGTAACTGAAGTGCCACAAAAAATCCGTTGACAAAGTTTTTCAATGTTTGATGTTTAAAGCTGTAAAGCTTTCTAGACATATATATGTATATGTATATATAATAATTAATAATTGAGTCATCAACAGACAGCAGTTTCATTGTATTACAACTCTTCAGTGTGGCTTTAGACTATCCAATATCCCATCCAGTACCTCGAAGTAGGATTGAAACCTTTGCTTCAAACCCAGAGGCTGGCATTTTACTCATATGCAGAACTGGACGGTCAGAAGGACCTAATATAAGCAATATATTTACTTGCGCACAATTCCCCATCTACCAGAGTACTCCATTCCAGAGGCCTGCATTTTACTGCGGCCCTACACTGAATTGGACATATATATATGTATATATATGATTATAAATTGCCATATATTATATAGAAACTTATTTGAAATGATCTCCCATTATTATCATTATGCTTAATGTATCACTCAATCTAGACAACATGAATAGAATATATATATATATATATATATATATATATATATATATATATATATTTATATATCTATGTATATCTATAGAGAGATTTACTGTGATGAATATAAACCATAAATGTCTATTAAATCTATCTCTTATTCCATTCAAAATCTTACACAATCTTTTGTTTACTGGAGTGTATTATTAACTCACATTTTTTAGTTCCTTCATTTGTCATTTTCTATTAACATACATTCATATATTAAGGCACCCAACAGATAAACTCATCTTTCCACACAAGGAAAGAACATTTTTACTTCAGTATATTAACCCATGTCTGTAGTGAGTCATGAGCGTATTGTGTCACTAGCTTTCAAACTGTCAGCTACGATAGCTGCAACAAAGGCCATTTTCACAAAAAAATATGAAGAAATGGAATTAGCACTGTCAGGTGCTGCTAATGTTTCTTTCATTAATGGCCTATAGGCAAAAAGGATACACAGCACATATCCTAGAAGCCAACACCGGATTGGTTCAGACAAATCTCTGTGTTGAATTAATTCAGCTTTAATTAATTAATTAAAGCAGAGCTGATAAATGGTTTGGTGATTTTGTGATGAAAATAATGTGCTTCTTGTATCATAATAATGGTGAATTGGTATTTGTGAAATGATGTAATGTTTTAGTTGTAACATTGAGCAACTATTGCCATCAAAGATGGCAAAGGATTCTATCTTTTTTTTTATATATACGTGAGTTTATAACTTTGTTTATGTGTTTCAGTAACCCTGGCCATACCATTTTGTCTACAGACTTGAAAATTGGCATCAGCACTCCACTAAAACCCTTCTAAAAATGTTCTTTTTATTCAGGGAAAAAAAAGTTTTTTTGTCCCGTGATAAAAGCCTTGATCTGACAAGTTTAATAACATCTAGATTCTCCAGAATCTCGATTTTTTGAGATGTTTCTACTCCATTTAAAATTTTTTCCACAGGAAAATGTCAATGATGTCATAAATAGAATTTATTCTGACCATATTTATTTTTTGATGGAATTTTTCATATGACTTCAAATTTTAACACTACAGTTGTTAAATAATTGGCTGTGATGGCAAGTTATTTCTATCGTCAAACTTCAGTCCAAGTCTGGAGTTTGCTTTGTTTTACCATCATAACAACAATAATACTCATCTAATTTTCCAATTTTTCTAATTTTATTCTAATAAATAAACAGATTTCTACAAAAAAGATCTTTTTTTAATAATTCTTTATTTATCATTTACACAATACAGAAGTTACTGTAATCATCTTCAGTCAGAATAAATGTAAGAATAGAGTTTGACCCTAAGCATCCAGTTTCTTTTTTTTCATTTTTTACTTGAAAAATTGACAATTATAATCAATTTTTTGAAAGGTGTGTCTCTTACCTGCATTTGATTTGGGTTTTTTAATCATAACTCACAGACCATCATGCTGCAATCGTTAATAAACAATGCTAATCGAGAATAAAGATATTGAAATCAATGGGCACTCTGTATAAAAGTTAAATGTTGATGATATCGAATACAATATGATGACTTGTTGCTCATTGCTGCATCAGGTTCCGATTCTCTGTCATGTCATCTGGTGTTTAGGAACAAAAGGAAAATGGCAGAAAAATGATTGTAAGACCTAACAAAAACAATCATATATTTTCAGTTGGTACTTGGCATGAAAACGCTCCCCGTTGTTTGCCATCAGAATGTTTTCCAGAAATCAGGGTGCACTTAATTTTAAAATTTTCATGGATGGAATAATAAGTGTTTTATGTTATAGTATTCTTACAAAGGTATGTGACGATTTGAGAGTCTCTGTCTAATGAAACCAGAATATGTGTTCCTTTTTATATAAGGAATCAAAGGGAGTGATGAAATAATTTTATCAGGTTTTATGCTATGAACATAAAAACTGAGGAAAGTCTTCACAATAATTTTTTACCAGCCTATCTTTTTCATTCTACCAGTCTTCAATGACCATCATCAATATCTAAAACTTGAACTAAACCCATGGATAAGAGAGACCAAGTAGTTACTATTCCCCCACAAAGCACACTACATATGTATATATCTATATATATATATATATATATATATATATATATATGTTCATAGGTAACTTAATAAACATGTGAACATGCATATTAATAGCTATATCTCTTGGTTGTTTAACAAACTGACAGCTGAAAACATATGAGAGAAAACAGACTGTAGAGCATACAGATAGATCAATAACTACACATCTATTTGAGGTTGCAAGGTCTAGCACATAATGTTTTTCACAAAAAGTCACTAGTTTGGTAAAAGATTGTGATAAAATAATATACAAGAATAATATAGAATTAGTTGTATACATCATGTATTGTTTGAGCCGGGTATCCAAAGTACATTAAGGTGTAATAGACTTTAATTGCTTGAAGGTATTTGCTGTGAAAGGATGTTGTGAATGTGCTCAAGCACGAATATTGCTAGATATTATTGTATTCTTGATATTTGTCCTTTCCTGCATGGTGCATTTTCTTTCACAGATCCTTTCATGTTTAGAATAATGTCTACAGTCATCATTATCAGTCTTTTACTGTCTGTCGATGGACATAGACCTACCCCAGGATTCATCACATCTCTCTATTGTGGACATTGCGGAGCGAATATTTTCTTAACATCTCCAGTTTGTCATTCCATCTTATATTCTGCCAGCTTCCGTTCCACATTTGATATCTGGGTGTCCATGTTGACAATTGTGATGTCCATCGTTGTCTGCCATTCTTGTAAGATGACCAGCCCATTGCTATTTTATTTTCCTAATGGTTCCTATGATGTCTCAGACTCCTGTTTTTTCCCTAATATACTGTGCTGTCTTATGGTCTCTCCATGTGATGTTGAGCATGATTCTTTCATGGTCACATTGCATGGTTCTCAGTCTGCAAGTCAGTCTCTTGGTTAGGTTCCATGTTTCAGCTCAATAGGTGACTATCGGTAGGAAGCATTGGTTGTATACTCTTCTTTTCAGGACTAGAGGAATTTTTTTGTTCTTGAAGGTCATGCGATTTTTTGCTTGATTTTTTCTTCTTTTAAGGATTCCATGGGGTTTTGCTATCTTAGGCAGACGTAGTGGTCTATCTTCTCCAGCTTTGCATTTTCCATTTTTATCGATGTGCATTTATATCCGACATATTTGCTGTGCATGACCTTTGTTTCGCTGAAGTTCAAGTGAAGGCCAACTTTCTGGCTCTCTTTGTTCAGTTCGTCTAGCATTAGTTGGAGGTCATGGAGGTTCTCTGCAAAAAGGATGATGCTGTCTACAAATCTGAGGTTACTTGGGTATTTGCTGTTTATCATGATTCCTCTGTCTTCCAGGTCTAGTGCTCTTGAAGTCTCAGAATCTCTTTTTCATTTCCGTTTTTTGCAATCCAAAGCGTTGTTATAAAAAGCAACTATAATACGATGAAGTAAAACTAATGACAAAATAGTAATATTGAAATTTGAGATTCAGAATTTGGCAATCATTGATATTTTAATGCCTGACAATCCTAAAAGCAGACTTACAACTAATATGCTCTAAAAGGGTCAGAATGTTTTATTGATCAGTACACTTACAAATACATCAATAAATAAGCAAGAAAGAATGTAGAAAAAATATATAAAAAATATTTTGGTACATGGGATACTAACAAACATGCAGATGGAGAAATAGTTACACAGGTAGACTGCAAGAAAAATAGATACTCCATCACTCGGGTATTTCTGCATTCTTCATTGTCATCATTGTGCTCTACATTATACTTGGGCAACACGTTTCAAAATATGTGTGTTATAATTGGTAAGATGGCAGCATTGCATAGAGAAATTTTCCATTGTCAGGAAGCACCTTATCCATTCCAAATAACCTTCCACTTTCTACCAAACCCTCAGGCTGTTCATGCTTCCACACCTTGAAAGTTATTACTGATGCATCAAACATCTTTCATTACAGATGAGCACAGGAAAGAATTTGCAGGTTTTATCTCCTTTCTATCAAACATTTACCCACTTTCGTGGCCTTAAAGTGTCTCATTTGATCTTCAGAAACCATTCTTTGAAACTTCTTATGAGAGAAGTCAGTGAAAAATATGTCAATACTGCCTTGTTTTGTTGCTTCTAGGATATATCTTTAGTAACTGAAAATAATGAAAAAAGTTATTTCTGAAAGATTTCAAATATTATACTTCAGCTAATCAATATCTTGGGAAATGAACATTGGACGACTGAAATTAAATTTGATGCTAGAAATTCATTTTAAATCTCCCTTGGGAGAACTAATTTATTGTAATGAGAAAGTTTGTTTTTGTAATCAAAAAGAATGTTTTTGTTTGTCTTGAAATTCTGAGATAAAGTATTTTCAATATTACACATTATTTCACTATTAGTTTGGACTGGTTTCTTCAAACTTTCTGTCGCATTTTGGCACATTATTTTTTAACTGATCTATTCTTCAGCCATTAAATTAAATAGTGTGAATTTGAAATAAAGCTTTCAAGAAGACTTACACTCCATCTTATACTTTGGGAGATCATCATTTATTGATGACGTCTAAATTATTTCAGCTACCAAAGCCATTGTATGTGAACTTTAACAAATTAAGTGTTGTAAAAACTTTTGTTGCATTGCTTTGTAACAGAACTCGATCAAATGATGTGTGATTATGATTATTAATTATGCTTGATAAGTTTTGACCATTCGTTTTTTTTATGCAAAAAATGGCAAGAAATTCTAAAAACCAAATTTAGAATTAATCCTTTCTCAAATTGTCTGAATATTAAGTGCTTGTTTCTTTGAACTTTTATAATGTTTCTAAAATATTAAAAAGTTTGGAAAATCAACATAAATCATGAAAAAGCCTTCCAATCTATAATAATCCCATGTGTGTTCTAAGTTCATCCAGACAAATAAATTTAGTATGTAATAAAAATAATCTTAAATGGTTTTTCTCTCTAAAATGTCATAAAAAAATCTCTACGGAAAATTCCTAGCATTATTTTTACTTCTATTTTATCCTGTTTTCTGCTGTATTTTTTACCACCCTCTCAAACCTCTGATTGATCAACTCCCCAATGACTTCTACTTTGTTGACCACCCTGTAACACCATGTAGAGCTTGATACTTATAGATAATCTATCTTCTGCAATCTCTTCCCATAGCTCTCATTGAACAGTACAGGTTCAAGCCACTAGATCTTGGCTCATTTCATACAGTCTCAACAATTATAAGTGAGGTGGCCACTTTTTACTCTTCATGAAGATAGATCTCCTCAAAAGTTTTAGCCATTTATCATATTAATTTTTATACAGCATAATATTTTTGTCTTTAAGAGACCACACTCCTCTAGAAAAAAAGCATAAAGATCTGACTGTAAATAATATTTTTTAAACACTAAATTTAAAGAAAAATGTCATTTTTATACATCAAAGGAGCTTAACATTAATATGATGGGAGGAATTATTTATCTGGGCCACAAGATGTTGACATCACCTGATTTCATCATTCAATGAGCAATGTTAAAACAATAAATCCTATACAGTTTGACTTTACATAATGTACTGCTTGGTTATAAGGGGTATTGTAATGAAATTCATGTTGTTTATCTCAATGAAAAAGACAAAATCAAAATAGAAAGAGGATATAAAGAACAAATGATCAAATATCAAAAATAAAATGAATAGATGAATATCATTTTTTTTATTTTTAGAAGCAGATTTGTTTATTAATGAATAACTAACTAACATAGTACCTGTAAAAAATTATGGGATTATTCACTCATGGATTAGCATTTTTAGCCGAGGATCAGATGTGTGCACTCTGCATAGAATCGAAGTGTTACTCCTCAACACTTTGTCTCGACTCAGAATGCAGCATCTGTGAGTACATGTTCATTGAAAAGCATATCTCTCACTCGTATACACACACACACACTGATTTATCTAATTTCCTAATAGTTCTGAGATCTATTTGGTAGGTTGGGATGAAAAAAACTCAAAGAACTTGTCATTGGAAAATCATTAAGAAGTCGGGTTGAGGTCAGCGATCTTGCAAGATTGTCCTTGAGCACTCTTATAATTTTAGAAGTTTTGTCAGAAGATGTGTTCAAGATTGCAAAACATTTTATAGACAAAACAGGAAAAAAATCAAATCTTTTAGCCCTTTACATTCTTTTGTTTGACAGGAAAAAAGGTAACCTCTGGTGATCTTCAATGACCAAGGAGGTCAGCCCATCATATCCAATCATCTTTTTCTGCCCTACATACTAATTTACCAAGAAGAATGTAATTGTTTGGCCGCAATACAGATCATAAAAGCAATGAACTAATTGTAACCCCAATTACGTCCAGAGACCTTGAAGGTTGAATTTAACCTTATCTCGCTCACACATTTGTGAAGTCAAAAATGACTTCTAGTGACATCAAATGACCAAAAAAATCTCATATAGACTATACCACAAAAGGATATCTTATTGAGTCTTCATGCCAAATATCAGATCAATGAGTCTTGAAGTTTTGGTGTCATTTGGCTAGAAATTGCTTCAATTGCCTAAGAATAACCTCACAGTCTATGTTACAACTTGATGGTTTGTGAAACTTCATGCCAAGTATCAGATCAATGGTTCTTGTAGTTTTAGTGACACAACAACCCAAATAGGAAGCTCCAGTATTAGTATAGTTGTATATTATCTTTATGATCTTCTATGTTGAATAGTTGAAGATGTTTTCACAACGGAACATTCAAACATTAGTTTTCTATGGTAATCAAACAGAGCCATGTTTTAACTGAATCAAATTGATATAGATGAGTATGGAAACAAATGATCAATTCTCTACATTCATTAAGTATTTAGCTGGAGAAATGTTCACATCTTACTTTTTAGCTGTTCACAGTTCATCATCATTAGCAGCCTTTTAGCATCCATTATTGGATATAGTCCCTCCCCATGATTTGCCAGAACTCTCAATCATGGGCATCATAAAACTAGTACTTTCTGAACTTATCTGGTTCTTCATGCCATCTCATATTTTTTTGGATCCGGTTTCTCACATGATCTCTGTGGATCCCCATTGAGAACTGTGATGTTTAGTGATTGTCAACCATTCTTGCAACAGGACAAGCCCATCGCCATTCAAGTTTTCTTATGGATTCTCTGATATCTTGGACTTCTGCATTTCCTTAACACATTGTGCTGTCTTGTGATCTCTCCATGTTAAGTTAAGCATGATTCTCTTTTGCACACATTGCTTGGTTCTCAGTCTGAAGGTCAGTCTTTTGGTTAGGTTCTATTTTTCAACTCCATAGGTGACTATCAGGAGGCTGTATTGGTTGTGACCTTTTCTTATAGCAACAGCTTGATTTTCTTGTACTTGAAGGTTGAGCTTGCCCTGCTAAAAGCTGGCAAACCTAAAGTGATTCTCAATTCCTTCTTCTTCTGAGAATTTAATGAAAATTTGTTGTCCTTGGTAGATGTAGCGGTCTACTTTCTCCAGTTCTGTATCTTTGATTTTGATTGTCTTTGTCTTCAAAATATTTGTTGTACATGACATTTGTCTTTCTGAAGTTCAAGTGGAGACCAACCTTCTTGCTTTTTTCATGCAGTCTGTCCAGCATTATCTAGAGGTCATGAAGGTTCTTGGCAAAAAAGACTATGTTGTCTGTAACTCTTAAGTTGCTTAGGTAATCGCCGTCTATTCTAATTCCTGTTTTCCCAGTCTAGGTTTTAGATGATCATCTTTGAGACAGGCTGTAAAGAGATTGGGTGAGCTGGTATCATCTTATCTTACCCCTTTTTGAAGCTGAAAAGGCTCCAAGTCTCTTTGTAGAGTGATAAAGGAACTGTTCTAGGTAGATATGTTGCAATACTCTGACATATGACGGGTCTGCAATGATGAATGATAGGGGATTTCCACTGGGTTGAAGACCTTCTTGAAGTTAAGAAATGCCTTAGCGAGTTTTATATTCTGCGGCTTTCTCTTTTAGTTGATTTCCCTAATGCAGGTGGTCAATGGTTGAGTAGCTTCTACTAGGTTGTTATTTTGTTGTTAAATTTCTTGATGTCTGTGTCATACTCTTCTGCTTCCGTGAGAAGTTCATATCTGTTTTTTCAATTCAAGCTTGAAGGGTTGGGTGAGTTTTTTGGTATGTTTGGTAGTTGCACTTTGATGTGGAACATATTCCTGCGTTGTTTGTTGCTGTTAATTTGGATTTTACATTTTACCATTCTGTTGTCACTCCCTGCATTGACTTGATTTATGACCTGAATATCTTTTATGGTATCGCTTTTGTCTGCCAGGCTGTAGTTGATTTCGTTCTTGGTTTCATGATTGGGGCTCTTCCAAGTCAATTGTGGCAAAATTTATAAGATCTCCACCTCCTTCATCCGTATCTTACATCCGAACTTGCCAAAGCATTAATAGACTTCAGAAGATAGTAAATTTATAGCATACTGTAACTTGTTTCATTATTTTGTTTGATTTCTTGCATGTATGTATTTCATAAGATTTTTTTCATCTTGATCTTGCTGGGAATAAAACCAACATTAGCCCGATGCCATATCCAGGGAGGGTAAACACATAAGCCATCATTTGCAAGACAAGCATACTAACCATTGCTCCATGGCATATACTCTTTTGCCTGTAACAATATCAAAAATAGCTTTTGCATCCACAAAGCACCTCTGAATTTCATTGCTAAAAAGAAAGAGCATGTTTTATCATCATTTGCTTTGGAAAAAAGAAGTAAATGAAATAAGACTGTGGCTAATTGGGATGAAACCCTTGACTGGGCAGATAGCTTAGTCATGTCCATAAGCTAATTTTATGTTAAATGCTTCAACAGTCATTCAATTTTCCAGTTATTTTAATCTTTTCTTGAGAATCTCTTAGTATATCTTGATTTTCTAAACTATTTGTACTTACAGAAAAAGTAAAAATTCCTATCTCATAGTATAATAAAAGAATTTTTTTTCAATTAACTTTTTATAGGTGAAAAGTTATAACAGAATTTTTTTTCTTTTACTTTGAAAGACAACTCTTCGAAATACTCTGTTGTCTGACATGAAAAACATAAAATGAATCTTAAACTCATGTAAAATGAATATCTTCGATTGTTATATGATTTGAACAGAAACTTTACTAGAGTGAGAAATTTGTATCCATGGGAAATCTAATATTGTGAGAAGATGATAAACAAACAAGAACCATAAGTTCAAAGATGCATCTGCCATCCATACAAGAGGAGGAAGAGGAAAATGAGGATAAATAAGTGAAGATCTGGACCAAGTTTCTTATAAATCCAACATGATATGACTAGGAAAATTTATTTCTTGTTATGGTAGTGCCAGCATGAGGAGAAAGATAAGGATGGTTCACCCATAGGTCGGGCCAAGTTTCAAATCAATTCAACATGATATAGCTGAGAAAAATGATATTTAACATGTTCTACCGAAAAGTCTTTTATGGAGATGTGTGAATGTATTGAAAAGAATTTCTATACATTCATCCAACCATCTAAACCAAAGTACTTATATGCATGAATACATATGCATATGTATATATATATATATGTATGTATATGCACATATCTAAGTGAAGTGCCTATTGATTCATATAAACAATGTATATGTGCAACTGTATATACACATATTCATGCATATTGAGGGGGGGCATATACATATATGCAAAATCATTCATTCAAGTAGGTATTCAAATATATATCCTAGCATCATCTGTATCGGTTTGAACATATGTATGCATACATATACATATATATATATAAATTGTTATTGTTTTCTTTTAGGGTCAAGTTATCTATGAATAAAGGGTATTCAATATAATGGATAGAGCATACGAAAATACATCAACAGAGAAAATTAAGTGCTTTGCAGTGACTCCAAGTTCAGAATGTCTCTGACAATTACTCAGGCATGAAGATTGAAGTCACCATAAAGCACTGGATTTTGTATGTACATATATATATATATATATATATATTGTTGTGTCATCCACAGACATATCTTCAGTGTGGCTATAGACTTTCAATTATCCCATCCAGTACCGCAAGGCAGAATTGAAACCTTCACTTCAGACCCGGAGGCCGATATCCAAACTATGGAACTGGACAGTCAGTAAGGCTGAATTTAAGCGATATATCCATTTATGCACAGAAATTCCTCATCGATCAGAGTGCTCGATTCCTATGGAAGAGCATTGCATAAGCTTACAGTGGATGAGTTACCTCACTTAAAGAGTGCTCA
This sequence comes from Thysanoteuthis rhombus, assembly GCA_963457665.1. NCBI lineage: Eukaryota > Metazoa > Mollusca > Cephalopoda > Oegopsida > Thysanoteuthidae > Thysanoteuthis > Thysanoteuthis major. The sequence goes on along the minus strand of OY735199.1, from coordinate 69,599,029 downwards.
ACCCTGAATAGAGTCATCCACAGACAGCTGTATTACATCTCTTCAGTGTGGCTATAGACTTTCAATTATCCCATCCAGTACCGCGAGGCAGAATTGAAACCTTCACAATATCCTACCTCTGGACTACGGAACTGGACAGTCAGTAAGGTTGAATTTAAGCGATATATCCATTTACGCACAGAAATTCATCCATCAGAGTGCTCGATTCCTATGGAAGATATATACATACATGTATGCATACATATACCTATACATAGAAATATTTCTACAAGTTTTTAGGGTAACCTGTGAAATCCCTGTTTCAAAAAGATAGATACATAGTAAAGAATAATATTGATATATAATACACATAAAACCTTATATAAAATGACAAACAACATGTACGGCATAAACTATATAATAAAGGGAGGTGGTGTTTGATCAACACTGCTGGGGGGAAGGCATGTTTATCAAACTGTTTTGTTCTATAAAATCCCTGAAACAGTTACATAGTAAACAACTGATGATCCCAGTAAGAGACAATTTATACATTGTATCATAATAACAAAGTATAGAGGAAACAGAGCAGAAAATACTTGATAAAATTTCATAATTTGCATTGACGGATATTGGGGAATAAGTGACTGAAGTGACACAAAAAAATCTTTCAAAAAAGTTTTTTAATGTTTTAATGTTTACTGTTTAAAGATGTAAAGCTTTCTAGACTATATATATATAAGTGTGTGTGTGTGTATGTATGTACATAAATATACATATAAATTGAAATATTGTGAAAATGATTGTTTAATAAAAGCTAACAAACTGATGAATACAGAGTATAAAAGATTAATACATAAATACCCACTCATACACACATTTGCAAAATTATGCGTCAGTGTGTGCAGGTTTATTTCCGTTTTCTAACAGAATTTTTATATATCTATATACATTTTCTTGTACAAGCGTATCTGAACATTTGTATAGTTATAATTATGAATTTTCACTTATGCAATTTTTTATATCAATATGTGTGCATGCCAGTCTCAGAGTATGATTGTGTATACATGTGCTTATATGGGTATGTGGATGCATGTGTGTGCGTGTCTGTGTGCAAGTACTTGTATATGTTCATCTGAATATCTGATCATATGATGCAGAGAAATCAGTAAAAAAAATTCTTATACTTACATCTACAAAAATCAAATTGAAATTTTCTTGGGAAATATAACTTAGTTTTGACGGCAACTTTGCTTCTTTTGTTTGAGGAAACTGACAGCTGTGTTAGTTTTGAAATAATTAAATTTTGAAAAAAATCAGACCAGGAACCACAATCTAAACAATTATGATTTTATTTACAATAGTATTCTTGCATTTTTTACAACATGCAGAAAAACTATTCTCATTATATATGAGCTAGAAATCTTGTTCATCATCAAACACATTCAAAGCATTATAATTTTTTTTAAAACCTGTTCATTGGTAATCAATATTTCATTAAAATACAAGATTGTGGTTACTCTTACTATTTTGATGTTTATTTATATCACATTTAGGAAAGTAACTCTACATACGATGAAAGTAACTCTGAGAATCATGCACATAATCAGTATTAGACAATGACCCCTCTCTCTGCTGATAGTTAATAAGTGTACAACAGAAGGCTCAAGTGATGACTGCTACTGATTCTATAAGTGTGAAAGACATGGTAAGAAGGGAATAAAAAGTAAGCTAGTTTAATAAAAGGATAATTATTCATTTATCAAGTTGATCAATATGAAATTGCCAATTCATTTAAGCAAAATATAAGTTTTCCAGATTCATAAAAACAAATTATTTATTCAATCAAAATAAAAACCTATTCCAAGTCAATCTATTTTCCCAGTTTGGCTGTAAGTTATCATTTCCCTTCCAAGATAAGCTTTTATTCATGAAACCAATAAATTTATTGAAGGCTTATTCAATGTGATGCTTATAAGGATGTGAGCAAGATGCTTGAAAGAATGATAATCCATAAATGGGAGGTCTGGTAAATAAAAGTGCGATAAAATCTCTATCTTCAACTGATTCAATTTTAGTAATGTAATATTGCATTGTGTGGGCAGGAGTTATCATGCAGCAAAAATGCCTTACACTCTGTTCAACAAACTGAGCATTGTTTTGAATACACTATTTCAATCTAGTTTACATACTCATATACATGCATTAATTGCTTGACTGCTTTGAAAGATGCTACAATGTATCAAATTATTCTTGTCCCATCGATGGTTCACCAGAGATAAAAGTGCAATTTTGGTTGATGTGTCAGCTTCTCATCCACATCAAGCAATAGTGCAAATCTTCTCTGATTATCATGCAAAATCTGTTTTTGCCACTGAGGGAGAAAAAATAGTAGCTGTATGACAGTAAGTTCAACTCTGTTCAGCCATGAATCCTCAGAGATCAAACGTGGAACTGAGGCTGGTTGAATTTGAGATGGCAAGACCAACTGGACAGGTTCAGAAAATATTGGCTCTGCGACACCCAGAATAGAGAGATGTGGCAAATCCTGAGGAAGGTCTATGTCCAACGATAGATGATAAGAGATTGATGATGATGACGATGATGTCAGAATGCTTTGAGGTCAAAGTGTCAGGGTATGAAATGTGAGTTCGGGTCTTGTCAGAAGCTATATCTTTAATTCTTATTCAAGCTGCTTACTTTAATAGTTGTAGAATGTAACAATCGGATGTTATGATAAAAAAAAGCAACAATAAAGATAGAAGAAAAACTAGTCAAAATTAATAATGAAAATATTTCATCTAAGAATTAGAATAATTTGAGACTGTTGACATTTACTACATTTTGAGTAAGGTGTGGAAGGGTATGGAATTAATTGCGATTTTCTTGTCAACAACTTACTGGATATCAATGTGAGAAAATAAAAACATTCATACTTATTCAATATTTTCTTCTTTTCAATAAAAAAATTCTACTTGAATGCTCAGAATTTTTTGAGTTTAAGCTCCTGTCAAAGTCAATTCTAAAGAAATAATTTTACAATTACCATATATTTCCATGGATAAGGCGACCTCCAGATGAGACAAATCCCCAATTTCAGTCTGATTTTCATGATTTTCAGCTCACTGTTTAGTCAATGTTTTTGTATCTGGCCAATCGGACAACCCTGATTTTTTTAATGTTTTTTGGAAGTTTCAAGTGACATCCTATCCATTGAAATATAATGTACTTTTGCAAATTTTTGAAATTGTTCTCAGTGTAAAATTCAGTTAAAGCATGCCAAAATTGGAAGGGGAAGTTACTGAAATTAAAATATTATTTACCCAGTAAATGAGGTATTTCAGCTATTACACATAATTTTGACTGTCATTCTTCATATAGAGCTAAGATTATCAGGAGAATTTGTTAAAAATTGCATATGCTACATTGAATGACTGAATATAACTAAAAGTAGTCTGTACTGCATCCATTTAAAAAAGTACATCTAGCAGTTAAAAGCAAAAGTATATTTTCGTTCTGAATATTGCTTTCATTCCTACAAAAGTAATTGGCTGTTCTCACGCTGTGAGAGAATAATACAAAAGGTGGGAATGCTATTGTAATTTACTTGAAAAATTTGCTGAAATCTTTAAAAGGAAGAATTGTTACCAAAGCTAGAATGTCTCACATCGATCTCAGTAAACAGAAGTTTCCATTTAAATAGCACTTTGGTCATGTACAGACGTCATCTTTTTTTTTAGAATAGCTAAACAAGATATTCTTGAGAATTTATCGGATGCAATTCAATTGGACTAATTTAATTACAAACAGAAGGGGGAATCTAATAGAAATACAATCAACACTGACTTGGGTTAGTGTTCTTTTTTGTTTCCTAATTGAAGAGTCCCATGCTTATTTCCAATCGGTGATGAGAGGATCATTTATTGGTAACAAATTCAAATTAAAATTTATAAGAAAGTAGAACTGGATTTTAATTGTTAATGTCTGCTTATTTTAGTTTTTTCTACAGAATCATGTTTTGATGATTCAAATACAGAGAATCAATGAAATACAGTTTTGCTATTTTTCTCATATTACCAGAAGGAAGATAAGTTTATTTCCCAATATCTTGATGCTTTCAACATACATTTTGAGACAGATGACTATATCAAACCAAAGCCTATTCTGAGCATTTACTTCATCATCATTTTTCCTAGTAATTTTCCCAAACATGACTGGAATTTGCCATCATCATCACACGTACACATATTTATGTAGATGCAAAAATATAATAACAACCATGCAAAGGTACTTGTATCATTATGAACAACTGAGGGTGTTACAGCTAAAATAATATAGACATGACATCTTGAAGTGTGTATAAGGATCTGGTTGATGTGTTTAATTTGCATATGTATTGATCTATACTCGAATATCTGATAATTTTAAGTAATCAAATTTTCTTTACTACTACAAACGAACATTTGTCTATGCTTTCTACACACATTTTGAGATGGATGTCTATATCCAACCAAAGCCTATTTTGAGCATTTACTTCATCACCATTTTCTTTAGTAATTTTCCTAAACAAGACTAGAATTTGCTATCATCATCGCACGCACACTTATTTGCATAGATGCAAAAATATAATAACAGCCATGCAAAGGTGTTTGTTTCATCATAGGATATTACTACTAAAATTATACAGACATGACTTTTATAAGCATGTATAAGGAACTAGTCTAATTTGCATATGTATGGATCTGTACTGTAATATTTGACAATTAAAAGTAATCAAATTTCCTTATGTAAGTGGCAATCTTTGCTGCAACTAGCAGACATTTGTCTATCTCTTTTAAAATAAAATGCTCAAGCAAAAATTCTTATTTGTTACATCTTGTCAATTCCTAATGTATCTCATGTATCAAGATAATGTAATTTGTGATTGAGTATTTATAAAAAATATTACAAAAATATTATAATTCATTATCAATTATAAATGAAGACAAAAGTGTGTTCATTTTTATTTTTTCAATATTTATCTGTTTTTTTTCATGTATATTTATTCTTTATCTGAACCCATGACATTCATGGATTTGAGGAGTTGTTCGAAAGCTCCTGAAAAATCATACATCAGTACACACACAGATACATGTTTGTTCATATGTACAAGTAGGTATGGTATGTTTAGAGGCTGCGGTTCAGCCTCTAAACATACCAAAAGAGCACGTTCAATCTTTCAAGCTCGAATTGAAGAACAGATTCAAAATTTTTACTGAACAAGACAGCACCAACATCAACGAACTAAGCAGCAAAATGACAACGTCAATAATTGAAGTAGCCTCTACATTCAAGCCAATGGGCAAACAACCCATTAGCAAAATCTCGGATGAGACTAAAAATCTCATGGAAAAACGCAGAAACCTCAAGCCACCGACAACAACGAGGGAGAAAATTGAAGAGGCTGAACTAAACAAATTAATCAAGAAGAAACGAAGAGAAGACAGAAGGAGATACACAACGGCAGTCATTGAATCAACTCTTGAAAAAGGTCGGGGCTTCAAAGCTATAAACAAACTCCTCAACTCGGGACGAAGGCAAATAACTAGCATACTCGAGGAAAATGGAAACCTAACAACAGACAGAGACAGGATTGTCGAACGCGCCAAAGAATTCTACCAAAAACTCTATTCGTCCAAACAAGGACTGCAAAACAATGAGCAAGATACGCAAGACACGGGCAAACAACTAGAGGACTTCCCAAAAGTAACCCCGTGGGAGGTGAAGGAAGCCATTAAACAGACAAAGAAAGGAACTGCCCCTGGACCAGACAACATCACCATCGACCTACTCCGAAAAGCAGGTAAAACCATCAATAGGAAACTGGCCGTCCTCTTCAACCTGTGTCTAAAACACAGTAAAGTCCCAGACGATTGGAATACTGCTATAATAATGCTATTATATAAAAAAGGAAACCCGAAAGACCTCAACAACTATAGGCCTATAAGCCTACTCAACTGTGTATATAAACTTTTCACAAAGATCATCACCAACCGAATCACAAAAACACTCGATGAAAACCAGCCACGTGAACAGGCTGGCTTTAGAAGAAGCTACTCGACCATGGACCACGTGCACTCGATAAATCAACTGAAAGAAAAAGCAGCAGAATATAGACTACCACTTGCCGTAGCATTTATCGACTTCAAAAAGGCGTTCGACTCAGTAGAAATCCCTAAGGTCATGGAGGCCATCAGTCGGCAAGGTGTAGATCCAGTATATGTTGAAGTGTTGAAACATATATACAATCACGGCAGCTCATTTATCAGGCTACATAAAGACTCGGACCCCTTCCAGCTCCAGAAAGGAGTAAGACAAGGTGATACCAGCTCACCTAAACTCTTCACAGCCTGCCTCGAGATGATCTTCAGAAGGCTAGACTGGGAGAGTAAAGGAATTAAAATAGACGGCGAGTATCTGAGCAACCTCAGATTCGCAGACGACATAGCCCTTTTTGCAGAGAACCTACACGACCTCCAACTAATGATAGATGAACTAAATGAGGAGAGCAAGAAAGTCGGCCTGCACATGAACTTCAGCAAGACGAAGATCATGTGCAACAACCACATTGGAGATAAGAACACTAAGATCGAAATCGAGGACACAGAACTCGAGAAAGTAGACCACTACATCTACCTAGGGCAACGAATCTCCATGAGACCCTCAAAAGAAGAAGAAATCAAGCGAAGAATCACACTAGGATGGCAAGCCTTTGGCAGAGCTAGCTCAACCTTCAAAAATAATAAGATCCCATTAATCCTAAAGAGAAGGGTGTATAACCAATGCATCCTCCCAATAGTCACTTATGGAGCTGAAACATGGAACTTAACCAAGAAACAGACCCGTAAGCTGAGAACCATGCAACGTGCACATGAAAGAATAATGCTGGGCCTCACATGGAGAGACCACAAAACAGCACAACACATCCGGGAAAAGACAAGAGTTAGAGACATCATAGAAGCCATAAAAAATCTCAAATGGCGGTGGGCTGGCCATGTTGCAAGAATGGCTGACAATCGATGGACATCACGACTCACAACATGGATTCCCCGAGACCATATGCGCAACCGAGGCCGGCAAAATATTAGATGGAGAGATGAACTAGACAGGTTCAGGAAGTACTGGCTCCGTGACGCCCATGATAGAGAAGTGTGGCAAATCCTGGGGAAGGTCTATGTCCAACGACGGACGCTAAAAGACTGATGATGATGATGATGATGACAAGTAGGTATGAATGACTTATATATATGTGCTGCTCATGAAAGGGATATGAACGTAAAATTGAACTCAGATACATATCTATAAATTATATATATATATATATATATATATATATATATATATATATATATATATATATATATATATACATATATATATATATATATATATATATATATACATATATATATATATATATATTAATTTATAGATATGTATCTGAGTTCAATTTTACATTCATATCCCTTTCATGAGCAGCACATATATATAAGTCATTTATACCTTCTTGTATATATATATATATATATATATATATATATATATACACATATGTATATATATACACATATGTATATATATACGCATATGTATATATATACACATATGTATATATATATCATAAATTTATTGTGTGCTATTTGAAACTCTTGCTTGCCAAGAGTGCTGTTAGTTTGTAGAGCAGAGTCACATTAAGACTGATTCGGAGTGGACACGGGTTTGAGTCCAGCACAATGCTCATTTCTTTATTCAATTACATGGTTGGCCATTTGATTTTCTACTCAGTTAATCCAAGTGCCAGACAAAATATGTTTCCTAATAAAATGTCTTTACAATTATTATATATATATATATATATATATATATATATATATATATATATAGGTACCTCACTAAGTCTGTAGCCTAATGATGAAAAAGAGTCTAGTTCACACAACAATAGTAATGTGGAGATCAAAATAAAATAAGGAGACCTTTATTTATCTGATGCATGCTTCCCTTATAAACAAGTTTGAACGATGAAGAAATTTCAAGTACAACTTTCATCTCTAAAAGCTGATTGTTCTCTGCTTTAAAAAGATTGTCTATATCTTGTCAGATCTTTGAAGAATTCTTCTGACATTAAAATCAGCCTTGCCCACTAGCCATCTCAAATATGGGTCAGTTGAGACGAGGAGGAAAAATCTGAGATTATGGGAATCCTTGAAAGGGATTTAGAGCAAGTACAGATTGCTCCAGATGTTCTGATTAAACTCTACGATGACGTCACCTGAAGACTAGTAAACCTTCAAGGATTAGGTATTTTCTATCCATACTTGGTAACTTAGCTTGAATCAGTTGATGTGGCAGAAGTGTGCTGAGTTTCATGGCCAAGAAGTGGGATCTGCGAAGAGATGCATTTTACCAGATACCCCTTCACCAGTGAACTGGAAAACATCCTCAGCTTTCATGCCAACATGGAAGGGCTCTTCTAACAATGGAATTGTCCTCAAATAATAGAAATACACATGTTTCCCTGTCATCATGCTGATTTTTCTCACAGATCATTGAGAAAAAATGGATACAAGAAAACCCAAGAAAGAACAGTGCACATTAATGTAGTGTCCTTGTTGTCACTTCCTTTGAAAGATTGAATTTGGACAAGTCATGATAGCTTTTAGGATTCAGAAGAACTACAGATACATCTCTATTCGTGCACTGATATCTGTATTTGGTAGCCTAAAAAGTAAAGGCTCACTGATGTTCCATGCACTATGAGGGTGTGATTTTGTATCATTCTTCCATAGAAAAAGGAAAAAATCAGCATGTTAAGCCTAGAAAGTGTATGCTTCAGTTACAGATGCATTCCTAAGACTTTTTGAAATCTCAAATGATGTAAGTGAGGCTGAGCTGCATGAGATTGAAAGTCTTGTTATTGTTATGTGCAGTCAAATATGTTCCTTGAGTAGAGTGAATGGAACTTAGAAAAAGCTGTTTGGTTATGGATCGCATGTCATTGAAAATGTTCCACTAACTCAAGCAGCACTTGTGCAGCACATCAAACGAGCTGTGTATCAGGCTGGATATGTATGGTGCCTGAGTCTGATTGCACAGTCAGTCCTCCCTGACACATCCAAGTGTGACGATCACGCTGAACCAATCTCCCTGGAGCATTAAAGTTCTGCGACAAACTGATCTGAAGTGGCCGCAAAGTCACATACAGAAGCAGCTGTAAGTGAAAAGATGCTCAGTTACAGCGCTTTGAGCCCTGTCTCTGCCCAAGAGTTTTCTGATATTTGAGGAAATGGATCATAGATGGAAACATGTCAGGATGAAATGAGTTATGTTTTGCTTTCTTTGCAGAACTCTACAACTCATGCTAAAAATAATAGATAACAAATATTGGGAGTTTCTTTTTTGGCTCAGATAAACAATAAAACAAATTCTACTAATCATTTTCAATCCAGAACTGCTATTCTATACATGTGAACTTTCCAAAAGTGTTATTTTTTTATTATATAAGCAGGCGATAGTTATACTGATTGATGTTCACATGAAGTACATATATGTAATGATAACTTTGACATCAGTTAGTACTGCAACCAAATGCTACCAGACTATCTTTGACAGAGAGCACTTTTAAAACAAGATCTGCCAGAAATTAACATCATCATCATTTTGTAAGTACAGAGAAGCATGAATCACTGCCAAAGACTCATACAAGAATGTTACACTGTCTTCAGAATAATGGCATTCAGCCAAGTTTCTCTAGGGGTTCAAAACGTGAAAAGGTGTAACCTGAAAATTGGTTCCCCTCCACGAACCATGACAAAGTGGATAAGTTGAGGACAAAAAAAAGCTTTATTAGATGAATCTCTAACAGATTTTGTCCCCTTTTTCTCTTCCTAGTAAGTCACCTTGAATGCTTGGATTTAAATTTATTTGGGCATCATTATTTCTATTCACATACTTATTTTCAATCTATATTTGAAATGTTACTTAATTGAATATGGAATTAAGAATTGGCAAATCTAACCAAGATAAAAGGATACCAACTTATTTACTTGACAAGGATATCTGAAATGACAGGCTTATCTTTTACCTGATTTTCTGAGGTTTAATGAATATAAGTTTAAAATTCAGTGAGGAGATATGCAGTTGAAGCATCTCACAGCGTCAAAGATGCTCCAACCTTAAGGACACATCCCAATTTTGATTTGCAAGATTTTGAAAAGAAAAGAATTAACATAAAATTAAGGGCGGAACTCAACTACATTTTTCAACTTTTGGTGAGCTCTCCTCCCTTATCAATGGACCAAATTTTATGAAGCGAATGCCATTTTTTAGTACTTTTTTTTCAAAAATTTAAACTTTTTGGGAAGTATTCAAAATTTTGATATTTATCTTATTTTTCAAAAAAATGCCTCCTGGTGCTTTTTGCTTTTTCAAAAACCACTCTTACCTAAACAATCTACATATATATATATATCTGAATAATACATCCAAATTTCAAATCTCTATCTTTAAAAAAAATGGATCAAAATCATTAAAAATTGTATTTTAAGATAATTAAACATGATAATAACAAGTATGAAAATAACAGTTGGCTAAGACAAAGTGATCTATCAGGGGTGAGTCCTCACCCCCTTAAGGTCTCATCACTTTCATCTACCTTATCAAAATGTTTTGTGGGTGATTTGCAGTCTTACTTCTTTTGTTGCTCAATATTGTTCCCTTAAAGTCAAGGTTATTTTAGGAGAGTGAAAATACTGGTAATATTGATGTATAACATCTAAATTACTACTAGTCCATTAGCTCATCTACCATAGTTACAGGGTAGTACTATACTGATATAGGAATGAACTTTTATGATTTCATATATTTTCAATTACTCATTATACTTTTGTTTATTTACTATTTCATCATTATCACCATCACCATCACCATCATCATCATCATCATCATCATCAGTCTTTTAGCGTCCGTCGTTGGACATAGACCTTCCCCAGGATTTGCCACACTTCTCTATCATGGGCGTCGCGGAGCCAGTACTTCCTGAACTTGTCTAGCTCGTCTTTATATCTAATATTCTGCCGGCCTCGGTTGCGCATGTGATCTCGGGGGATCCATGTTGTGAGTCGTGATGTCCATCGATTGCCTGCCATTCTTGCAACATGGCCAGCCCACCGCCATTTGAGATTTTTTATTGATTCTATGATGTCCCTGACTTTTGCTTTTTCTCGGATGTACTGTGCTGTCTTGTGGTCTCTCCATGTGAGGCCCAGCATAATTCTTTCATGTGCACGTTGCATGGTTCTCAATTTGCGGATCTGTCTCTTGGTTAGGTTCCATGTTTCAGCTCCATAAGTGACTATTGGGAGGATGCATTGGTTATACACCCTTCTCTTTAGGATTAATGGGATCTTCTTATTTTTGAAGGTCTTGCCATCCTTGTGTGATTCTTCGCTTGATTTCTTCTTCTTTTGAGGGTCTTATGGAGATTCGTTGTCCTAGGTAGATGTAGTGGTCTACTTCCTCCAGTTCTGTGTCCTCGATTTTGATCTTTGTATTTTTATCTCCGATGCAGTTGTTGCACATGATCTTCGTCTTACTAAAGTTCATGTGTAGGCCAACTTTATAATTTAAACATTTCATTCTGAGATCATAGGAGTTCCACTTAGTAACTAGCATAGATTACCATCCCCTGGGGTTAGGATAGGCATCTGAAAAAAGTAACCTTCAGTCTGTAGGGCGCAGGGTTCATCTTTTAGACTTAATTCAGAGGAAAAAATAGTCTTTGATGCTTAATCTCAGAATACATTACTTGTGTATATATATTCCTTCCTGATTTGCCCTTTACATTTGATCTTGTGCCATACTAAGCTGAGCCCTAGCAAATATCATGTTGATGATGACCTGTCAAAAGTTATTGCTAGAAATATCAATGAATAATATAATAATTATTAGTATAAAAACTTTTTGCTCATGTTTAAACGTTTGTGTTGAACCCTGACACAAATTCTTCAGAAATAATGCCATAAGATTCTGAATGTAGAGAAACCATTATCTATTTTGAGACATTGGTTTGTCTTAAAGACAGTTGCAGAGATGAGAGTAATATCAGCACACAGCTGCAACTGCCGACGCCCTTCATCTCCTTTCTCCTTCTTTAACCATATCTATCCAGACATACCTCTTTTTCTCTCAGTTATACAAATAAACATATATATATATATATATATATATATATATATATATATAATAGATATATACATACATGCATATATTAATGTGACAACACACACATACACATATACACCCATACATACATATACATGTGTGTGTATGTATACACATTTACACACTCACACACACATTATACACATAAACAAATACACATATCTGATTGTGTGTGTGGAGGAGTGTGTGTACAAGCTATTCAAAAAAAAAATGGTGAGTGTAAATGCCTTGAGTTGTGAATCCATGTACAAGGATGTATGAGCACACAATGATTAAATACTTTAATACATTATATCATATAAAATACATTCGATAGATAGAATTTATCTTTAGAACTACTTCAGCAGCAGTTACTGCAACTATTTCTTGATGAGTGTGAGTGAATATATATATATGTGTGTGTGAATCTATCGGATTTACTTAATTTAATTCCATGATTGAATATGTTAGTTATTTCATGGTTGTTATTTTCTTATGAATTGGCGGTAGTTAAATTCTTCCTGATTTGAAAAAAAGCAGAATGACACTTTAAAAAGCAACAAGGCCACTGAGTCTTAAACCATAAGATTACACATAAGTGTTACCACTGGGGAAAGAATGCTTCTTGCATCTAAGGAAAGTCACGCTGAGGTACAAGTTGCCACTTTGGTCTATTCAAGTGTGCAATCTATTTCCTTGTTTGACGGTTAGTTGGTTATCTAATATGTTTCATATCCAATGATTAACTGATTGTATTTCATTTATAGCAGGGGTAAAAAAGATTTGACTGCATGACCAATATACATTCTGATATAGTTTGGATGCCTGGTTTTCTAAGCCTCAACATACCTGACTAAACCCTGACTATTATCAAAAATGATATAAATCTGGTATCACCGTAATATGGCAGAAAACCAACAAAGCCAGGTGTTACGTTGGGGTATGGCTAGAGTTCCAATGGTTAGTGGTAATGATGCTCAAGCTCAGAAACCATGCCTGACTTCAAGGTCATCATCTGATACGTGTTTTGTTGGTGGCACAGTTGCTGTTTTCACAGCAGTAGTTGTATGAATTTTCATACTTATATATATGGTAAGAGCCATGCTACACTGAAGTTTGATTCCTGCAGAAGACCATTCACTTTAATTGTTTAGTCTATTTATGCTATCTACGTCTTATGATAAATTCACAGTGTACTAACAGGGGGTCATTTCAAATAGTTTCAAAGTGATATAACACATTTATAATAATTTCTTTCAGATCACACATCCATTTCTAAATAATATATGCATATATATATATATACATATATATATATGTGAGTGTGTGTGTGCGTGTGTGTGTGTGTACTAGCTTGAATACTCGGCATTGCCCAAGGAAAAAGTAATTAATACTTAAAGGTCATGTAGTAAATTCTAACAAAGAGCTTCTCCAAGTAGAGATCACAACCCTTCAAGTGGGTTTAAAATGCCAAAATTGTTTGAGAAAGCTTAAATTGACATGACTCTCAATCGACCATTACAAGTCATCAGAGGGAGGGGCCATCTATCCTATGTTCATTCTGGAGTCAAATTACCCATGTGCATAATTTTGCAGCTTGTAGGCTACAGTTATATGCCTCAGATTTGAAAATGCCTAAATTGATCAGACTGTGAATTAAACTCTATAGTTCAACAGAAGTCAGCACCACCTATCCTATGTTTATACTGTTGTTTTTACCCTTGAACACAAATTAGAAGTCCACAGGGCAGAGCTGTCTCCATTAGATTTGAAAATGCTACTATTAACTTTTTTGGAAATGCTGTAATTGACCTAACCTTAAATCGACCTTTAGAGGTTACCAGAGGTCAGCGCCACCAATCTTATGTTCATACATACATTTGAAGGCTTTAATGTGTAGCTGTCTCAGTAAGATTTGAAAATACCCTGAATTGACATTTAGGGGTCACCAAAGATCATCATTCCCTATCCTATGTTCACAAATATACAGGCCATTAGTTTTGAAAATGCCTGAAAAAATTGACCTGACCTCAAATTGACTGTTAAAAGTCACCAGAGGCCTTGCACATAAATTTGCAGCCTTTTAGGGGCTGCCATCTATATTAGACTTGAAAATCCCAAAATTCACCTCACCTTTAATTTACCTCTAGAGGCCTATACTATGTTCATCCCGAGGTCAAGTTAACCTTTTAAAGAGATTTTCAATTTGTAGGATGCAACCATTTAGGAGTTTATGGAAAACATAGAAACAAACATTTTTCATCCTTACATTATAATATATATATATATATATATATATATATATATACACATATATATATGTATGTGTGTGTGATATGCACACAGCTTAGGTTGACTTGTCATGCTAAAGTTAGCAAATCCCAATTACAGGAACTATTAGTAAAGGAGTTGAAATGTGACACTTAGTTTTTGAATATTATTGTACAGAAAAACGAATCCTGTTTTGTTTACTTTTTAGATTTTAATGAAGCAAAAGTGTTTGACCCTAGCACAGCCAAACTTCTTTAACGTTTTCTTCATCAATTCAAGTTCCATTGCTCCTAATCTATTAAATTCTTTTTTCCCATTTTTTGGCAATTTTGAAACATCAATGACAAAAACAACTCAAGAGAGCCTTACTTGTAAGCAACCTATATTTCATTAACAACCAATAAACTACGATACTTAATGTCCACTTAAAACAAGTAAGATAATTTATGTCCACATTGCATTAATACCCTTGGAAAAACCATGAATCTACCTCACCAAATTGGTCAAAAATTACTCCCGAATGCTGGTACCAATAAAACATGTTACATGTTATTTGGAGAGAAGATGGGCACTGTCATGTAATTTCATTGTCCCAAGAAATACCATGGAGGGCCTGACATTGTCTCTTTTTTTAAAACATTTCACTGTATAACCTTGGTCCATTGAATATGCATGCTATATTTGATTGGACTGCACCCATGTTTAGATGGTTTTCAATAGCATGACAGAAAGACAGTGTGACACCTTTCACTAATATATATACCAACACAACCTTACAGAATTGTTTTCTATAATTTATGGTTTATGGTTTTTTAATATTCCTGAATACTTTTTGTTGTTTTCTCAGATTGTACATTTATATAAAGATTGAATTTGGCATTTTTAAAATGTAGAGGACAAAAATCACTCAAGGAAACATATTTGTAATATTTCAATATTGTAAGATTATATATATATATATATATATATATATATATAAATATATATATATATATATATATATATATATATATATATATATAAATATATATATATATATATATAAATATATATATATATATATATATATATATATATATATATATATATATATATATATATATACACATATATATACATATATATATATATGATAGTGTGTGTGAACAAAAAAAGGAAAAGAAATTTAAAAAAAATTATCATAACACTATAAGACAAGTTAAAAAAAGTTGTATACACATTGAGCAGGAGAAATTCAATTTAAAAAGCTTTAGGACTAGTTTGGTATCACCAAAATGTATCAAATATTTTGAATAATGGAAATCATATTATTCTATGTGATTTGTTTTGAATCTTGGTTTTACATGTTACTTTTGTTGCAGTCAGTTTTCTTGATTTCTTTAGATAAATGTTCATCAGGAACATCAACTGAAATATTCACATGATTTCACATTCTACCAAAGAACTGAACAGTCTAAAATAGTATTATGTGCACATAAGCATCATTGATGTTATAACCAAATAAGATAATTCATGACTATTCTCTGGTTGACATATTCATCTGGAGTAGGCAGGAGAACTGAATAGCTGAACTATTGGGATAGTTACAACAAACATAGAAATAATGTTCAAAGGGAAAGAACACAAAAATAATGATTTTTTATGCAAACCTTGTATGATTAATTAATATCTTGGTGGCTGTTATCTGTATCAATAAGGTTTTCTTCCTTTGTGAAATGAAGGTCGGGAACTCTCTCTTCAACTACTGAAATTGGCAGAAGTTAATAGAATTAGGATTTTGTTTTTCTCACAAGAATAAAGAATCATTGCTTTCTTTTTGGCTTTAAAATCCTGTTGCAAAGCTTGGAATGATGACAAAAAAGATAAAATAGAATTCCTGGCAACCAGGTGGAACATGCAAAACTGAGTGTTTTCTGTACAAATGGCTACTCTGCTTTGCTCATGATCAGAGGTTTTGGAAACTTGAAAGATTGGCAAAGTTCCTGTAAGGAAGGTAACATCACCCCTTACTCCTGGTTTCTCTCTTAAGAAACAGTATTTGCTACACTTTGAGAATGGGTAAATTTTTTTTTTCGTAATGCACAGATATTACTACTACCTAGGAAGAAAGAAAGAATCCATCAGAGAATAACAATGTTATAAACAGTGAGTTTAATATTCGGTAAAACACTTTTCTCAAAGAAATCGCTCAGATTTTTTGATAGCATTGTCTGTTCTGCATCAAATGACAAAGAACAAATTTTAGTGACATACTCTCACATAAATCTTTTGCGTACCAAAAAAGTATCTTACCAAAAATTTAACTCACTGTTTATAACATTGTTATTCTCTGATGGTTGCTTTCTTTCAAGACAGTAGTGATATTTGTGCATCAAGAAAAGAAAACTACCCATTCTCAAAGTATAGCAAAAGAGGGAATCCAGAAGAGGGAGAAATGTTATCTTTCTTACAGGAACATTTACTTTTGTAAATCTCCAAAAATTCAAATGGTGACTTATTTAGACTCCTACAAATGAAAGCAGATAATATAAATATTTGTCACAAATCAGTATTGTTAGACAGCAATAGATTACTTGAAAAACCACAATTTGTCCAAATTTGAAAACCTGGTTTTTGACTCTCAACAGAACTTGTAACAATGAATGGCACTGATCTGGTCCTAGAGATTTAAATCTAATCCAAAGTTCGAGTTTCTTCAGTTAGAAAAATTGTTATTACAATTTATGTAATCCATGCCATCGACTGTATATATAACACCACCATCTGGAATTTGTTTCAAAAGAGAATACACAAATTACAATTCCTGGTCATGTCGTCTAGATTTCAGGACCAAGGCAGGAAACAGTAAGAAGTCAGATTTTAAACAAACAGGTATGGTTGGTCATTCTATGGAAACCATCATGTAACTGACTTCTTTTTGGTAGCATGCCATTTTAGGGGTGATGAATTGAAGAATTGTAAAAAATAAGTCACTTCTCATGCCTTTTGTTCAGCAGTGATCACTAAAACAAACAAGAGTGAATTTTGCTGGGCACAAACTGAGGGACCAATTTAGCATGTTTTTTTTTCAGACCTCAATCATCGGTCTTTTATTGTCCATCATTGGACATATACCTTCCCGAAAATTCACTAGACCTCTCTATTATGGGTGTCACAAAGCCAATACTTTTTGAACTAGTTTGTCGTGCCATTTCATTTTTTGCTGGCCACAGTTTTGCATATAATTTATGGGGATCCATGTTATGATTTGCTACGTACATCAGTTATCTGACATTCTTACAACATGACCAGCCCATTGCCATTTGAGTTTTCAAATGGATTCTATGATATCTCTTGCTCCTGTTTTTTTCCTGATATACTGTGCAGTCTTGTGATAAGAACTGAATATCTAAGTTTCCAGACCTATAGCTCCATTGGTGCAGCCTAGATATGTGATACATACATAGCTAAACCAACTTGAAAAAAAAAACAACCTATGTTGGTGTTGACAGTTATTATTGGCCTTTTCTAACTTTATTACAGTAGGTACATTAGTTATATAAAGATTTGTCACTAGGATGTTTTGGAGAAATCAAAGCTCTCTAGTGACCAATTTAGCATAAACTTATACTGCATATTAAACCCTCTACTAAAAACCTGTTTTGGAAGGGAATTTTCAAAAAACAGAAAAAACAATTTCCCTGCTTATTGAGGGAGGTGTGTGTGCAAAATTTCAAGTTTCTATTATGAACAGTAAAGGCTAGGCAAAGTTCAGATAGATAGATTCATATAAGTGTCAGAACACATGAACAACCTAAACCCAGCAAAAGTGATTAAACTGGTCTGTTGTGGGTAGCAGTGATTAATTACTATGTAAAGATTCAAGGAGAGCACACTAAAACAGTATTCAGTTGAGTTGAAGTGTTTCTATTCTAACAAATATATCAGTTGATTAAAATGTCTGCCAGGGTTCTTGCCCAAACAGTTTGACTTGGTGAGCAAATTTTTCAGTGAGTAAATGAATAAACAGAAATGTATAGTTGGTTGATGGATTCAGAACTTGTCTGAGGACATCACAACATGCATTCCCTAAATAAGGCATCTCAGGAACTGATAACTTTTTTGTAGAAATTTCTTGGTGGAGGACTTTATATGCTCAGCAAGATTGTGAAAAATTAAAAGCAGACTCTGGGTCTCCATTTTCCCAGTCATAAAATTTGCTGCATTTCTTCTTCCTAATTAGCCTAAAAACTTTAGTCAAAATTTTACACTTCCTTCTGACTCCATAATGATAATGTCACATATGTGTAATAATATCAAAAGATTTTTTTTTCACAATCCTGTTTTTTCTCTTTTTTTAGTCGATTTAAAACAACAGATTGACATTATTATTTACCAAATCAATGATATGTTTGTATAAAACTGTAAACGTCTTTAATTTAATTTTTTTTGAGCTAGTATAATGCTTTCACACAGACGTAAACACAAATTCTGAGAAAGGTCAACCACTCAAAGTTTTTAAGAGAAATTTACTGTTTTTTTATTTTCAAATTTCAAACATGAATGAATTAAAAATTTTTCTTTCAGTATATACAATTTTGTTCAAACTATCTTGCATTACTTCAGGTTAATTATTGATTTTTTATTATCTTTTAGAAAGATCATTCTCCTTGAATAAGTTTTAGATATTTGGAGTGGTTTCCATTCTCAAGTTCCCCAGCACACACCACAACCAGCAAGAAAAATAATTTGTTGAGAAATGATTTTTGAATATCTTTAGTTTCAGGAATGAAAGATTTTTGAATCGTAGTTTTTCATTTAAGATAATGTATCTCTAATTTTCAATTTAAATCACAGGAAGGATTCAAGTTAGTAGCTCAAGGTCATTTTTCTAATAAATGTAAATTAACTTCTTTACTTCACCACCAGTTCTTTCGAGAATTTCTTTCACAAATGATGTTTTCTGACAAAGATATTGATCTTTATATCAATATGTATTTCTGTGACTTTGTATGCAGGAATATGAGCTACACATGTGGATGTATTTAAGTGTAACCTGAGGTATGAAAACTTAATTTGATTTCATTTATCATTTGTCTATAATCTTTGTTTTAATTTTTAATTCCTTTTGAAAAATGTCTCAATATACTAAAAATTCAAACCGTGTATATGCATTGAGTGTAACTGTTATATTGGAGGAATTTCTTTTCAAAACTTTTACATAAAATTATTAAACTTTCCCATATTATTCAGTTTTTATTTCAGTAAACATTCAGATAAATAAGAACAAAAATTTAGATTTTCCACCAAAACATTTTTTATCACTTTCAAACCTTCCCATTGAAAAAATATTGATTTGCATTCTTTCACTCATATAATAATAAAAAATATTCTTTTGGTCTTCCTGATATATTCATATATATAATTTCAAACTCGAATTTGTTAATGAAAACATATTTCCAATCGTTGATGCATGATGTACTCATACATATATTAATTTCAATGTGTTTTATATGTTGCAGCCTTAAGAAATATCAATGGAAAGCCTTGTTTTGAAGTTACTTTAATCAGATATTAGTCATATTATTCTGCTACACACTTGGTGTAGAATCTTGCTGAATTAAAGAGAACAAAAATATATCTTGAAAGTTTTCATGGCCATCACTAAACCAAGGGATGATGGGATATACTTGATATATATTTTTGGTACCTAAGGGAGATAACTGTCACTTTTATTGCTATACTCAATTTTCATTATTGACTACTACAACAATATTGATGGTATTTTCCACACCAACATTACCTAAATATTTTTTCATTGTTCTAGCATGCATCCTATTTATTGATATATGACAGCAGAGGTTTTCCATTATTCACAATGAAGAAGCAGTCCACTGATTTCAATGGGAAAATGATATTATGGCCTTTGGCTCCAATTACTGATCTGAGTCCTTGATATAAAAAAAGAATGGAGCACAGAAATTTAGTGCTAGGAAGAGATTATGGAAACAAAAAAAAATGAATGCAGTAAAGTGAAAGACTAGAGAGGATATTCTGCATCTCATCGGTTGAATTCTAAATAAAAATCTTTGTTGCTTTGAGATAAGAGCCACAATTTGATCATTTAATAACAAAAATGCTTCATTGATCTTAATTTAAACATTTTTTTTTCAGAAGTTTTTATACAATGCTTAACTGATCTGCCGTTACTCTTGGAGCCTTGCTCATCAGCCTCAATTTGTGGTTATGGTGTCTACGGAGTATATTTCTCGTAAGAAGATTGCACTTTAATGTAATATGATGGAATTAGATTGCCTATTGAAAAGAGGATAATAACCATCTGGGATTCAGCAGAGAAATGCCATTGCCCAACAATGACTGAATCATAATTATTCTCAAAGAAAATAACAACTATCATAAAGAGCGTATGATAATAGAAAGACTGGAGAGATCCCAGATACCACCTGCACACTTGAATTAGAATAGCTTATGGATAACATCTCTTCAAGAGACAAAGGTTCATGCGGCAGTTGTATTTTGTAACTCATAGCTAAAATCTCATGTCAATATATACTAAAGATTGTAATCCATGTGCTAATTTCTACCACTTGGGATCAGTCACTGACTAGAGCATGAAGTTATTTTGGAGAGCCCATTAAGTATAGGGCATTGAGTTTAGTTAATGGATAGTGGAAAAGAAGAGGAAACAGTTTTAATAACAATTGTCCTAGTCTGTGAGAGAGTTCAAACTTGGATCATGGAGACAAGATTTTAAGAGAGAGTTCAAATGTAGTTCAGGATGCATATTAAGTTGATATAATTACTTGTAGATGATGGAACCTGAGCATCTTTTGCACAGCATTGAATCATTCGTGTGAGCCGAGTGCCTCTACTGAGTTGGGATCCTGCTTTTATGTTGTTGATAAGATCCACGAGCCATCTCAGTGCAAGAAAATGAGTTGATTGAAAAGTAAGCTTTTTTCTCAACAATTTTGAATGACAAGCCTTTTAAAACAGAAAGGCAAATAAACTAGGCTAAATGATTTGTTGAAAACAACAACATAGATGTGTACATAAGCATATACACGTGTAATGCATTATACATATGTATTTTGTACTTGAATAGATATATGCATATGAGGTGCTGTTCAAAAGTTTGAGGAATTTTAATAGTGTGCTTGAACCAAATGTAGTATAGACTTTTGCTGTTCAATAAGCAGTACCCTTTATTAGCCATGGGAACGGTGGAAACTAGGTATTAAGATAGGGATTATTTTCTATTGTCATGTCAGCTGGAGCTTTAACGATATATATGTGCGTATATATGTGCAGACAACACATACACACATTTCTACTTTAAATATTAAAGTAAGAAATGTTACTTTCTTTTTAAAAGAATATGGTGTTTAGTCAAAATCCTATCCAATCTAGATGATTTGAAGGTTACACTTTGCCCCCTGTCTGTATCTGATCACAACGAGTGCTTTCTCAGCATTATGATGAAAAACTGTTTTTTTTTAGTATTTTTGGACTAGACCAACTTTGGACAGGGCAAAATTCTTTGAAGATAACTCACTTTCAACATCTTTCAAAATCAGCTTGCTAGCCACTGTGTAACTAAAAGCACTCCAAAAGATATTCTTAGACTAGGCCAGCTTAGGCAGAAGACCAAATTTTTGGAAGATGTCTAAGCTCACTCTTAACATCTTTTAACATCAGCATGCTAACCACTACATTATTGAGTGTTCCTCAAGGTATTTTTTGACTAGACCAGCTTTGGCAAAAGAACAAATTTCTGAAGATGTCTGATCTTACTCTTAACAGCATTTAACATGGGTATCTCTCCTCAGTACAGACTAAAAATGGCAGCCTATATGCTTATTTCTACCATTTAAGACCAGTCATTGACCAGAAGATCTACTTATTTGGGAGAGCCCAATAAGTGTATGGGATCGAGTATATTAATAGTATAAATAGTAAATAATATTTGATATTCTGTTTATCAGAATGATAAATGTGTATCCATCTATAAACATGTTTAATTATATGAGAAATTATTTATGATAAATGATATATTTGATATAAAATTAACACTAATCTTCAGCACTAAATAATTTCTTATCAATAATTAACATTAAGACTCAGAAAAGGATATTTTAGTCATTGAAATAAAATAAATCAATTTGGACAAAGTTATATAAAAATGTCAGATTTTAATCCGAGAATCTTATCTTTTCTAAAAATGCTACATTATATATAGATCAGCCACTTATGTACAATAATGCTTGTTTATACTTTCTTATCTACTTATCTATGAGGATCATAATGCTATCTATACTTCCTCAATTCAAAATGACTCTATGGTCCTGAGTTACCTTAATATCAATAAATCAAAAAATGATTAGAATAGAAAAACTGTATCCATGCAATTCAATAACATTAAATAGGGTAAACCAGTTTCTGACAATATTGGAATATACTTACCAGAACTAGTATTTAGCCGCAGACATCATGGTACCTTTATTCAGAGCCTTGATATTCAGAAATATAAGCATTTAAGTAAATAGAGTCAAGCAAAGAAGAATGGCAAGACGGAAGAACAGTAATATTTTTCATAAGTTGATGAAAATTATCAATAATGCTATTTTTTGTGAAGTATTTATAGCTTGCTAATGGATAAACCATTCTCTGATACTGTAAATAGTATAATTTATCCTTTTCTCTACTATTTGAATACATGAATGACTGTGTGTTTTAATCCTAAATTGTCAAGATGCACTGCTGTGCATCCACAGGGCTTGCTAGTTTTATATAATGTTGCCAACAAATAGAAATTGAAAAGCAATAGACAAACAATTAGGCAAATATACCCCCCCCCCTCTCTCTCTCTCTCTCTCTCTCTCTCTCTCTCTCTCTCTTGAATGAGTGAGTGAGGGTGTGACGTGGTGGTTGATAAAAATGAGTGGGTGTTAAAGAATTTACTAACAGGAGAAGAAGTGAGTGAACTAATGTGCAATTGAATTAATCAAAGAATGAATTAAAATAATTGGAAAAAGGAATGAATGAATGGTTGAGCTGTTCCAAGTACTCAGTGGCTAAGATCCTGAATCCTAAGATCTTTACCTTGCACTCAGTCTAGGTCTTTTAGTATCAACGTGAAGTATAAATATCAACTATCAATAATTGATGAAATATAAAAGTGGGAAGGGAAGAGCTGAAGAATAAGAAAGTGAGACGGAGAGGAAGTTAGGGAGAATGAGGGATGAGGCAGAAGTAGAGAAGAAGTGACTCACTTAATGGAAAAGAGAGGAAGTGATTGAGACACAAGGCAGGAACTAACTGGATTGACAGAAATGACAAGATTGAAGAATGAAGAGAGTGAATGCTTGATAGAAAAGTTAAGAACTGTGATAAAATAGAGTAAATAGGCAAAAAAAGAAAGAAAAATAAAAACACAGAAGAAAGAGAGCGAGAAAGAAAGCAAATAAAGGAGAAAAAGAAGACAGAGAAAGAGTTGAAATCAGTGAGTGAATGAAATTCAGTGGAGACAAGAAAAAAATAAGATTCGATATAAAAAAGATTAAGCGAAAAGGAAATTGTACAAAAATCTTGAAATGAGACGGTGACAAATCTCAATAGACATGGTAATGAAAAAAGATCAATACAAATACATTGGAAGAAAGAATGAATGAAAGAAAATTGAGAAAATTGATTGAATTATTTTTTAAAAGAGAGATAAAAATTAATTCATGAAAGAGATTTGACGGAATATAGTAAGTAAATTACATGAACATTATTAGCTGAATTTTGATCTGAAATTTTCACCATAATATTTGATCTATGTGATTGATATTCATTGATGAATTAAGTGCATTCACAAGGCAGAGGATTATGCTGGAAAATGAATCTTCGCCATGTAAAATAAATGCTTTTTTTCATCATTAAGCTACAGACTCACTGATATACATAAATATATATGTATATATATATATATATAAATATATATATATACACACACAAGTATGAAAAAAATAAAATGAAATGAAAGAGAGAGAATTTATGACAAAAACTGAGAAAAAAAATCAGGTTAAAAGAAATTGAAAGACTGAATGGAGAAAAAGGAAAAAGATTGAAGATGAAGAAAAATAGCAAAAAAGAACAAGACAAAATTTAGATGTGAAAAAAAAGAGACAAAGATGAATTTCAAGTTTTTAAATATCTTTAAACTTTTGGTTATGTTGCAAAAATAAAATCAAAAAATGATATTCTATATCACAAGGCTGTACTATCAATTTGAAAAGCCAAGCCACGTTGGTTTAAATTCTGAAGACATTCTATTTCCCACCATAGTCCAAAGGCATCATAAAACATTTTTTTATTAACAGTTAATGTAATTAATTATATTCATGTTATCATTTGATATGATTGACATAAGTGGTTATTTTTTCCTCATCTTATATGGTTTATATTATTGTTTCCTTTTGTATTTCAAATACGTTGATATAAGCATAGGTGGGCAACTGGCCCCCCCCCATTTGGGCAAGACAGTGTAAAGTTTTGGGCAAATCAATGTTATTCAGGCAAAACTATGGAAATTTCAGACTAATCAAGCCCTTTGCTCCTCCTCTCTTAAAAGTACCCATCCACTTATGGATGAAAGTAATCATTTCTTGTGTACATTTTATTGAATATTTTATATAACTTTTGTCTCTGTATGATTGATAAAAGTATTTATATTATCAAAAAACAACATACTTTCTTAGATTGTGAGCAAACTTATGTTTTGTTTAACCATAAGGTACAGGTTTATTGTTTTATCCAAAAGTAGAGCATTCCTATATATTCTCTTTGTAAGCCTAAACACTATTAAGTGAAGAAGCTATTACCATTAATTGATGTGGGAATTTTTTTTTAACATTCACATACCCAAAAATTGGAGGTTGGGGTGTAGGAGAGAGAAGAAGAAGGTGCATGCTGCCTCAATAATGGTCCATTGCACAAAAAATGTTGGATGCCATGTTTTTCATCTTTTTTTCATAAAACAAAAAAAGTGGCATCAAGCAAACTTTCAAAATGCAAGGGGATTACAAGTGTTTATTTAATTTAAAAGCAACATGCTTTCTACAATTGTGAGCTAACTTATGTCTTATTTGATAATAAGAGGAAGAAATCAAGTGAAGAATCACACTAGGATGGCAAGCCTTTGGCAGAAGAAGCTCAACCTTCAAAAATAAGAAGATCCCATTAATCCTAAAAAGAAGGGTGTATAACCAATGCTTCCTCCCAATAGTCACTTGTGGAGCTGAAACGTGGAACCTAACCAAGAGACAGATCCGCAAATTGAGAACCATGCAACGTGCACATGAAAGAATTATGCTGGGCTTCACATGGAGAGACCACAAGACAGCACAGTACATCCGAGAAAAAGCAAAAGTCAGGGACATCATAGAATCCATTAAAAATCTCAAATGGCGGTGGGCTGGCCATGTTGCAAGAATGGCGGACAACCGATGGATATCACGACTCACAACATGGATCCCCAGAGATCACATGCGCAACCGAGGCTGACAAAATACCAGATGAAGAGATGAACTAGACAAGTTCAGGAAGTACGGGCTCCACGATGCCCACGATAGAGAAGTGTGGCAAATCCTGGGGAAGGTCTATGTCCAACGACGGACATTAAAAGACTGATGATGATGATATGTCAAAGCTACTCTGATGCTATATATTTTGCTGAAGGTGAATATTATCAGCTTGGAATGTTAAGCTGATTTGGTTATAAACTGTTTGATTATCATATACAAATTTTGTTGTTTTATATTGATTCTGTAATGATGTCAGCATGAACAAGGTTAGATTGAAAAGAAACTTGTCATTTTAGCAAATAAATTCTTGTATTTGCAGACCTATAAGATTCATGATTTGCAAGGAAGAGCATTTTAGACAGCTGTGCCTTGCAATTAATATCTACAACTTGAGCCTTTGATGTCAGCCTCTTATCTATAATACTAACACATTTAATGCAGTGTAATATTTCTATACACGATGTTAAGGATCTCTTATAGGCTTGCAAATATATTATGTCTATAAAGCCAGATGTATGAAAAAATTATCTCTTGCAAAACTAAAATGAAAAACATCTAGGTAGCAGTAAGCCTAAAATCATCAAAGCAAAAAACTCACAATATTAATATACATGAATACAGGATATTTAAGTGTATTTATGCATTACATTTGTATTATCATAAATGTTGTTTATGTTGGTGCATATACCTAGTACTGCCATGAATTATCATCATCAGTCTTTTAATGTCCGTGGTTGGACATAAACCTTCCCCAGGATCCACCACATCTATTCTCTATCATGGGCATTGCGGAGCCAGTATTTTCTGAACTTGTCTAGTTCATCTCTTCATCTAGTATTTTGTCAGCCTCAGTTTCGCATGTGGTCTCTGGGGATCCATGTTGTAAGTTGTCTTCTATTCTTGCAACATGACCAGCCCATTGCCATTTGAGTTTTCAAATGGATTCTATGATGTCTGAATACCCCATTTTCTTTCTGATATATAGTGCTGTCTCACGATCTCTCGATGTAAGGTTGAGCATGATTTTCTCATGTGCATGCTACATGCTTCTCAGTTTGCAGGTTTGTCTCTTGGTTAGGTTCCATGTTTCAGCTCCATAAGTGACTATCGGGAGAATGCATTGGTTGTATACTCTTTTTAGGATTGCAAATTCATGTTATATATTTTTCAACATTTTTCATGTAATCGATTTTTTATCAATACAAAAGTTGGTAATTCTCTCTTCTTTTTATGTGTATGATTTAGTGAATATAATGTTTAACTATGGAATGGAACAATGAATATAATAGAATCATGGTGATCGGTCTTCACAAGATTGGTCATGAATCATCGGCTATTTTCAAACTGCTTAAACCACTTTTGATCAGTTGGATGTTTGTATATCCAACCAAAGAAATTCACTAAACATCAGACTGTCTAGGATGTCCAATGACCGGGCCGTTCTTGAATAGTAAGGACCTCCAGTGCTACTAAAGCCTTTGCAAATAGAATCTGGAGAAATCCTTTGAGAAAGACAAGAATTATGGTTAGGTGGATGAATATCAGGCCCTGGCTGATCAAAAGTGATCTCAGATTATGTGCCTACCATCATAGAACTGGAAACATGCTAACTTCAGCCTTGATGAAAATCACAGAGCTGAGATCTAAATTAGTGTTTTCAGCAGTATGCAGGCAATGATCACAGAAGAATCTTTTTCACCAATATAAAGATTTTTAAAGTTGAAGAATGTTTCAAATACCAAAATGATGGAGTCTATGCTTATAGTTCCAAGAAAGATTCTGAGGTTACTCAAAAAGTGCAGCGAGGCCACCATCCATCTTCAGGAGTGATGAGGTTGGAAGTGAGTTAGGAAGATGTTAGCTTCATTTTAGTGAGAAAGGTGTCAAAACAACTGCTCATGTGTATGTCAACAATATTCTCGAGTGTCAAGTTAAACATCTTAATGAGACCATATTCTATGGAGGGAACTAATGAAAGCAGCCACCAATTTTCAAATCAAAATCATGTGTACTGCAATCGATGAATGGCTTGGTCATTTAAAGCTGTGTGTAAAGCACAAAGGAGAGCATTTGGATAACATGTTGATTTTTGTAATACTTGAAGCAGATTCAATAAATACACCATTCCTCATTTTGCTCCATAAATCTGTAATAGTAATTATGACAGAACTATGTATATATATATATATATATATGGAACAATTTACAGATCATACTTTTATAAAAAGTATTTTTTCAATGATGTTTTTTTTGTCTTGCACAATGCCTTGATTTGGGCAGTTATTTTTTATTAAGGAGACTGGGTCAGCAATCAAGATTTAAAAAGATGTTCCATTTCCTGTGTAAATATTAGGAGAATTCACAGAAGGGCCAAATTGAAAACTATGTTGTGTTTTCAGTGATAGTAATTCTTGTAGTAGAGTCAGAAGACCCTTATTTCAAAACATGAAACAATATTAGATGAAAAGCATTGTATGTAGGGAAAGGGAAATTGAACTGCCTTTTTTTGAATGTATGCAAAACTACCACAACCTAGTTTTCCTGATGCATGGATTCAAAGCTTATCATCGGATGGTATCTCTGTTCCTATCTGGCTCTTCAGTTGATCTGCCCAAATATACATATGGTACCTTTTTTTGCCTTCATGTCAGTGTTAATTAGTCTTATACTGCTCAGATGTCACTACCAGGCTCATAACAAATCATTCCAGACACACCCACAAAAAGACAGTTCCAATGCTTCCTCTTCTAACAAAAATCTCTCAGTCGGTTTTACTTGGACTTTTGCAAAGAGTTTGTCAGTAATATTGTTTCAGGGCATAAGGATTAGATGAAATGAGATGAAAAAGTCTTAGAATTAGCGAAGGAAAAGCTATAAGAGAATGAAAGAAAAAAGAACTCACCATCAGAGTCAATGATTTAACAACTTTAACATAAAAATTTGCAGTCATCTAAAAATATTCCATTGAAGAATAAATATGGTCAGAATAAATTCTATTTATGACATCAATGAAATTTTCTATGGGAAAACACCTAAAATAGAGTTTAAAAAAACATCTAGACTCTCAAGAATCTAGATGTTATTGATAAACTCATAAGAATAAGACCACCAAAAAGTCAAAAAGCTTTTTCCAAAAAATCAAAAGAAATATTTTTTAGAAGAGGTCAAGTAGCATCTTGACAAATTTATTCAACTGTCATATTCTAAGTTTAATAAATGCATCTCTAGTTATTTTCTATGATACATGTCTTTTGACATCACTTATCCGGCCAACCTTATCTTTTCAGCTTTTGTTTATTCAGATGCATGCACATAATAGTCATCTCTGACACGGCCACCATCCCTGTCTCTCTTACCAACATTAGTGGCTGCTGCGAGTGTTCAGACTTGCCAACAGGTAGCCACACTTTAGTGTAGTTGATGACCATGCCTTAAGGAACAGTATTATGCTCATCTGATAAACACATATGTATATGTATGTATAGCTTTTATATGAATTGATACCATATTATAACATTATTTATATTCAAGGTTTTTTTACATAGTCTTGTTTTCCAAATCAAGTTACAAGATTTTAAAGTTTTTCTCTTCTTCATATTTGTGTTTACATTTTATATAGGTTATAAACAAACAGAGAACATGTCAGAACTTGAGGATACAAGTTGAAAATTAGCCAGTAGTGGCATTTAAATTCATATCATGATCAATCAAATAGGTGAGCAAAATGAAACTGAAAAATCGTCACATATTGACGAAGTTGATACACAAACTTTTGCTTACTTATATTATATATTTTCATTTGTTTTATATAATGCTATAGTATCAACCAAGCATTTTTATATGCATCCAATGCACCTCTATAAGACGCTTTTTGGTCAGTTCCTAATATGTTGAATAACAATTTTGCATCTGTATCACATGGGATTGATATGAAACTTTGATAAGCCTTTCTCATCTTCCTCTTCCTCCTCCTGCTATTACCATCACAACTAGTAATGCTAAATACTAATTTTCTCGGACATATCATGTTCAATGGATTGACATGAAACTTGATTCAGACCTTTGGGCGAGCCATCTTCATCTAACTCATCTTTCTCCTCATGCTACCACAATACAACTAGTTCAGTATCAATTTTCTCTGCCATATCACATATGATTGTTATGAGACTGGGTCCATCTTCCTCTTCCTCCTCCTCCTCCTCCTCCTCCTCCTACTACTACTACCACAGATGGTGGACACATCACTGAACTTATGGTTCTTGTTCTTTTATCATTTGATTGAAATGTCATTTCTACTGATTACAATAATATTCGTTTTAGTCAACAAAAACAAAAATATAACATAAAAAGTTGAAATAAAAAAATCAGTTCATGATGTTCACTGCGTAAACTGTTAATTGAAAACCATCACCGTTTCCTTTGGAGTTGTGCATTAGGAACCATCATGACATTGTTACAAGTTGGATTGAATAGAAACAGGAAGGTTTTCATCTAAATAATTTTAGAAGCTATTTTCTGATTGGCTGTATGGGAATGCATTCATTTGTTTCTTTATTTATATTTGATGACCAATAAAGCGTGTTTTGCAAGGGCATTTTTAGAACTACTGTTCACAGCATCACATCTAAACCCTGCAAGGAGTACGAATGCAGCTTTTGATTCTCAGCCCATAGAACATGAGGGTAGGGGAAGGTGCAGCTAATAAGCCAGCAAAAAAAGTATTTATTTTGTATTGATAACATTTAAATATAAAGCTATATTGTTTTACAAAGTTATGTCTGTATTATATTTATCTGCACCTTTGTAATCCTCAATTCATCCAATCCTTTGCCTGAATGATATTAAACAGGCTTTTTGAACTATCAACTTAAAGAAATTAAAGCGGTCATATGAGTCATCACATACTGATATGGAAGTGTAGAAAAAATTTGGCATTTTTAAACCTAAGGAAGACAGCTGCATCCTACAAGCTGCAAAATTGTGTATATACGTAGCTTGACCCCAGGTCGAACATAGGATAAGTGGCAGTGACCTCTAGTGATCTACAAAGGTTAATTGAAATCCATCTTTGGCATTTTCAAACCTTTTGAAAGGTTGTGAGTCCTACTTAGAGAAACTCTGTGTTGGATTTTACTACATGATCTTTCAGTATTGATTACTTTTTTCCCAGGCAATGCTGGATACTCCTGCTAGAATATATATATATATATATATATATATGTGTGTGTTTGTGTGTGTGTGTGTGTGTGTGTGAGAGAGAGAGAAATGAATGACAGTATTCAATGTTTTGTTTTGAATTATTTAAATTCTATTCCTGATGTTTCGTTCATTTTCTGAACTTTTTCAAAGACAAATATTGCTAGGAAACAAGGAGACAAGTGCTCATAGCTGAAATTTTTGAATTGTGTATTATTCTTGAAATGATGGTGTGTTTCTTTGACCTGAATAAGTGTTAATATGTAAGTATGCATTGACAGGTACACATACTTCTATTATAGTCAAACATAGCTCAAAAAATGTGTCTATTTTAGGATCTTCAAAAACTAATTTGCTAAATACCCTACTTAGGGTTACATTGGTACTTACAGAAAATGTCATGGGGTTATGTTGCAGAGTTTTTGCAGTAGGCTGTCACAAACAGATGGAATTTGGTGAATTCTATTAAGACATGTCAAAAATAGTCGGCGATTATGAACCAAATAGAATGCAGCTTGGCCTTCACTGCAAAAAATCATATCAAGGTTGCCAAATTAGCCATTTTTAGTTAGATCTGGCCAAAATTTTTATCGAATTTAGATGATAAAAATTCACATTAGGCAAAAATCTAGCCAAATAAAAAAAGAATGTGTCTAATAGGTTTATAAAATTATTCATATCAATCTTTCACTTCTTTTAGCATATTTTTTACTTGTGCATTGTTACACGATGTTCTTTTAGTGGCCTTAACAAGGCTTGATATACACATTCAATGCAAACAATCCAAATAAAATGAAAATAAAGGTATTATTTGTATGTAAGGAGAATGGAAAGGCCCTTGGCCAACAATAGACTAATGGCTGATGATGATGAAGATGATTATATCTATATACTAGCAAATGTCAAAAATGACAAAGTTATTCGTGTATGGATGAGCACCAAAGTGTCTGAAGCTATCTTATTAGGTAATTTATTTTTCATTACTCAAATATCCTAATCTTAAGTTTTTTTGTGTCTCATCTCAAGCCTGTTTCATTGTGTGATCAAACATAAAGTCTTAAGAGTTTCTATGATGTAATATTCATTGTTATGCCATAATAGGAATATAAATAAACCAATGTTAACACTGAAAAGAAATTGCATATATGCTCATTATATGTATAGACTAGACTGAATACTTGTCCTAACAGGCAGAGTAAATTGCTGTCTAAAATAGGAATCTATAAAATAGAAAGATGGATGGAAATCAGTTAGTGATAAATTTAACTTGTTTTTAGAATTGATTTAATAGTACTCTTTCTGTACAGTTAGAAATGGAGGCTGATGAAAAAAGATAGGGGTAATATAAAAATGGGAGGCCAATGCAAAAAAAAAAGTTTATATTAAAAGAGGGGGCATGAACTAAAGTTAAAGAAAGGGGACGTTATTGTTAAAAAAGAGGGCTAATATCCAAACGGTTGAGGGCTAATGTTGAAATGGGGTTGAGGTTTAAAGAGAGGGGATGTAATGTTAAGAAAAAGTGAACTAATCATAAAAGAAGGGGAAAAAAGTTCCCCACAATTTTCAATGCCCAAAAGATTAAAAAAGTACTCCATTGATTTTGAACATGAAAAGTGGAAAGATCTCCCCACTTGATGTCAGTTCCTAAAACTGAAAATTTTCTCACTAGTAAAGGAAAAAATCATTTTCAATTTTGACCCCTATTCCAGAAAAAAAAGTTCCTAATTTTTACAGACCCTAAAAAATGAAAAAATAAACTTTCACCCTCAAAATTCTCCCCTCATTTTAGTCCCCTAAAATTGAAAAGGCATTTTTCCTCTCAATTTTTACCTCTAATAGAAAGAAATAATTTTCCTTCCTGGATTCTGACTAAAAGTTTCTAAAATTACCCTTTGATATGAACCCCTAGAGGTGGAAAAAATTTTTTCCCTCAATGTTAATCCCAAAAAGTTAGAAAAAATTCCAATTCAATTTAGACCCCTGAAAGTTCAAAAAAAGCTGTCAAACTTGATTTTGACCAGAAAAATGGAAAAATAAATGTTCTTTCTCCATTTCAACCCCTAAAAGAAAAAAAAAGTTCCCACCTAATTTTGATCGCTAAAATTGAAAAAATATT
The DNA here is from genome assembly GCA_963457665.1 of Thysanoteuthis rhombus. Lineage (NCBI taxonomy): Eukaryota > Metazoa > Mollusca > Cephalopoda > Oegopsida > Thysanoteuthidae > Thysanoteuthis > Thysanoteuthis major. The sequence goes on along the minus strand of OY735199.1, from coordinate 69,565,666 downwards.
TTCTCTCAATTTTCATCCTCAAAAGTGAAAAAAAGTCCCATTTTGATTTTGAGCACTAAGAGTGAAAAATAAAAGTTCCCCTTTGATTTTGTTCCCTAAAATTGAAGAAGAAATTTTGCCTCAATTTAGGCCTCAAAAGAGAAAGAAAAGCTTACCTTCAATTTTGTTCCCTGTAAGTTGAAAAAAATTACCCCTCGATTTTGACCCTTAAAGTTGAAAAAAATGTTATCCTTGATTGCAACCCCTAAGAATGGAAAAAAATTCATCTCGATTTTGACCCCTAAAAGTAAAAAAAAAATTTTCCCCAAGATTATCTTGAAGCAGCCTGTTTATTTTTAGTGCATAAATTAATACAAAATGAAAGTACAAAATTAATCAAGTAAATACATAGCTCTAACTGCAAAAAGTAAAGTTTGCAATATTTTCTGATGACTTTCTTTAGCCTCTGGCTATAATGCCCTCATTTCCATTTATTAGTGTGCACTTCGGCCCGTTTTCCCAACTGGTTAACTTTCTTTTATCTTTGCCCATTGCTCAGTCTATGCTGATGAAGGCAGAACCCTGGTTCTCTGCTATTCTTCATTTAGTTATTCCCTACTTCGAGACATACATATGGTTTCAACCAACCATGTGTCTACCTTTTTTTACTGTGACTCACATTGCATAACCAGTTATCTTTCTTCCTAGTGTGAGACCTTAATCCTATACTTTTTATCACATGCTTTCAGCAAGATATTTGCCTGTTACATCATTGGCTTGACAGCCGATAGTGGTTTCTAAGCACAAACTTTTGGCAAATATTAGATGTAACCTTATTTCCACCTATTTATGATTTAAGAGACCACTTTTTCGATATATTCACTGATGTTGGAAACCATGTAAGCGCTATGGTATCTTTCAGTTCCTATAGAACTTATAAGCTCTTTACATATAAATGTAGCATGATTATCCTGTACCAACCTTATTGAAGACTAACACTTTCAGATTCCACTGTTAAGTAATATGACTTGATTTGCTAAATCACATCTCATTCATATCTCTTTTCTAATGAATCCTTTGCAACATATCACTTCTCTACCATAACATTAGTTAAACAGCTGCTAATCATACATTCTCCTTTTCAGCTAATATACACATACCCTTTGTTCATTTGTTCAATAAATGTTTGTTTTATTAAAACTCAGCATCTATCTTTATTTGTATTATGAACTTTTGTTTTAACCATTTTATTATTTGTATCTTTGATATCTAAAATAGCTGCTCATGTCTTGGAACACGTAGTGGTAAACAAGATGGCTGACTTCCATCTTCTCCCAACTGTCTCTGTGTCATCATAAAGTAGTTGGATCCGGAAGTTTGAACCCTCGTGGCAATGGCCACATGCAACATGGTGACTTCTTCTTCTCGGTCTCCTTTCAGGACTTCTTCCAACTACACTAGACTATCATTATTATTACTTTACCACATTTGAACACAGAACATCTTCACTCTTTCACACTTATAGGACCCTTATACCTATAATTGGTACCTATAATCTTCTTTATACGTATATTCGTAGAAGTTTGTAAGTATGTTTGCTTTTTTTTCTTAATGTTGCATTGCAGCCAGAACTAATGATTCAAGATACCCCCAAAATATGCAGGATTAGAGCTTGTAAAAAAGAAAACAGTGTGATTTGAGACGTTTTAAGGGTTTTAGAGTGGAGGGTCTATTTACTACATGACTATGATGCTGAACTAAGCCCCAAGTTTAAAAAGAATATTGGAAAAACATTATATCATTAGCTGAATGCTATTATTTTGCTATTGCAATTTTCACCAATCCCATTAGCTTCTAATTAGCTCCAAGTATAGAGGAGCTGTTCAAGAATAGTGTATGGTGATTGGAATAACATCACGTCTGGAAAGATATTTTCTGAAAATACTTACAATTTTCTTTAAAACATACTTCTTGCTTTCATTCTGTGATTGGGCTGAGAGATTTAGCCTTCAATATAACACTTTTTTGCCTTCATTCTTTTTATTCATTCTCTTTGCATTTCTATCATTATTTTTTCTTTCATTTATTTTTCTTTTTTGCTGATCTTTCCTTTTTTTTCTCTCTTTCCTTTCTCTCATTTTTTCTCGAGCATTTCAATCTTCCTTTGCCCTCAATCATTTTCCATTTTTTAGAAACCATCAACCAAAACTGTCAACATCAGCAAACATAGGTTTCTTCAGTTTTTAAGTGATTCAAGCTTGCTGGCTATCTATAAATCAATCTATATATGTGTCATGTGTAGAGGCTGCACTAATTGAGCTAGAGGGCTGAAAATTTAAACAATTTCTTGTTATATCTTCTTTTTTAAAAATCCACCGCAAGATAAATTTTTATCGAGGTAGGGGGGCTGAATTTACAATGTTGGTTTATGCTAATTTGGTCACTTAGTATGCATCCAGTAGCGGTCACACTAGTCTTTTTTAAATTAAAACATTACAGTGATCCAGCAGAAGGTGAGAAAGGTAACTTATTCATTGTTGACCTCTTTCTCTAATCTTCATATCAATAACCCTCAACACAACATGCTGCCAAAAGACATAGGTAACATGATGGTTTCTATTGAATAACTAACCAGACCTGTTTCTGTTTCTTGGTCTTGCCTTCTCTTTCTTTATTTTTTGTTCACTACCTGACCTTTTTTCCTACTTAACTCATTCCTTGATTTTTATCGTAAATTATCATGCTTTTTTCTTTCTCCATTTATTCATCACTCTTTCTTTCTTTTTCTTTCTTTCTTTCCTATAATCTGTGATTCAATTGCAATAATCTTTTGATGTGTCAGAACCATTTTGTTCATGGCTGTTATCCTTATCAAATGCTACCAGCTTTGTTTCATTCCCTTTTCTCCTAATGAAATTAAGGCATCAAGAACCTAATAAGATAGTTTGGAGTAATACCAGTTCTTTTACTTCAAGTATTTGAGGTATCATGATGCACGTAGACATCAATAAACAAACAAAATAGAAATTAATTTTCACTATGTCACCTGTAAGTTTGCCAAGAATTGTTCTGTTGTTGCAAAAATGAAGGAAGTACCAAAAGATTTAGAGTTCAAGATTCCTTACTGGATATAAGAGGTTTGATAATGACTTCAAGTAAGAGTACTAGTGTATAGAAATATATTTAACATATCAAACTGACACGCCATTCTTACCAAGTTTGTTCTCCACTGAGTGCTTCATGAATCTGACCTAGAGTCAGTTACCTACAGCTAACAAATGTCTGAATAACTTTGAAGAAAACTATAAAGTGTTATCAGGACAAAATACATACTCGCAGGTAATCAATATTTGGTGTCTAATTTACATTATCTTTGGAAGAAATACATTAAATGAACTTTATTACTCTTTTGTAGGGGTATTTTTTCAAAAATCAATTGTTTCTTCTTTTTTTTTATCTTCTCATTCTTTAGAGAAAGAAATTCCCTATTATTGAGAGTCTGCTTGAACGGCATTAGTATAAACTGCTATCTGAATAGTAACCATGCATTAAAAAAGTTAGGACCAGAAATCAGTAATTACCAGTAAGTAAGGAAAATAATATTAAAAGGTCAAATGATGAACAGCTAATAATATTGTCTCGTCAGTAAAAGTGTGCCTAAAAATCCACTCACTAGATTGATTTAAAAGAAAAGTTTGAAGAAATTCTACTTTTTTCTTGGAGTCTTTCCTAGAAAAAATTACTCTTTCTGTTGTTTTTTCTTGATAGGATTTCAAAAGAACTAATCAAATCAACTAAATATATAATTAATTACCAGCACAATTAATTTCATAAATTTAAATGGTTAGATTCTTGTAGTTCAAATCCAATACAGGTCCTACTTGAGTATTGTCAAATGATTTCTTTTAGATTCACAATTAGTTAAATTTTTGTTATATATTCATTTTTAATATCATACATCGACACATAGGAATAATCAAGAGTCATGAACTAATCCAATTCAGTTTAAGCCTATCATATGGGGCTAGTATATGTATGAGTTACAAAAGTTATCAATTTACCCTTTGAGTCTCACTATAATAATACATCTTTACATGAACTTCAGTAAAACAAATGTCATGTGCAACAAACACATTGAGAACAAAGACACGATAATTGGAATCGAAAACACTGAGCATCGCAAGACAATGACTCTCCATGAAACCCTCAAAAGAAGAAAAAATTAGTCCTAAAAAAAGGTATATAACCAATGCATCCTCTTGATAGCCACCTCTAGAACCCTCAAACTGAGAACTATGCAACATGCACAAGAGAAAATCATGTAGAAAATCACAGTATATTAAAAAAAAACAGATATCATATAATTCATCAGAAAACTCAAATGGCAATAGGCTGGTCATGTAGCAAGAATGTCAGATAGCCAGTGGATATCATAACTCAAAACTGCAGACGACAAAATATAAGATAGCCTGACAAGCTAAACTAAGTCAGAAAGTACTGGTTCCATCATGCCAATGATAGAGAGACCTGGCGAATCTTTGGGAAAGTCTATCCAACTGCAGATGCTAAAAGGCTAATGATCATGATAATGATGATGATATATTTTCTTCGTCCAGTGGTCACAGGTTACTCAGGGGGGATAAATATTGTTTACCTCAAACTTTCATCCCTAGTTTGATTGGCTGATAATTATACACTTACCCAATCTCTGTCATTCTTCTCTCCTATCCTCATCAAATCAGACCAACTTTTTTAAAAATAGTCTGTTGACCAAATCTAAGAAGAAAGAGACTTTTATTCATCAATGCGTAGAAAAGAGATGAAAACTGAGCCTTTGTATCTAAATAGGTTCCATTCACTTCATTTCTCCACAGAAGTCAAAATGATAAGCTTTACAATTTGTAAAAGAAGTGTGTCATGACATAATACACTTTGTTGTAAGCAAGGATGTTATGTAATATCTAAACATCTAAATTATTAAGATTTCTTAACAATTTTTTCTTTGGGTCAGTTAATGTCAACATTATAAGCCAACAAAATATTATTTGATAATGTTTTGTTGAAATTTGATGCAATTCAGTAATGCTAAGTTAAAAATTACAAATATTTTCATCCGATTTTTGTGCTGTAAATGAAAAAAAAAGCTGTAAAAAGATTCATGTTATCTTAGTCTTAAATGAAAAAAGAAAGAAGGAAAATGAAGATATGACATGGGTTGGAAAATTCAACTATTTAGATAAAGCTTAATCACAAGTATTATCAAAGTTTTCAAAGCATTTTAATGGAAGAAACAAAAAGATAACATAGGAAAATTCAACTATTTAAGTAAAGCTTATTCACTTGTATTATAAAAAATCTTTGAATTCAGAAAATTCATGACTATTGACTTCACTTTCCGAAATTCCACTGACTCGGTATCATGACTCATGCTTGTTTCAAGTGCCACCGAAAATTAACTCTTTACAAAAAATACTTTTCAGAAGCTAAATTTGATTTAACAACATGCACATCATATGCTGTGAAATGTGTTATAATCTTGTATATGTGAATATATAGACACACAATATTAATACACATGCCTTCATCTATGTGTATTTGTATGTACATACATGTGTATATGTACGTTGTGTGAATAGAATAATCAATTTTGTGTCTTCATATAAATCATAGATATATTACGTATTTCTAGCAATGATTTCTGCATGAAAATAGTAAATGTCAAGCAGAATGAAAACAACAAAAAAAGAACACTTGCTGCTTGGATTTAAGGTGTTTTCTTCAAGTTGATAGTATTTCAGCAAGTTAGCAAGCACTCAAAATACATGAATCCATTTGACTTTTATGAGTTTTTGTCAATAAGATCATTTTGCAGCTCGGTCTGTCAATAAAGTATCTTTTGCAATAATTCTTATCATACAGGGGCCATCTGCATTTTCACTGTGTTATCATATGTCACACTATTTGAGTTGTCTCCATTTTCAGATGTTACTTCCTCTAATGAACATAGCTCACTGCAGCTTTGGACCAGAAAATCAATAATGAGACCATCACAGTTCAATATATTTGTCAGCAGTTTAATAGGTAGAGCACCAAGTAACATTAATGGGTGAGTTTAAACATTTGTGCCAAGTGAATGCCCTGCCTACACCTCATAAAATATTTACTTGGTACCAAATTTAAAAAAAGGCTAGTCAACAAGACAATGTTTTGAAAAAAAAAATGGCTAGTATTAATAGACAGGCTCAATTCTTCTGCATTCAGATAGTCTGCTAATTTACTTTGAACTTTGAAGTGACCATTCCTGGTGTAAATAGCAAATTTTGTATGTTTCATAACTCATTTTGATAATAGGAGCTCACTAAACAACTGACTTTGACCCAGGGTGTAAAATAAGAAAAATTGATCACTGCACAAAATTTTGCAGTTACATAATTATGGAGTTTGATAAAATTCACACTCAGCAAAACCACTCCATTAGTGTCATTTCATTACAGCAAGAGCTTGAAATTAGGATGAAGATTACACATTTCAGGATGCTTACTGCACGTTTTGGGAACATTGGATGCTTATTTTATATAATGCTTGAACTTGCAAATATTTTCAATTCTTTTTGATTACAATTAGAACAATTTTCTATTTCCTAAATGCTACTTGAGTGTTTATCATTTATTATGATATATATATATATATATATATTCCTAGAACAACCATCACTTCTGACAAGGACAACCACCCTAACACCACAATGGAACCAACCTCTTCAGACAACATCACAACATGGTCGGTGAGACTCTACCGTAGAAGAGAAAAAATTACCCGCTTTGAGTCACATCTACACTTCCTAAAGTCCTGTAAGGACAATAAACTCACCCCAGTGAATTTCAGGATCTCCCTACACCCCTCCATAGGGAACCAGGATGCAGATTTCCTTAATCTATGGAACAACAAGATCCACACACTTTCTATGGATCTTTTAGATGACACCATCCAATTCTGCCAAAAAACCATCAAAGACACTCTAACAGATATCAGCGAATTGGAACAAAAATTACAACAACACACATACACAGATGAATATAATGAAATACAGGAAGCCATCAACATCAACATAGGAGGAAGAAAAAAACAACTTAACCTCACCAAAACTAAAAAATACAACAAACTTAGACACAACATCACACACAGACCTGCGAATCCACAGAATATGAGAGAAATTAAGATACAACCCACCAAAAGAGCCACCAGGCCCCTGCTACCCACCCCCAACCTACCACCTACATACCCAACAAAAACCAATTCCCCCACCAAACACAGATTTAACACTAGACACACAGACACAGGCTACCCAACAAGAATCACCAATACTGACAAAAACATCATCCATACTCACACGAACAACGATAGAAATAGATACACGCATATGAACAAACAAAACAAAAACACCTACACTGGCACTAACAATGCTAACACCTATAACAGACACACACATATGAACAAACATAACAGGAACACCTACACAAATACTAATATTACTGACACCAATATTGTGAACAGACACAGCTATATGAACAAACACAACTACAAAAACCAGCATACAGATAATGGGAACAAGAACACTAGACACCATAAGGTCCTCAGACCTACTACCCCTCATACTCTGCAAAAGGAAAGCCCTAAGAGTAGCATCCTCCCTCAACCCATCACATTGACCCTTCGAAAGCATCCTGAAGACCCAGGCAAACACCCTGACCAGCAGGTAACCCCTACATCAACCCACACACACACTCCACCGACAAATGAGGAAACCCCCCCTACCACTAAATATGGAAGGTGGGTTAGAAAACCTGATTCCAACACTAGTAAGCAGTTTAGAAAACTTACTAAAACACTACTACACACCATCAGAATTAAGGAAGACCCAGAAGGGAAAGTAATGAACCTAAGTAAATTTCGATTTACTAGGGACACATTCAAACTCCTTAACAAGGGCCTTAATTTCTGTCCCCGACCCCCACACTTCAACAATCACACCCTCAACAAAGATCTCTATGACTTCTTCAGAAGGATCAAACTTAGAGCCCACTTTGGGGTGGATCAACAAACTTAAAACCCTATATCCTAATGGATTAAATACTAAACTGAACAACCCTCACCACACAGAACACTAATACACACAACTCCTACCATTAATATCCTCACACCCACATCTTAGACACATTCAATAATGGAAGCTTCAAAGTCACCTAGACCCATAGGAAAAACTTCACCTTAGCCTGTTACAACCCCTGTCCAAATCAAAGCCAAAACATTTTCAGTAACTTTTAAGGTTGATACCTATGTAGCTCCTTGACCCCACCACCCCTCCTTCTACACTATCCCAAACATACTAAAAAATCCACCTCCACAACACTACCCCCTACCTTGACACACTCTGCCCTCCCCAAGTCCAACTGCTGCTGCTTTACCAAAACCCCAATACCTGCTGGTCATTCTTACATTCAGCATGAGGCCTCTAGTAGCCCTGACAACAAAACTTACCCACAATGCATAGCCGCTGGCAGTGGACTCTGGTTCCACATGGTACATTTTAATTCACACTCACACAACACGCACCACTGATGATGGGAGAAATCCCGAAACATGTATGGACTATTGACATATAAGGATTAATAAAACCTTACCACCAGAAACTTCACTCCCGAGTCTGTCTCACTCTCTAAAGTACACATTATATACATATATATATATATATATATATATATATAGTCTGGTTTTTGAAAGTTGAGCTTGCTCTGCCAAAGGATTACCATCCTAGAGTGATTCTTTGCATGATTCCTCTTCTTTTGAGGTGAAATATGGAACCAAACCAAGAGACAAACCCACGAACTGAGAATGCAACATGCACATCGGAGAATCATGCTCAACCATACATGGAGAGATCACAAGACAGCACTATATCAGGAAAAAAACGGGAGTCTGAGACATCATAAAATCTATTAAAATCTTAAATGGTAATGGGCAGGCCATGTTGCAAAAATGGCAGACAACCGATGGACATCACGACTCACAACATGGATCCCCAGCGATCACATGTAGAACCAAGGCCGACAGAATATAAGATGGAGTGATGAACAAGACAAGTTCAGAAGACTGGCTCTGAAACACCCATGATTAAGAAATGTGGCAAATCCTGGGGAAGGTCTATGTCCAACGACGGAGGTTAAAAGATGGAGGAGGAGGAAGAGGAGGAGGAGGAGGATATAAAAAGTCAAGGAAACCTATAATGTTTTGTTATGTAGATGGATTATAGGCTAACTGAAGTGGTTTCAACTGATCTACAGGGATAAAATTTCATGAGTTTGTGGTTGGTACAGAATATGGAATTGATTATATAATTTCATCATCTTTCCCTTATATAAGATATTCATTTTTTTTCATTCACTAACCTTGTAAAATAAACCACAGATTATTTGCAAGTATTCGATTGACACTTGGTTCACTATATTCACCTAATGTGTTCAAAATACTTGTTTTTTTATGTTTTTTTGTTATTTGACTTCAAGCATAAATTCTAATAGTAGATGCTTTGTGCCCAGGAAAGATAAATATGAGCAATCAAGTGTCTGTGTTTGGAACAACATGCATTTTATATCAATATTAATATTTTATGACAATTATTAGATTGATATAGCATAATGATGCAATCTATTTGCTCTTTCCTGATAATGTGAGGATATCAAAGGAATTAGGGAACCTACAATTGTAAAAGGAAGAATATCATTCACTGATTTACTCTGGTTACTGCCTGTGAAGAATTATTAAATGCAATTATAAAAAACTAGTAGAACTCATGGAAATTCCATATTCATTGCCACCTGGATATTTTATATTTGTGTGATTATTGGAATGATCTTGTTCAAGTAATATATTCTTTTACGAATATAAAAACTATTTGCGGGCATTGGATGATTAAACCCTTTTTGCTGAACAACAGATTTTAATAATGAACGGTGATGATAAATATGATATTAAAAACTAGAACTTCAGATCAAATTTTCTTAACATGGTTTTATGTGATAAGACATATCTGCATACAAAGTAAAAATTTATTGCACTATGTTTAGCTTAATATTTAAGCAGCATATTTGTACCAGCATTAAATTCTCAATTCAAATTCCTCTTTACAAACATTGTAAGTTCAGAAAGTTTTTTGCTTTAGTGATTTAATTCATTGGAAATAAAGATCTAAAGATATTACATTCTAAATCAATGATTCTTTCAACATATGGATTTTTATGAAAACAGCATTTAGTAGGATTTGAACCTGTAAACTCCTGGAATTTGCAGGAAAGTACTTACCAATTATAGTAGCTTATCATCATACAAAATAATAATTATAGTATGATTGAACACATTAGTAAAAATCAGGACAAGCTCATTAACCATTTTACCGCAATAAGATGCCCATGTAGTTATTTACTAAGCTTAGCTTAGTTTTGGCACAAGACCACCAGTATATAAAAATAGAACATACTATTCAGTAGTATTGATCTGCGAGACTAGCTTGCTAACTATTACATCACAACTAGGTGCACAACCACTTAGTAGATTAAACATTGTAAGGTGCAATAAAGATATAACGTGTATGCAGATAGGAACAATATAACAAATACAAGAATGATATAATAGATAAAAGTGTTTACTGTATTTATATGTCCACAGAATAAGAATTAAGCATCCAGGAGTTTCATAAGGTGAAAATGATAACTGTACTAAAATCTTTTAGTTGTAGAAGATTTGAATACATTCTCAAATTTAGACGAATGATTCAAGTACTTTAAAACTCTAGTTTTCACTTCCTCACTCAAGTTATACAAGGATCTGTTGAATTAGTATTAAATACATGACTATTTGAGAGTCTCATTAAAAGAAAAAGAAAAATTCATTTTAAATGAATGAATCATCAATAAGTTTTAGGGCAATCTGGCAGAGTCTACCAGTACCGAAAAGTAATTAGATTTAGTCAAATTTCACTTAATGACAGGTATCCAAATTGCGTGACTGTGTATATTTACTAAGCTTAGTAAATATCTTCACTTACATAATTGTAGCATACTAAGAAACAGTAAGAATTGAACTCACCACTCCAGCAATCAGCAATTAGAATAGTTACCTAATCATCATTACACATCAGGTGCCCCTGAAATACAATATATACAATTGAAATTCATGCAATCAGTGAATATCCTAATTATATGAAAATGTTACCAAGTTCTAGACTTACAGAAGATTCTGTTACTCGTATGAAAGCTAGAATCACTGTATAACTTATACAATTTGTAGATTAGTCCCTTGCTTTCCAAGACTGATATTCATATAACTTGTTCAATAATCTGTTATACATTTATTCATACCTACCTCATTAAGACCATACAGGGACACGTGAATGCTCATGTAATTGAATTAACTTGCTATTCCTGTGAACCAATCACCATAAAATGATATATTTCTTTACTTATGATCAGTCAATAAGAGAACTTCAATGAGTTAATCATTGAGTATAAATGGAAACCAATAGCTATACACCGATAGCAATTAAAATGTGTTACACACACGCACATATTTACATACATGTATACACATGTCTACATATACACAAAAATAGAGATACATGCATGCACACTTCATATATATATAGTTACACATATATACACATTTATACATACATATACATGTACTCATAGAGCACTAGCAGTAGAATGGTCTGACAAACCATTGATTCAGATTTCCATCCTCACTGGGTGCTCCTAAAATGAGTCGACGGAGTCAAACAATTTTTATACTACACACATATATGTGCAGTGGCGCATTTTAGCTAGGCATCACTTCCTCTGACGACCTTCTATAAAAGCCCTGAACATGTCATCGAACACCTCTTTGCCCCCGTCTTCGGACCAATTAACTTCTACCTTTTTGGCTGCGGCATCTCACAATGTGGCTGTTATTGTTCCTTCTTTGTCCATGACTATATACATATTGTCTTGTCACTCATCTTCCTCGATGTGAGTATTTGTAAGAACTTCATAGCTATTAAATGCAAACACTGCAACTAATATTTTTGGTGACCACGCAAATGCTACATTCATTATTCTGCCTCTTCAGCTCCTTCTTGCACCTATCCTGACTAACCGCCATTTTATAATCAAACTTGGTCAACTATACCACTCATTATGACAGGTATGACTCACAAGGCTCCATTCAATTGATAGATAATGCCACGTGTCCCTTAAATTCTTATTCTTTCCTAGATTTCGTTTTTACGCTTAGGAATAAACCTAAACCTAACTGGCCCACACTTTTCTCTCTTTTAAACAATTGTATCAACATTTCCAGTAACGTAGCCGCTAACACCAGACCACGTGGAAGCAAAATCCATTGTCTCCAACAACTTTGCACTAACCATTCCTCGACAAGAACTACTCTAACTATCCAGAACCATTAATTTCTACAAACTGTTGACATTCCAACCAGAATATATCCATGGGCATCAGTGGAAAAGTTGTCAAAGGAAGAGAGACGTATAGAGAACATACACACCAAGTGCAAAGTTGAATTGACTGGTTTGAATATCGAGGCAAAGAGGCATTCGACCGCATGCGTTCAGGGCTTTTATAGAGGGTTTTCAAAGGAAGTGACATTTTAGATACCTAGTTAAAAGAAAGGTTTTGTATCTAATTCTTGACTAAAAATATCAGGGTCGCTACAGACCAAACAGCTTTTCTTATTGTTCCAGATCAAGATTTCTTTTTTTAAAATAAGATATATACAGACATGTTCTGTAATTTTTCCAGAGAGGCCAGAGTAATGTGATTTCTATATGCCCCTTTGTGAAACATCTGATGTACTTTTTTTTGTGTATCAATTTTTCAGCGCATAGATTCAGTGTCAGAATATGTTATGGCTGATGCCAGTATTTCAAAACCAGTATTTCCCCTTTTTCCCTACTGCCCTAGTGCCCTCAATAAAAATTCAAACAAGTTTGACTTGAAACAATTATGTAAATTTCTATTTATTCTGGCAAAAATGTGTCCAGTTATTCTTGAACTTTGATTGAGCTGAATTAATCACCAGAGAGGAAAAATAGATACAAGACTAAAGTTGAATGGAACACATTATTCTGTTCAGTTCTCATATACAGAGCTAAATAGCTTGTATACATACATACATACATACATACATACATACATACATACATACCCATCAATTTTTAATGTAAGATGTAACCCTATTGTTCAAACTACTTTATATTTTATTTAAATGTGAGCTATGCTTATTAGGATGATAAAAAAGTCAGTTTGTTTACTTTGTTATACGAAAAAAGGAGAAACCTTTGTATTTTGATAATGCAGTTCAGTAAGTTTCATGAGATTTACAATTTATCAAATATATTTCAAAAATTAAGTATTGATTGAAGTTCCAAAAGTCACTGTGCAACAATCACTGATGATCTCAATAAGAAATAAGTAAACTAACAAAAATAAATAGGTTCATAGATTGAAATTTATTTTGGGTTTCAGCCGCCCAATATGGATGATTCGTATTGAACTTTAAACAGACATTAAAGTTGAATGAAAAAAAACTAGATCAGGCTGGCTTTGAGAGACAAATGGACCAATAAGATTAATTAAAGATATATTGGTAGAAGCATGAAATTGGTCGAAAACAACTGGTCTAAAGAAACTGCAGTATATTTTTGTTGATAAGCAAATGACTTGTACAGATGAGATTAGGCTGGCAGTGTGAGATATGATTTGCAGATATATCATACATTATAACTACTCATACAAAATGAGCATACACACACACACACGCACATACATATATATATATCAAGCATGTATAGCTAGTTCTAAATACAATACACAAAATAAAATACATGCACACATTAAATATATAGAGATATACATTCAAATCACTAAACATTACCAAATTGAAATTAAGACTTCAAAATACAATAAAATACAAACATAAAAATTGACTACACATCAATTGATCCCTAAAAAAGTGAATACTGAAATTAAATCCTCTTTTTTTCATAGCCATATTTCTGTTTGTCGGTTCTCTAGCTTTTTTCTTATGAATTTGACTTGTGCAGGGGCTCAATCATACCATTATTTAGCTTATAAATGGATCCATGAGCCATGTCTCCTTGTCATGACAATTTCTATAGACTCATTCAGTTTTATTGAGTTCTTTATAACGATATTAGTAGTATATCTGTCAACGTTATAAAATTTGTATTTTTCTTTCCTTCTATTTTTCCTCTTCTTTTAATATATAATATCTGCCACTGAGTGAGCTTGGTTTGATTCCTTAGTCTTCTGGTGAACCAAAGAGTGGACCAGCCAGAACTATTTTCTTCCAAAACAGAGGGTAACCAAGATGAGGATAATCAAAAAATCACCTCAAATAAATAACGAAATTAATTTTTTCATGCTTTTTTTCAAATGAACAAATACACACCTTATGATTCAAACTCGTGTTGAAATGACTTTATTCGGTTGAAACAAAAATTCACAGCACCATCATTTATAAGCTATCATTAAAGCTTATTTACCCTTTTATTACTAGTGAAATCAGTCGACTGTAAAAAATTCAGAATCTAGAAGAATAAGTTCAGAAATGAACCTCAGTCAAGACTTTAAAACTAGCCATTCTCTTCTTGCTCAGCATGAGAAGAGATCACTTTTAGATAAAACCCTTCCTGGCAATGAAAAATGGATTCATTGAGAATCCAAAATGAAGAAAATATTGAAAAACGTTGGATAGCTTTCAATAATTCAACCTATATGGAATCTACCAGAGGAAAAAGTTCTCTGTGTTTAATAGGATTCGAAATCAACCATTCACTCTATTACTGGAATCTGGACAAACTGTTATTGCGCAACGCCAAGAAATTAGTTTGTTTGTATGATAGTTTGGAACAGTTGAAAGGATCTTTTTCTGAGCAAGAACATCAACTGTTTTGATTATTGATTTTGCTATGGCACTTGTCCTCTTACTGCGACTGCAAATGATCTTGGAAATGGGATCAAAAGCTTTTCACCTGTGGTATATTCTCCAAACCAGTCACCATCAGATTATCTCTTTGTTCACTTTGCGTGATACTCTTTGTCAAATTAGCAGTTTGAGGTAGTACAAGATATTGAAAATTTTTTCAAAGAATCCATTGAATCATTCTTTTATAGTGGAATGCATAATTTAGATCAACCATAGTGTAAGATAATAGAAAGCCAGCAAAAATACTTGATTGACAGAATAATGATGCGATGAATTCATACAAATGAAGGATTTTATTCGGAAACCATACTAAACCCAAGAAAATTAATGCAATGCAGTCCTCTGAAAAGCATACCAGCCTTTAGGTAGTAGATAAACCTTAGAGAACATGTAAAGAACAGCATTGTTTTTTAGCAAATAGTTAGTGCTCAATATAAGTTTCTTGAAAAGAAGACTCACTCCCCACTGTTTCATCTGTGAAACAGAATATCCTATAACTTTGGTCTTGCACCAGATTTGCTTTAACCAAATGGGTATATATTATGCATACACCAATAGGAATTTAAATGTTAGAAATAATCAATTGGATGAAATACAGAGATGAGCATTTATTCTGAGCATTTATTCTAAAAATACTTGATCATGAATATATATACAAAAATCACACATGCTGAATGTAATTTTCAATGGATGCATACACAAAGCAGAACCCCAGTTGGGTAATTGCACATACGAATTATATGAAAAAATGTGATCTCAATGGAAAATATGCTAAATATTCACCAAATTAAGAGTACCAACTGATAGTAAAATGAACACATATTAAACATATTCAGATCAATTGAACGAACACTCACTAAACATATTTTGAATGTACAATATTTTTTTAATCTCTGAAAAGGAGATGTGAATGCTTTTCAAAATAACATTACTTTTCTTCATTTAGTTTTTATGTTTATACATAGTAGATTTAGAAACTTGAGTTTGCTTGGTTCAAATCCAATCCTAAACACTGCCTATCAAATATACAGATGTGAGAGACCCTAAAGTTTTTTCACCTCTAGACATTCAGTCAGTAAATCAATCAATCAAGTTTAGTTGAATTCTGTCAAACTGCTCTTGAATTACTTTAAAATTACTCACACACAAAAACAACATTATTCTTCAACCATTACTTTACCTATGCCATCAAAAAATGATTGCATTACTTAAATATGTCTGAAATTGCTTTGTACCGAAAATAACAAAAACATTGTTGCTCAGCATTTTCTTGTTCATGTTCAACATGGATGTTCTACACTTTTGTAGAAAAAAAAAGGTAAGTAAGGGAGACTACTCTATAACTAGCACTTAATTGTTATCTACCTTGACAAATGTTACAGACAAAATTATAGATGTACATGTGTATTATATAAGAAGAGGAGTTATCAACTACAGATAAATGTTAGTTTTACTTGTGAACTGACTCTTCTATATTTTTCAAATGAAATTTTTAAAAAATGATAATGATCTGAAGAAACAGCAGTGAAGATTGTTTCTTAAAGTGCAAAAACAACCTTGCCTCAGCTGATATGCAGGAAATAGCGAAAGCTGTTTGTGATATAACTGTTGATGATTTACAAGAATTTCCCAAATGCACTCAGAAACACTTTGTTCTATAAACTACCATTAGCACCAATTCTCTACAATTACTTATGTTTATGCATCTGTGTTCACTACTGCTGCCTCTGACAGCAGAAAGAGTTACTGCAAAATTAAACAGGTCTTTAAAAATGGATGGAATGCTTCTGCAGACAATTCGTTTCTCCCTTCACTCCTTCTGCAAACAGCACCCATTCTTCTTGATTCTCTCTCTCTTCCCGTCTTTCACTTCCTGTCATCATGCTTGTTCTTATCTTCTATACTACAATAATTACAATGAAACATGAATTATAAAGGACATCTTTCTGTGTTTATGCATCCATCTTGCTTCTTGCAAAGTAAAATCTCAGAAAATTGTTTATATATATATATATATATACATATATATATATACACAGCGTTCTTTCCTACTGTGGACCCCAGAGCATCAAAGATATGATAAGCAGCAACACCATAATTGATAATAAAATATTCCACCGAAAAAGTACCCCTAAAACTATGCTGCAACTACCTTAAACATGCTAATTCTTCCACCAGCTCAATAACAAAAAATACTCTTAATATCTACTCAAGTACTAACTGCAAAAGTAACAATATTAACAATCTCCTTCGGTGAACACAATGAGGAATACAGTACATAGGCAAATCGGAATGGCCATTTAACAACAGACTAAACAACTACAGACATAGAATAAAATCATCCAACTACAACAATTTACTTGTGTTCAGGTAGGTGGTTGTGTTGTTCTATTATTATGCTTCCATCAACCTGAACACAATTCTAACACTGATGCAAAATTCACTATTGTAAAGATAAAGAAGAATACACCTACCAAGGTCACTGAGATTCTTGAATCCCATGAAGATACATGGATGAGATGCCTAAGAAATACTCTCACCTTATGAACTTAACATCAAATTGAACACAATAACAAAAAAACAAAATATTAGCGTAAGCAATCCTAATAACACAGAACTCTTACACAGATATTCTAGAACACTACTCTAACAATAGCATCTAAATAACCCCACCTATCCACACACACAAACACACACACACCTATACTAATATACATCATCAAAAAATGAAAACTCACACTATATTAACTCAGTGAAAGGACCATCATATAATACACACATCCAAGTGATCAGAACTTCAATGGCCTTTCAGGTCCAACAAAAACTTTCCCAGCTTTTCTCCAGCAGTTTAGAGTTCTCATATTCTGAATCTTTAACATTTTCAAGACAGCTGATATTACATTTTCCCTGATTTTTTCATCTCTAAGATACCTAGGATCCTTTGGCCCTCTTCCACTGCTTCAACATATACACCCCAGAATGACCTATATTCCCATTCTGCAAGATCTGAGCTGGATAGAAATAGGTTTCCATGGTTACCCACAGCTTAAACCCCCTGATTCCTAAGAAACAATGGTCAGTTGATCAACAGAGTCACTAATACAGAGGAATGATGATACATATACCGAATATTTACTACATCTTACTCAGATATCTGTGCCTGCTCATACTGACAATGTGGACTTATTAACACTGACAAAGGAATTGTACTCTAAATCATGTCTGGATATTGCACAATTATAAAAAAGATTCCATACAAAATGGGGATGCCGCAAGAAACCCAAGAGCAAAAAGTGGCTGCTTTAACGTAGCATTGCTCTTACCATTGAGCTAGACAATCGCCAATTTTAGGAAGGCCTACATGACTGCTTTATCGGCAGATTCTTATTTTGCCCATTCACAAAACAAATATACAATGAGTGAACAAAATGAGAATTCGGAGATGAAGCAGTTATTTGGGTCTTTGCATTACGGGCAGCTACCTACTGGTTGCAGGTTTCATTCTTTCGGCAGCCCCATTTTCTCTAATTTCATTCTACTTATGCTGTCTGGGCCAAATGATACATTCACTATATAATGATTGGAGGTTATTTCAAATAGAGTTTCAAGGTAATATAATGCATTTATAATATATATATATATATATATATATATATATATATATATATGTATATATATATGTATATATATATATGTATATATATCTTTCATTAAAAATGATGGTGGAGGAACATCCTTTTGATTTTTTACTGATCCTTTCATGTTTTTGTACCTGTAAATGGATCTCTGGTTTTAATGTATACAGAAACCAGAGATTGATCCGAAAAAAATGTAGCAATTTTTAATCTTTGTACATGTGTAAAACTTTATTCTACTAGAAAAACATGTATTAATGCTATAGATTATAAGGGTAATCAATAAACTATGATCTGTGTCTTCAAGACATCATAAAGAATATAATGATCATTTTTTTGACGGTAGACTCTTTGTGGAGTATAGGGCTGCATTGCGGTTTTAGTTGCAAACACACCAGATGGACTGCCTTACGAGAACAAAATTTATATCTACATCAAAATATTTTATCTGAAGAAATCATCAAGATTACTAAATCATCTTCTTTAAATGATTTCTTTTTACATATTTGAAAACCATCTTTTTTCAGAAAGAAGGAAAATGGAAACTAATGGTAATGACCACAGTAGTAGTATTTAAATCATTGTTGTTGTTGTTGATGCAGTCACTGGTGCGAAGAATTGTGTTACTTGTGTTGTATGATGGGAAATATCTGAAATCAGTTGAATTTGACATCACCCATTTCATTTTTGGTAAGTTCCACGGAGAAAAGAAGCCATTTTAAGAGTGATGCAGTTTGGAATTTTCCATAGTCCAGAGATTTTTTGCTCTATGAGAAATTTTTTTTATTTCCCGAATTTCATTTCTCAATCAGCAGTTGTCCTGAAACAGAAATGGTTTTACTTTCTTTCCACAGCAGCTTGCGGTGAGTACTACGAACTTTCCAAAAGCCTTTATATTTGATTAGTCACTACTGTTGCTGCTTCCCACTTGTTTCTCTTCACCTCTCTACCCCTTTCAGGCTGAGTACAGGGGGAATAAGTAAAATAATTTTTCTAACATGACAAGTAGTTGACTGATCTTTATAAGAATAATGCTGGTATGTACTTTATGCATTGTCTTCTGTATGCATTTATCATATTGCCTTGTGTATTTACTGCGTTGTATGATTTATATATTTATATTGTCTTATATATGTATTTTTTATATTTTCCTGCATCTACATTCACTACAGAGTATTAAGTATTCTTTTCTGTTACAGTTTTATCTTTTTTCTCTATTTATAAATCTGTCAACTACATATTGATCTTCTAAATAGTTATTGAGGGTAAAATCATTTATCCGATTTATGTAGGTTTATGTATAAATTGGAGGCAAGGTAGTAGCTATCAAGTCTAGTAGCCACGTTGGTGCTATATTATTTGGTGCCACTCTCACCAAACAATTTCATCAGACATAAGCATAACGCAGACTTCTGAGAAAGACTTTGAATAATAATATTTTACATATTTGCATTGAAAAAATGATATTAAGATCTAAAAGATTGTCAGACAAAAAATATCTTCTCTTTCCAAAGCTTATTGTTGATAAAGTTCATAATGCACCTAACAGTATTGAACAAGTTGCCATTAAAGATACAGAAGACAAAGAAATAACTTGTTTTTGAAAAACACCTGCTTTCATAGAAAAAGAAATCTTCAAGGAATATTGATGCATCTTCCTCAAAATAATGATTCAAAGGTTAATGTAAGCAACTATTTCAAGATTGCCCACTATGATTCCAATAATTATAAAACTATCAAAACTGTCAACATCAACATAGGTTTCCTCAGTTTTGAAGTGGATCTGCTTGGCTGGCTGGCTGTGCATGTGTTGCATGTATGGACCACATCAACGGAGTTGGAGAGCTGAAAATTCAAGCATTTATCCTCTATTATATGAAGAAAGAACGTTTTTTCATTTTTTTTTCTAATCCCCAACCCAAAAGTGATTTAAGTAGGGATGGGGTTGATTTACAATGCTAAATTGGTCACTTAGTTCATGTCTGACAGTGTTAACACTAGTTTCTTGAAAATTTGGCATTTTTTTTCCAGTGATCACTACCCCCAAAAAGACAAGAGAAATAACTGATTTTTTGATTGATCATTCTCAACATAACAAGCTACAAAAAGTTTCTTTTTATGGACTAATCAAACCAGTTTTCTTCATTTTTACACTCATTGAAGATAGCATTCCTGTTTATGTACCTTTATTCATTAGAACATAAATTTGATAACATCTTTTATTGCATCTATTTATCTCTAAATTTAACAATACATAAGTTGAACAACCATAGCCATTTGGTGAAGGGTACTATCTTTTTTTTTTTATTTGCATGTGTATTCGTGAGCTTGTTTATGTGCTTGTGTATTCTAGATGTTTTTTCATTCTATTTCAGTGTTTTCAATAGGAAAACATCAGTGATGTCATAAATAGAATTTATTCTGTCCATATTTAGTCTTCAATGGAATTTTTTTTTACATGACTTCAGATTTTAACGCTATTGTTATTAGATTATTGACTGTGATAGTGAGGTAAATATATTATCGTATTTCCTTTGGTAACTAGATGAATTTTGACAAAGGATATAAAAATACAATGAATGCAAAAATATGAAATATTCCAAATGAAAATTTTATCGATTTAACTCAGTCCCAATAATCAGCTGGTGATAATTTCAAATCACCATGGGGAAATGTTAATTTTTACTTCCCTAAATTCGGTGAGGATTGTTCTTGTCATTCTTGTTCTTGTTAGAGTTGAAAAAGTCTACTTCAGATTTGAACTGGAGTTTGACAAAGACAAACACTTGTCAAATTCAAAACTATGGTTATATTTACATTGAACATTATTTGATTATAAAAACAGGTTTAGGGGCTTCAAAATTTATTGTGATGAGGTCTAATAATAAATACTATCTTTGATAAAAGATTTTATGTATGCTAACAATTATTTTTATTGTTCTATGAATCTATTGATAAAACAGGTCAAGTGCAGTAATCTTCCTTCTAATGTCACAATCTTCT
Source organism: Thysanoteuthis rhombus (assembly GCA_963457665.1). NCBI lineage: Eukaryota > Metazoa > Mollusca > Cephalopoda > Oegopsida > Thysanoteuthidae > Thysanoteuthis > Thysanoteuthis major. Next base: position 69,543,989 of record OY735199.1, on the reverse strand, counting down.
GAATGTAATCATCTCATACGAGGCTAACATCAAAGAGAGCTGGTAAAATATAGAATGATAATCTTGATAAATTTCATGAATACAAGTCTAGTTTTATAACATATACATCAAACCAATTTATTTCTATTATTATACAGAAATATCTTTTTCTTCATTTATATAGCTCTATTGTTATATTTTTTTTTGTATATCTAAGTTATTAGTGATAAATCAAAATTTTGAAGGGTTTTTTTAATAATAAAGAACAGATACATTGTTATTCATATAACACTGAGCTTCAATGTACCACACCACCTCTGACATTAGCTCACGTTTTGCCTGATCAAGAGTTGAGTCAAACATAAGACCATAGCACTTGGCTTCATAAATACTTCTCAGTAAATTCAGGTGATCAGTGGATGTCATCGTGTGGATGAATTCATCCTGGACTCATGGTGAAAGATACAACATGAATCTTGGATAACTTTCCATTCTTTCAATTTTAACATTAAATTTCATAGATTTTACACAAGATTTAAGACTTCTTCCCTTGTCTGCACAGAAGAATGATTTTACTGTCAATTGGCTCTAAGCACTACTACTGTTAGTGGGGTGTTTAAGAAGGGATTTTGGACTGAATTGTGCACTTGGGTACACAAGCAAGGGACTTGGTACACATACGTAGTTATCCCTTCTGATTATTTTTAGATATGGATCCAGGTTAGCAGTGTCCCTGGTGGTTGTTATTAAGGGTTTTTAAAAATGACCACCAGATTCGTGCCCATATCTTTTGAACCATTCATTCTAGAATCAACATCTTGATTTCTACTTATATAGATTTAAAGTCAGCAATGTCACTAGATACCGAAAAAGTAGATCAAATACTTATTTGATTTTAAAAAAGGAAAAATTGAAACATTGAAATAAAGATATAAAACATAATTAAATCATTAATCATATCTATTGAAACTAACATAAGCTGTAACTATTGTAATTCATAGTGCTTGAACTGACAATAATTCAACTATATGCCCAATGAAATAAGGCATAACATTCATTATTCAAAAGGAAATTAACTTATATACTTTTGTACATACATGAAGCTAGTCTTGGGAAAAGCTGCCTTCAAAGTAGCAAAGACCTGAGCAGTGGAGACTGGCCTTGTAATACTTGCACACATCTTACTTTTTTTGCAGTAGCAATGTATCAGTTCATAGTATAATTCTTGAGCCTGTCCAATAGTTGTTCACTTTATTTCCATGAGCCAAACTTTTCAATCTCCAGTCTGTAGGACTTGGAAGTTGGGTTCCTTTTGCTGTACTTGTCCCCATGCATGCCCTTGGTAGACTGCTCTAAACACATGTGATTGAAGACCTGCTTGTGTTTGTGGAATATTTTCCAAAGCAGTTTTTCCCAGATTATCATTTTGAGCTGAAATTTGGTACTGGAGACTATTGGATCAAGGTGCAACTTCAGTATACACTATAAAAAGCAACCTCACGCTGACTATGGCTTCACCCATTTCTGCTCAGAAGATTGATTCCTAACCTTTCTAAGTGCAGAACCCATAAACTGACTCTAAGTATGCTAAAATATTAGGATATCAAAAAATATTTCTTTTAAAATTTATCATAGTTGCTAGAAATTGAATTTATGCAAACCAGTTGACTCCACCTCTTTGATATAAATGGAACTGTTGTATGGAATTATAATGATGTGTTTGGGTAATTTGTGAATAAAACCTGGTTTCTATAGAAGGTCATGGCTTGCTTACTGATTACATAAGCTGAAATACTACCACAACTAGATGGAGGCAAAGTTGTGAGTTCCTAGTAATAATTTCTAGTACCTGTTATATTACCAAGATCTGGCACAAAGCCATGAGTTATGCTTTACAGATTATAATACAGTGCCAATTTTTAAAATGGTGCGAGACAGTGCTTTCAATTTCAGTATGCAAAACCTGGCTTTTACTGGGACTCAGATTTCGACCTTGAGTAGAGGAGACAAAAATGCCACTAAATTCTCCTACGTGATATTTGAAATACCAGCATTGTTCTTGGATATTATCAGCAGATGACTTTTGCTTATTTCTTTTTGGGTAAGATGGCTTGCTAAAAATGCACCCATTAAGAGATTTTCCTTCTCATGAGCTTAGAAATTGCTAATAAGTCTCACTTACACAACATTTACTGTGACCCATGAACCATTTATAGAAGATATAACTATGTGAATACCGAAAGGATCAATGGTGCTCTGATGTTTCTATGAGTTCATGGTTAATACTAGATGGTACTCATCTCTTCTCTTCAGATCATCATTATTTTAATCTCTCATGTGCAAGTTCATATTGTTTTCATTCCAATTTTCAATTGCATATCCCTGGTTTGCTTCACATTTATTAGTAAATGTATGTGCTTTGTATGTCTCAAAATTTCATACTAAATTCCTTTCTAAAGCACATCTAATATTTGTTGAACATGACCAGCATTGTTACAAGGTCTCATTTCTCAAGCACTAATTGACAATTAAGATCATTTTCCATGATTTGCAACACAAGCCAAGTAATCATTGTGTTACTATGAGTGATCCAGCATTACTACGAAATAAGAATAGTCTCCAACCATCGTATTTGGAAGTGCACCACCATCTCTCCACTGTACTATAGCTCGCATATAACTACACTTTTACTCATGTAAGTATGTAAATCAATTTAATATTTGACGGACTTTACTAAATTTGGCACAAGGTTATATTTATGTACAATTCATATGGGACAAGTTAATTGTCCCTTTGCTCTGAGTACTATCTCACTTTGTTTTTATTCAAAGCATTTGTAAGTGATCATAAGAAAATTTTTGTGTGAAGTAACAACCATTCATGAACAACTTTCATCCAGTCAGTTGGTCTGCATTCTTTATCATAATTATTCATTTCTACACTAGATTTACATTCTGTAGAGAACAAATATCCATCCTTTTAAACATTGTTTGGTGTTAAGCTTTGAGAGTCCAAACCTTTGAAAAGTTAGTGTGAGAGGAAAATGCCAAGTAATGTTCTCAATGTACGAATGAATAATTCAAGATAATGGATCAGGAGAAATAATCAGAATAATTCCATGAAACTAATTGGCCAATGCTACTTTAATAATGTATGTGACCTTTCCTGTGCTACTACTTACAACCTGACATGAAATTACCCTAATGTAAAATCTATAATTTAGGGCCATTATCCTATTAAAACAACTTCACATGTATATTTACTATTCTTGGATATTCATCTATGCATTAATTTCATTATAATCTCCTGGTTTCACTCCATTGCAGATCATTCTTAAGCAGGTATAACACCTTTTAGTTTCCCTCTAAGCTACAAAAGGATTTCAATATTTATTCCCAAATGCCGAAAGAGTGATAACTAAAAAGATATACTTCCCAAATTCTATAAATAGTTGATTGCATTCTTCTCACACCTCTATCACTCTATCTCTTTCACACTTATATTGGCACATACATTCACAGACTTTCCTCTAAGTCACTCCCTCATCTATCATGATTTCAGTTTTCTTTTTCTCTTCTCACTCTCTCTTTATTTCTTGTTATCAATCTCTCTCAAACTACAAGTACATGGATCTTGATTCTATTGTTATACAATTTTGACTAGCATTTTTTCATTCTAATTTCTGTTGCTTTTCATTGCAACTACTAGATCATGATTCTATGACCGTCATCTTGATTCTGATATGAGGCCTGCTATATATACATATGTCAAACATTATTCTGAATAAATGAATAACACTATGCAACTATTTTTACTTTTTTCTATTCCCAGTTAATAAGTGTTATTTGTTGATTGATTACAATCACAATGAACCTCAAAAAACTACTTGCTTCTTTATCTTTTAATGATCAATTTTGTTCAACATTAGTTCACACCCATCTTGATTTAGATTCGTAAGTTGCTGTTTTTCTGGAGAATATATGATTTTTTTTAATATGAATGAAAATCGGCTAATTCACCCATTGCACAATTGGTAAATTTCAAGATTTCACAGTCCTGGTCACAAAAGCAAAGTTTAAAGGAAATAATAATCATTTTCTATACTTTAACACATAAGAAGAAGAAATAATACTCGAAACCCAGGAACAAAAATCACATTGCTCAGTGTGATTCAACATACTGGATCAGGAGGAATAATCTGAATAATTCCATGAAACTAATTGGCCAAGGTTACTTCAATAATGAATGTAACCTTTTGATCACTACTACTGGAACCTGACATGAAATTATCCAAATGTAAAATCAATAATTTAGGGCCATCGTCCTATTGAAACTACATTTATTTATATATTTGTGCATATATATAACTATATATACATACAAGACTGTGATATCCTGAAGCATATGCTGGGCCAGACCATTTTACATTCTGTAATTCATAAGCCCTATTAGCCATTAACTTCAATATTGTTATGAGCCTTCAAAGCACTGAAGTCACTATCTTTAAGCATAGGCTGCAAAGGGTCATTTAACAAGAATGAGCGATGAAAGACTCACCAACCAGTTTTTATATGGAAAGCTTGCTAATGGTAAACATCCTACTTATAAGCAAAAGATGAGGAACAGGGATTGTCTGAAGGTTTCACTTAAAGCTGCAAATATCTCAGTTGATGACTGGAAGACTCAGGAGCATGAGCATATTTCTTGGCAGAAACTAAAAAGTTACATTCAAGGATACTTGCATTAAGAATCAAAAACTGAAAAGAAATGCTGAGAAGAATCTGATTTGAACCAAAGGTGACCACATCAAACTAACTTGTCCTATCTGTAGGAGGGTCTACCTCAATGAAACTCGAAAGAAAAGTCATCTGCAGAGCCAAGAAGAGAGACAACAGGTGAGCTATCAAATATCTATAGATAACCACACCTGTCATGTCTGTGGGAAGGAATGCAAGTCAGCTGGAAAGCTGAAAATGCATGCTAAAGTATATGGAAATAGTGCATCAGGTAACTGCACCACGTGAGCCATTTTGCAGAAGAAATTTTCAATTCCTGGCTGGGTCTAAAAGTTACATCAGTTGAGTGATTCTCCGGAGTAACATCATGTGATGACCATACCCGTAAACAGCGTGGCAGCCATCATATATATATATATATATATATATATATATATATATATATACATATATATATATATACATATACATATACATATATATATATATATATATTATATATATATATTATATATATATATATATATATATATATATATGCAAATGGTGTGCCAGGTATTTAAGAACACAACTTTAGCAGGCCATAAACAGAAGATGACTGAATGTAAAATTATGCACACTGCATCTAATTTTAATTTCCATATTTCTTTTTCAGCTATAGTGACAGCATCAACATGGCACCTTCCACAGCAAAGATTGCCAGCTGCTTGAATGTGACCAGATCCTTCATGTTCAAGGTTAGAAATTGAGGAAGCCTCTGATGATAAATCATCTTATATCTATGGCCAAGAGAAAGAAAGATTCTCAATGGTCAAACATTGTCAGCCAACATTCATCCAGCAGATCCACGACATCTTAAACAATGACCCTCATTGAGATGCTGGACACTTGTCAAGCCCTGGATAGTGTGGTTGGCTCAGAGAAGGCCAAACATATTCCAGCAGAATAATGCTCCCTCCTATGAGACCCACATGATCCAGGAGTGGCTGACCATAAATTCTCATGATTATGTGATTCCCAACACGTGGCCTCCTATCTCTCCTGATTAGAATTAACTTGACTTGTATGTCTGGAGTGTCGTCAAGAGGGAGACCAACCAATGGCTATATAATACCAAGGATGCATTGAAGCCACAAACAAGGACGTGATGGCCAACACTAATGAGAACCACCTGATCTGGACATGCAGTTACTTCTGAAGCAACCTCAAGGCAGTTCTTGAGGCTTTTTTATTGAATAACCTGTTTCTTCATATCTAAATATGTACGAATTTTTATGAAAATATATTTTTTTTTTTTGTCTTTTGAATAACTTTATTTTTCTGTATATAATGATTTGTTCTCAATTACCTGGTGTACCCTGTATATACATGATGCTAAAAAGACACACAAATTTTAAAAAATGAGTGAATCAATAAAAAAAATGATAACATTCAAGAATGAAAACAGAAATGTGTTACACCCTTGCTTACACAATGTTAAAAGGACTCACAGATGAAAGGAAATAAGAGAATTGATGAAAAATAATCAATTGAACAAATGATAACATTTGAAATTGGAAACAGGAATGCTACATTATCAGTGATGATAATAAATGAAATTCATTAAAACTTTTGTTTTTGTTGATTGAAAAAGAATTAAATTGAATCAAAATTCATGCAGAAAAACAAATAAGATATAATCATAATAACATTTGAAATTTGATATTTGGTTTTGTTGACATGGAAAGAACAAATATTACACTTTGATCTTGAAGTGAAGCCTGCAAAAGGTGTATCCTGATATGGACCCCATTGCTCTTATTTACCTGAACCCCCATGGGAACAGGATATGACACAAGGTCAGTTTAATGTGGGGAGCCTCAAATGTGAACATGTGAGGCAGCAATGTCCTCAAAAAATTCACTTTGGTCGTACCAACTATTGTTGGTCACAGGGCAAACTCTGATTCTTCTGACCCTGATTACACAGAGCAATGCCAAGGGCATCGTACCTGGTCTGTTCAGTTAGAAAGGATCTTCCAGAATGGATGATAAGGGACCCCACAGCCAAATTTTGTTCATATAAGATTATGAACAGCAACTTCTTAATTCAAGTAAATATATCTAGTTATAAAGTTGAAACAAAGTTATATTCCTTGAAAATTAGTGAATTAGAACTACAAGGAATTTTTACGATTATTCTTGATAGTTTCGCAGAAATTTATCAGCCCAAGTTGAGTTATCAGAAAGATGAATAAAAGCATTCGCAACAGTCAATGTTCTTTTTGACACATAAGTATAACAAGTTGGAAGAAAAAAAGATGAGTTCTTAGACATTTCTAGCTGATTTGAAGTAGCCTGACTACTGGAGTTGTCACTGATTTATATAGTAATTTCTCATTATAATCTGCTCATGTGTGTGGGCAAAATTTCAAGTTTCTACTATGTGCATTCAGGGCTGGGCGATACATATAAGAGCCAGAACGCATGAATGACGTAAACCCAGTAACAGTGATTGAACTGGTCTGTTGAGGGGAGCGGTGATCAGCAAGAGCATCTTTTATATTGCAGTTGTTTTCTATCATCCTAAAGAGTGTACTGGCTGGCTTTTTCTTTCAGAAAAAAATGTACAGAATAAAGGCAAATAAAGCAATGTAAAATTATTGGAAAGTATTTAATATGAATAGAAAGAAAAAAGAAACTGCTTCATATTTATCAAATTACAAACTGTAATTGCCATGAATATTGATATTGATTATTTTTCTGTGAAAAATGTGTACCACTTCCAAAGGTGAAAATAATTGGAATAATTCTCAGCTTCCAACACCTCCAGGAATGCAATAAATGTCTTCCAAAAATTTACGTGAAAAAAAGTGTGGGCTAGGTGAGATATCTTGAACTGTTTATTAGCATGTAACTTACTTTGTTTAGCTCTGAACAAAGGAATTTGTTCACTGTGAAATATTTAATCAAGATGAATGAGTGTTTAAATGGAAAAATTAAGTAAGGACAATAGAAAAACTGTCTTCATTCACCTTTGCCAATGAAGAAGTAAATTTATTCAGTCTATTTAGGACATCATTGACGTTTTCCACTGGAAGACATCTAAAGAAGAGTTAAAAAAAAAAACAAAAAAAACCCTGCGAACATTTAGATTCTAGAGAATCTGTACGTTGTTTTCCCCTGGAAAAACATCTAAAACAGGGTAAAAAAACATTCAAAACCATCTAGATTCAGGAGAATCTAAATATTATCAATAAAACTGTCAAAATAAAGCCCAAAAAAGCTTTTTTTCCGAAAAAGAAAAATAAAAACATTTTTAGAAAGAGTTTAGTGGAGTACTGATGCCAATTTTCAAGTCTGCACACAGAATAGTGTGGCCAAGAGCCCTGGAACACATATAAAAGGGTTAAAACCCTTCAACACTTTTGGTGCCTGTGGCTGTTCAACAAGAACTGAAGGAACAAAAAGAATTTAATAAATAGGAATCAAAAATAAGATGAAGTAGGAAAAAAAAATTGAAAGAACTATTTAAGAAAGATGGAGAAGGAAGAATAAGATAATCAAGCTTGGCTGCACTAGGGTCAAACTTCCTTGCTTCATTAAAATCTAAAAAGTGAACAAAACAGAATTAATTTCTTCATACAATATTATTCCTAAACCAAGTGTCTCATTTTAACTCCTTTATTGATAGTTCCTGTAAATGGAATTCGCTGACTTTAGCAGAGCAAGTCAACCTGAGTGGGGCTTCAGAAGTAGCAGTGAATTCATCACGAGTTTATACATACGTCACGGTGTCAGTGTTATTCGTGCATGACATCACTCGTTTTTCATTGTCAGCCATCATTGTTACATGCGAAAATAAAGTTAAAACTCAATAGTAAGAGTTAGAGAAAAATAAAAGAAAGGAAGGAAAAACCCATGAATGGTTAATCTGATAGTGTCAAAAGCAAGAGAAAAAGTAAAGGCCTACTCAACTTTATGGTCAATCTACCACTAATCTCAAAAGCAAGGGGAAAAAAAAAAATTGCTTTGCTCCCAGTCGGATATCGATCCCAAAATCTACTGATGACCAGCATAATGCCCTTGACCACTGAGCCATGGAAATACTTCTGAAAATTGAAATTTATTTGTAATTATAAATGACATGGTCAAACAAAATATCTACTGCATTTTCAAAATCTTATGTTTTTATATTGTTTGATGGCGCTATCATTTTATCATCTGTTTTAATGAATCCTTAGAAAGAAGGTAATTTTCACCAGAAAGAAAAATGAATAAAATATATATTTGTTATTTTATAAAAATAATATTTTTCATAATAGAAATTCAATGTTTACAAAAAAAATACTGAGAACTCAGAAACGGGAGTTGACACAACATGATGTCATGGAATCTCTTTTTCTTTTGCCCTCTCCTCTCTCTCTTATTCATTGCTTAAATTCAGAAATCTTGAATTCCATGTCTTGGTAATTGCAATAGTAAAGTCAACTCTCTTGGAGCGTGACAAAAAGAAAAAAAATGGAATGAAAAAAAAGTGGAAGATAGAAAAGGGAAATGGAAGATGAAAAAAGAAAGAAAGACAAAGGACGGAGGGGAGAAGTGGGAGGAAATAAAAAAAAGTGAAAAATAGAGGTAGAAGAGAAAGACAAAGTGAAAAAAAAATTGGAAAAAGGGGTCATCAATTATTAAGTTGATTGCTAAAATCATTAAGTTATTTATTTCGAATTTTGATGGGCAGTGATCTTTAAAATAAGTCAGAATTTTCAAATAATAGTATTAGCTTAAACTTACATTGTAAATTGAACAACCCATTAAAAACCTATTTAGAGATGCAATTTTCAAAAAACAAAAAAAATTTTTCTAAACATAATAAGGAGCAAATGTTTAAATTTTCAGCCCTCTAGCTACAGAGTCCATGCAATACATACATGGCCCGCTAGACGGACAAGCTTGGAAACTGAAGAAACCTATATCAACTGTTTCACAAAACAGTTTTGGTCGATACACGAGAATAAAGATGGAAAAAAAAAGAAAGACGAAGGGAGAAGGAGGGAGAGAACAAAGGAGGGTAAATAGAAAAGGTGGAAAAGAAAAAGGGGAGGGGAAAGACAAAGAGGAAAATAGAAAGAAAAGAACAGGTCTGGTTACTCATACAATAGAAACCATCACATGACCAATGTTTTTTGCTGTGTTGAGGATGATTAATCAAAAAAATAGGAAAAAGGATAATCAATGAATAAGGTTACTTACCTCAACTTTGTTAGGCAGTGATTGCTAAAAAGTCTAAAGTTTTTTTTTTTAAAAAGTTTTATGAAGATATAATAAGAAGTAAATATTGAAATTTTCAGCCCCCTAACTCCGTTTGTACGGCCTGTATGTGTGGTTCTTAAATAACCTGCCAGCCAGCCAGCCAGACAAACTTGAAAACTGAAAGAAATCTACGCTGACAATTTTAGTTGACAGTCTCTAACAAAGGAAGAAGGAGAGGAGGAAGACAGAGGAGAATTTCAACATGTAAAAATGTGTTGACTTCTGAAAAATTTATTACTCCAGCCAGAAGTTTCCACCAAAAGAGTAGATATATAATATGATATCAAAGAAGCATGCTATCAAAATGACTTACGGGAAATGTGAAAGATATGAGATAAAACTAACTGAAAAAAATTGAAAAGCATAAGACAGATATGATCTACAACTTGTATTGTAATTTTCCTAAATGAAAGTCTTTAAAAAGAAAGATACCAGTTATCATATTTGATATAAATAGACGAAAAACATGGCCAGCAAGTTTGGATTCATAAAATACAAAGAACTTTCTCCAAGATTTTTGAAAAGTGGTCAAGTAGAACAGATGCCAAATTTGAAAAATACAACCTTTTACTTTAATATACCAAAGCTACACATGAACAAAGAAACTGCTCCTTAAATTTTTTTAAGATGAAGAAATAGTGCCACCATGAGAAATATCTTGGATGTGTGGTTAAGACACTTCAGTGAACAGCCTCATGGTTCTTAGAAGGGCAATATAAAGGAGTGGCTTCTTTAGAAATAGTAACATTTTACCATCTTTTCTGCTCATTCAATAGCATCATTACTACCCCTGTCACTCCTACGTGGGAATCTCCTTCATTCTCGTTGTTCTAATCTTTTTATACACACTCCCATCGGCAGACAAACTGTGAGAAATCTCCTGGTTGCTGAGAGGTTTTAGACTGCATTTCCTTGGTATTCCAATGCCTTATTCAATTTTCTCTTTATGTTCAAGTCACAGGCTGATTCTAATCACAAAATAAAGCTACCTTGAAATCTCTAATCTGAAATTGATGTTGATTTTTAATTGAGAAACTAACAAATATTCAAAGAATAAAAATCATGGCTTGTCTCATTTTCAATAAAAATGTCACTGATTGGTTCTTCCAAAAAGGTTCACATGAGGGGCAAGTATGCAGTGTTTTAGTGCATCAGTATCTTCACAAGCCCAAGTAAACCAGATTTTAATAACTATGCATACTAAACCAATATCTGAAGGCCAAACCAGTTAAAAGCTTATAATTAACTAATACTAAGCCCTTCAGCATCACTTGAAGTTGAGCGATATCATTCATACTTTGTTCTTTTCTTGAAAACAAGAGTCATTGCGAGATGTAAAGGTTTAAGGGATAGAGTTGGATTACTTCATGTTCTATTCATAAATTGCTAAGATGTACCACAGAATTTACATATGTTATGTGAATACATATATTTAGTTATAAAAGTAGAAATTGGGTAACTCAATGTAAATAATGTATGAAAATGTCATGAAAGTGAAAACAAAATAATTTTGAAATAAAAGAAACTAATACCCACCATAATGTGAGAAAAAAGAGTGTAGGCCACCACCGAACCCACATACAAACTTACGCTACAAGAGGTGATAAAAGATAGACCAGAATAGCAAGAATAAAAACCATAAATAATATTAACTGAAATACTGTGAGCAGTACAACAAAGAATCAGGCAAAACAGCATTATCATTAATCATAACATTAATATTGGCACATTGTCACTTTGATGAAGAATATTTGTTCAGATGATATTGATCATAAATAGTAATTGTAATGTAATTGATAACAAGTCTAGATACATTTAATAATCATGTCATCATCATCATCATCATCATCCTCATCAGTCTGTTAGCGTCCATCGTTGGACATAGACTTTCCCTAAAATTCGCAAGACCTCTCTATCATGGGCATCGTGGAGCCAGTACTTCCTGAATTCATCTAACTCATCACACCATTTTACTTTCTGTCATCCATAGCCTTGCACCTATTCTCTGGAGATCGACGTTATGAGACATGATGTCCAGCAGTTGTCTGACATTTTGGGGACATGGCCAGCCCATCACCATTTGAGTTTTCTAACAGTTTCTATGATGTCTCTTTACTCTGATATACTTTGTTGTCTTATGATCTCTCCATGTGTGGTTGAGCATGATTCTCTCATGTGCTAATTGCATGGCTTTCAGTTTGAGAGTCAATCTTTTGATTATGTTCCATGCTTCAGCTCCATAGGTGACTATCGGTATTAAAACAGGTGGGATTTTCTTGTTTTCAAAAGTTGAGCTTGCTCTACTGCAGGCTTACCAACCTGGTGTAATTCTTTGCATTATTTCTTCTTCTTTTGATGACTTCATGGAAAGTCACTCTCTTAGGTGGATGTAGTGGTCTGCTTTCTCCAGCTCTACATTTTCAATTTCGATCGGTGTGTCTTTGTCTCCAGCATGTTTGTTGAACGTGACATTTGTTTTGCTGAAGTTCATGTGGAGGCCAACTTTCTTGCTTGCTTCATTTAGTTTGTCTAACATTATTTGGAGATCATTAAGTTTCTTAGCAAAGAGGACTATGTCATCAGCAAATCTGATGTTACTTGAGTATTTTCTTTCTATCCTGATTCCTTTGTGTTCTCATTCCATGTTTCGGAAGGATATCTCATGGTACGCTCAGAAGAGCTTGGGTGAGCTGGTATCACCTTGTCTCACTCCTTTTTCTTGTTGAAAGGGCTCAGAGTCTTCATGTAGCCTGATGAAGGACCTGCTATGTCAGTAGATATGTTGCAGCACTGTTGCATAATTCCAAGACGAAAAATATACAAAGGAACTGCAGAATTAAAAGAGATTAATAACAAATAATAGGATTGCTCTGAGGACTAGAATCAGATTGCTGCCTTTTCGAGCAGTGAATGGTTTTTAAAGTGCTTCTAAATAAAGATATGTTGATGAAATAATAATTCTATTCAGAAAAAAAACATATAGATATTTTCAAGATATAGTCTTATGAAAAATTGCATACAAATCCAACCAAATTTGTTTTCAGTATCTCACAAAAGAGAAAATGGGAAAATAAGTAGAATGAACCAATCACAAATTATTTCAAGACAGTGACTTGGTAATTTAAAGAGGAAAAGGAGAAGCAATTACATGGTTGCAAGATAAACAGTAACCAATGTATAATGGTTACCTGCTTGTCTTTTTATTTGTCTTTGTCCTCACTTGGCAACAAGAAATTCTCTCTTAATATAAAGTTTATATTCAATTTGGGTATCATTACATTTTTCCCTCTGACTATGAAAATCAAACTCGAAATTTTTCATTTTCCAAATAATTAGGTTAAAGATCATATCCAGTTCACAAACTATTTGTAGTCAAATAATTTCATTAACGCTAGTACAGGTATACTTCATACAATACAGCTTTATTTCATTAAGAATTGACAACATTTCAATTTGTAATTTGTGTTTGCAGATTTAATTAGTGTAATATAGTTCAACATATAAAAGATAACATGGTTAACACTGCGCTTCCAATATAAGAAAATTTCCATGAAAAATTAAAGAGTCTATCTAATTTTATAAGCACTGTGTATACCTTTCTGGAAGATGACAATTGGCATTTTATTTTTAGCATTTAATCATTAGTATTATGTGCATCTATAAAAAGTACGCCAATCCTGCATATACTACTTGTCAAACTAAAAGTCAAGCTTCTGTACCATAACTTTGACTAACTTTGGATTTACATACCGCAAATCAATAAATTTGGCAAACACATAGATCATAACAAACTTTTTTCTTATTTAATGAACAAAGTATTATAAATGTGGCTAACACATAGACCATAACAAACTTTCCTCTTATTTTACTGAATGAAGTTCAATAAATGCGAGGACCAATCACCAATCACACAAGTACTAAGACTAATGGGATACAAAAAGGAATTCTGATACACAGGCTCATGATTATAGCATAGTCCCTTCAGATACTCATTTGCATCAACACAATTTTTATTCTGCACTTACCATTGTATTTTTTTTGCATTTCTACCATAGTTTCTAAATGTAGTACACCTACCTCAACGACTTGATGGAGGCGCAAGTGGAATATATTGTCTTTAGAGACAAAGCTGGAAGTTATTTAAGAACATGAGTGTAGCAAGAGTTAATTAGGTTCAGCTCATGGAAAAGTCTGGACTTGAGAGCATAGAATCATTTAGGTTAAGATAGCTACACTTTGAAGGCATGGATGGAGCAGTCATTCAGTGGTATGAGAAACATCAAGCTGAGGGAATGCCAACCGGAGGCTTGGATATTCAGCATGCTGCAGAAAGGCTGGCTATTTGTTGAAACCATGAGAATTTCAAGTGCAGTGATGGCTGGCTGATGCATTTTCAGAGGTCACATGGCATTGCCAGAGAGATACTGAATGCTGACATTGAAGCTGTGAATCCTTCCATAGATGAACTGAAGCAGCTACTTGACATTAAGGACCTCCACCATTTTCGAATCTACAATGTCGCCCCTAGATTTACTAGGTGAAAAATAGAATGAGGTGCAGGAGAATATGCAGTGAACTCCCGGAGTTACTTATTTGCCAAATGAGGGGCGATCATCAGGTACAACAAACTTCTGGCTTGAACGACCACCCACTCCCCTAATTAGTTTGTTATAGCAAGGGTTTACTGTATTTTTTTTCTTCAAATGTGTTGTTATCTCTTATAATGATAAAAAATATATAAAATCTGCTGATGAAATGCTGACCATCTCTTTGATCAGTTCAGTTTCAATTAGGGCAGTAGCCTTTTGATACATAAGGTCTACCATGTATGGTATTCCAATACAGCTCATTTTCAGTTTTTAAAAAAGAGAAAATAGCCAGTGCCCATGTACTTGTCTGCTTGGATTCAACTTTCAAAAATAATTAGATTGGTAAGAAAATTCCTGAACATTGTAGAAAGTTATAGAAATTCTAGAAAGTTCGTAAACCATTACCATTTGGGGTATACATAGAGTAGCTCTCTGAGTTCATAATGAACTGTTTCACAAGCATCGAAACATTCATATAAAAATAATTAATTCCTCACAAGCAGCTGAGCACATGCCATCAGTATGCTTTCTGCCAAATCATTGTATCAACCAGTTATTTTGAGAAGGAACTGCAAGTCATGAATGCTTATGAGTAGTTCACTAAATTCCAGTGCAAGAATTTCATGGCATTGGACAAGCCTTGAAGTGGGCAACCATTGGAGTAGAATTAGAAAGACTTACATCAGTTTGTGAATGCCAGAGTCATGGTGAAACAAATAACAAAATTGCCAGCAATGATAATACAACAAATAGCAATAAAAACAGCATTTGTGAAAAATATAACATGTAAACCAATTGTCATCATAACAATAAGAATGGAAATGTGAAAATAGTGTTGGCTCTTATTAATTTTGTAGAAAGTCTTTGAATAATGAATGATACTGATGTCTTGGGGCTTCTCACCTCGTATTCAATAACCAAAACAATAACATGCAGTGAGGAAATCAGCCAAAACATGCAAGAGCAATAATATGATAATATTTTTATTGTAAATGCAATTGTAATATGAATGATAACAAGTCTGGTTAATCACTCAATAGGAATAGTCATATGTTGGGAGTGATCAATCAAAAATTGGAATAAGGAGTAATCAATGAATAAGTTACTCTTCCTGCCTTCTGTTTGATCACTGAAAAGTTTGAATTTTCAAAAAACAAGCAGGCACAAACTAAAGGCCAAATTATTGTGAATTCATTAAAAAAACAATTGGGGGAGACTAAAACAAGAAAAACTCTTTTCTATACATAATAAAGAGTGAATGTTGAAAATTTCTATATGATACATGCATACATAGCCAGCTGAACCAATCTGAAAACTGATGAAACCTATTTTAACAATTATTGATGACGAGAGCAAAAAATATGAACTATAGTATTAGTAATAACAACAAAGATGATGACAATATTAGTGATAGTAATGACCTTACAAACAGCCTGCCTCATAGTTGTGTGTGTTCAACTAGTACCAGAAGTTAGATCCTGAAAGATGATTTTCAGTGCAAGCCAACCATCCACATTGGAAAGATTAGCAAAAAACAATCTCCCTGATCTCATTTAACCTACGCTCATATGAAGCTAAGCTTAATATATATAACAATGTACAGAACATATTGCCAAGATATGCTGACAACTGGAGGTAATAGATCTTATATTTCCAATACTTTCCTCAGCATTTGTACAGACCCCAGTAGTGCAGTGGTCTGCATAGTCTCAATCTTTCCTCTTATCTCCAGCTTCTCCAATGTAATTTCCAGTGTCTTTGGCACAGTTCCGAGTGCAGCTACTATTATTGTTTTGTTTTTTTTCTGACTTTCATGTTCCACACACTTTTTAATTCCTTTGCCAAGTCCTGTTACTACTCTAGCTTTTCACTCTCTTTCATGTTTACTCTGTGATCCGCACGCACAGCAACGTCTATTATTTGACAGATTCTCTTTCTCTTGTCTACAACTACCAGGTCTGGTCTTCTTACTTTGATGGGGTGGTCAGTTTGGACGTTGAAGTCCCAAAGTAATATGCGGCCTCCATTTTCCAGGGCTATCTACAGTTTGTGCTGATACAATTTGTCTGCATGGTCAAATCACAGCTTCCTCCTTCACCATTCCATTGATTGGTGCTCTTCCTTTGTCCATCAAAAAAATGGCCCTGTGTATCTTACTACTAATACTCCCTATGTGTTCATTCCTTTTATCAGATTTCAGCTGTTTAGCTTGGTCTCAAATATTTTTCTTATCCTCCAGAAATATTCTTTTTCATTTTCTCTTTCATTTATTCTCTTTTTACCACATTACATTCAAGAACTCCTAGATATTTACAACGGTCTTGTGTGGTTAATGCTCTGATTCTTTTGTAATTTTGTAATCTGATTCCAGTGATTCGATTCCCTCTGCCACTGAGAGTCTTCCTGTGTGCATAACCATTAGTGCGGATTTTTCTGTTCCAACTACATCCCAATGTCATCATTGTATTCTTTTACTTTGTCGAATAACATTTCGAGCTCTTCTCTGTTCTTCACAAATAGCTCGATGCCGTCCATGTTCATGGGGTGATTGACTTTTCTCTTTTATTTTGGAGAATTGGTATACTTTACTGTTTTTCAAGATTCTGTTGAGTGGTATCATGGTTAGAACAAATAGTAGCGAGGACAGGGGGTTTCCCGGGAAAATCCCCCTTTTTATACTTACTTCTGCTAAGTTTTCTCCTGTAGCTGTAAAGTCTGCTTACTGGCTATGATCTTGAATATCCATAGGCAATTGAGTATCCAGCAATGTGGGATTATGTTGTATGCTTTTTCATAGTTAATCCATCTTGCAACATTTTTCCTCTTTTTTTTCTCACTCTTCATAGGATCAACTGGTCAATGTAGAGCAAGTCATTCATCCATTTGGTTCCTTTCCTGCATCCTTTCTGTTCTTCTGAACATAGCCCATTTCTTTTCATGGAAAAACATATTATCCCTGCTATCTGTCCGTTCAGGATTTTCAACAATAGTGGTAGGCACATGATTGGTCTATAATTGCTTGCTCAGTTCCCTTTCTCAGCATCCTTTTGAATGAGGGTCATTCTGCCCTAGGTCATCCTGTCTGGAACCTCACCTTCATCTAGGCAACTTTAGAGTTGGTAGATGAATTTGTCTTCTAATGTGGTGAATTTCTTGAACTAATATCCTTGGATCCCATCAAGCCCTAGTGCTTTCCAGTTGGCTATTTTTTGAAGGTGTCTTTCAGTGTGGCTTTATTAAATACAATTTGTTCTACCTTAAGTATGTCTTGGAGTTCTCTTAATATTATCTAGCCATTCTGTTGTCTTTTGGGGTATCCCCATTTGTCATTCCAGAGGTTCTTTGCCTCTGTGGCATCAAGTTCTGTCTCCTTTCTACATTGAGATCTTGAGATTTTCTTCCCTTGTTTTGGTAAGTGCTAGGTGGGTTTTTTGTTTCTATTATTTGAAATTTCTCCTTGTGTCATAAAGAAGTCCATAATCATTTTTGCTCCAGTATGGATCAGGTTGTTGAGCTCCATTATGCTGTTAGTCTCAATATGCTGTAAGAGGCAGTTGATATGTTCAATTGACTCTCTTACTTTTTTCCAGTCCTGATTGTTGTCTGGATTTTTCCTTCTTCCGTTGGGGATTCAATGTTCCTTTCTTGTGTATGTTATGTATTTTAGTTAAGGTTTCGACTACATTATTTATTAAGTGAGTTGTGTTGGGGTATTCCTTTGCAGGTAAGCCACATTCTTCTTTTCCTATATTCTAGTGGGTTTCCTGCATTTTTATCTTCAATAGCTATTTATTTTTCAAGATTTGCTTCACTTGGTCAGTCAGGCACTGATTTGATGCCTCCACGGTGGATTTTTCCCTCCATATTGTGAGCATGTATTCTCTGTAGCACCACTCAGATGGTTTGCTTCTAAAGTAGCAATACATTTCTAGTTTGTTGTCTTTTTTTGTCTATTTTCCCTTCTCATTCTGGCCAACAGCCACCCAATGATAGCTGTGTCCCTCCTGAAATCCATGAAGGAAGAATGTGCCGGAGTCTTGGCCAAAAGTTGCTTGGTAATGACTGTATTCTTCCTGAAATCCATTAAGGAAACATGAGCTACGGATTGGGCCAACAGTCACTCAGTAACAACTGTGTCCCTCCTGATGGTCATTAAGGAAACACAAGCCGCAGTTTTGGCCAGCAGTCACAGGATGACAACCAGTCTCTCCTGGGGTGGCCATTAAATGGTACCCAGTTTTTTGCAGTAATTTGATTTGGTTTGTGGTGCTTTGAGGTAGCACCAGATTTGGTGGATTGGTTAAAACTGATTTCAATCAGAACAATCTCAGATCTCCACTGGTTCTTAGCACTCATAGTATTCTCTCATGATGAGAAAGCATATGGGTATGCACAGAACTTAGAGGGATGACAGGACAATTGTCTTCTACCTATTAATCAAAACTTTCAGACTTGTAGATACCTTACCCCAGCAATAGCGGCAAAAAAGTATTACAGTATTAAGGCCAGAAGTAAACTTTATATGGAACATTCCAATCTCAGTAAATCTACAATTATGCTTTTATATCTAAATTAAGATGTAGCTACATCAGTGTTATTCGGATGTTCGTATCTCTCCCTCATTTCTCTAGTTTGGAATTGGTAAGAGTCCCACTAAAAGTTGATCTTTTAGCTAAAGAGATCCAATGATTCTAGCCCCCTCTTTTTTAACACCAAAATTAAAATTTCAACATACAAAAGGGAGGAACTCGGGATAAAAGGAAGGATTGGGACTCTACAGACCACAGCACTGCTAGGAACTGCACAGATAGTACTAGAAAGTACTAGAAATATAAAATCTATGACCTTAAATGTTAGCAGTGGCCTAACAGAGGAGGAAGTGGGGGGGAGCACCCAAATGGTAGCGAAGGTGTGAACCACAGCACTAGTGTGATAGGTGAGGGAGAGATGAGATATAGGCTGAAGACCTGTGGAGACTTACTGTCACTCAACCTTCAGTGATGACCCCTGGGAAACTGGTGTGAAACTGTACACCACAGTATTGCTGTGGACTATGAGAGAGTGGAGTGGAGGGATAGAAACTTGAGGAGACTTGCTGTCACTCAACCTCTAGCAGTAACCACCAGGCAACTGGTGGGAAATTGCAAATAATAATAATAATAACAACAATAATAATAATAATGATTAAAAAGAACAAAAAAAAAGCAACCCTGACAATAGAGATGTTCTTCAGGATACAATTGTGCATTCTTGTTCCTATGTTCATATAGATACTAAATGGAAACAGATGGTAGCAAATGAACTCATACAAGGATTGAATATCAACAATCTACTCCATAAACCACTGAACACATACATTTTTCTTTTGCCTACTTTTCTCTCAAATATGAAACACTTCTCTCTGTATTCCAACTCTTTGTCCTCTTAACATTCCTGCAGCTCTATACCATCTCATTGTAAGAATCGATTCCTGCAGTAACTGAAATGATTTTCATGTTTTATGCAAGTTAGAAGCATACATATTTTCATTCATCGTGATGTACCTATTAACAAGGTAGTTTAATTATAGTTTACTAAGCTATTAATAAGGAATTCTAACCTTGTTGAGTGCTTTATATATGATGACTTTGTACCAAACTAAATTGAACTAAGTATAAATACTCACACATACCATATACATAACAGAAATGATAACTGGTTTGTTAATTACTACTTACATGCCTTCATATAAGTGTCAATTTTTTGTGAGCATGTGTGTGTACATACAAATGTACATCAATAAGTCAGCAGTGAAATGGAATATTTGTTCTATATAGTAGAACTTGAAGGAGCAAAAAGTTTTCAGAAGTGAAATCTCCACTTACCAAATGAAGTTTTTTCATCCATCCTTGTGAAATAAAGTGCACCTAGAAAGTAAAGTAAATAGTTTATTTTGGGGGTATTTGCTCTTTCAGATTCAGAGTTGATTAAAAAAATAGTAACAGGCCACAGGATTGAATTTTCATTGAATAAATAATAACATAAAAATGGGGGAGGTGGACCATGAGATTTTCTGACAAAATAACCTTCTCATAGAAAAATTGATTCAAGATTGAATATACCTCTAAATTTTTATTGAGTTTTATAAGAGTTAACAAAAAAGACAAAAATATGTTCAAATAATTAATCTTCTTGTTGAACGAAGTGTCAAAAAAGAATTATTATTTAACATGGGTGAATACATAAATTGAATTGTTTGAATGGTCATTTTTTCCAAATGCCCAAAAATAGAATACACAGATCATTGGTCTGCCAAGCAACCTCACCTCAGTGACAACAGATCCCTTGAAGTCTGAAAACTCTTCATCGAAAAATTCAAGGCCTGTATACTCCACTTATTAAAAATCATTGTTGACTAATTAGAGCATTAACCTTCCCCCTACCACCATCCCAAAGAAAAAATTAAAAAGGTCACTAGAAAATTAATTTGATATGAACACGCTTTTTATACCAATTGATTTCTACAAAAAAAAACACTTGGACAAAACTCCAATTATACCTAAGATAAATTCTACATTTATGACATTAGATAAAAACATTGTAGACAAAGATGATTTTTGCCAGAGTGACTAGAATGATGTATCCTGTAATTATAATCCTCTTCAATTGTATGAGTAAAACATTCTTCCGTATGCATCAAATTCAAATTACATAAAAACGTGAAAGTGAATATGTATCTATGTAAGTGTGATGATTGACAAATATTCCTCCTGCACCTTACTACATGCATATAGTTGCATATTTCTATATGTATATGAATTTATACATGATAAGCAGAAGTTAGGAGAAAAGGGAAACGAAAGACTGATTCTTATGTATCTTTTGTCACTCAATATTTTTTCTTCAACTTCCACTTTTGCTTAGCAATTAATAACAATACACACAAATGAAAATCATTTTACTATTTATTCCTCCATTTTTTCACAGCCTCCATTTGAATGATGAGCATCAAAGATTCCTTAGAAATGACGACAAATGAATCAAGCCCCTTCCTCCCTAAAGACATTCCGCAGAATTTTCATCTTCTCATCCTTATAGATAGAGACAGACCACGTAGACACATTTTACACAACCATACATACGTACATGAAAAATAATGTACTTATAAAATGCTAACATATATACACACAGACCATGCATATTCACTTCATGTCAGGAAATTTATATATAAAGATAAGATATATATATATACTTTTCTCAATACATCCTAGAGATATTCATGCAAATATAAATTTGCAAGCATTTTTGTACAAATCTATAAATCTGCATGCGTGTGTAAGTATGTGCACATGGACGTATTCTCATATTCATGCACATGCAGCTATATTACTACATACACACACTTTTCTGTATATATGGTTGAATTTTAGTTCATATTAGTTCTCTATCTAAAAAGACGAACTAAGTTAAATACAGGTTATCTGTTATGTATACAAGCTGCATACTATTGTTATCAAAAGATCAAAGGATTATCTATGAACATAAAACTAATAGCCAGAAAAAAGTAGCTCTCCTTTCTTTCTATCTGTTGTCTAAAATATTCAGTTTTCATATATGATTCAATAAGTTTTCTCTTATCTCAGATAATAAAAATTAATCAAAGAATGGTTGCTCTGGTGAGTGCTTTCTTTGAGACGGTCTCGAAGAAAAATATCTTACTAGCCTTTGTTCCTCAAGTACATGGATCAGCCAAGTGAGAACGTCCATTAAAAGTTTCAGTCAAACAGCAAGGCAATATTTGTTCAAAACACTAGAGCTGCCCTTATGTTACATTGAAATTTATCGACTTGCCTCGATAAGCATGGTAAAGAGGTGATCTAAGAAAAATTCATAGAAAAGAAGGCAGAGAAAAAAGTCACAACTTTGATGTCAAGTAGGGAAAAAAGTCATGGAAGAAAAGTTACATTTGATATATTCAACTTGAAATAAGCAACATTTTTAAAAAGTTAATGTTTTCGATAATATAATCTAAAGCAATATGATATGTAATATTTCAAGATGTCTGTATCATATACAAGTGCCTGTCCAGATATATATGTGTAAGTTTGTTTGTATGGTTAGCATCAGAGGTTAGATTAGGGTTAAGGGTTAGGGTTTGGTTCTGTAAAGAGGTATCAAATAAAATGTGATTTTTTTCTCAAACATGTAATGACATATATAAATTGTATTGTCAGTACGTACAACATGTGTATTTTCAGTTAAAAAGTATCTTTAAGTATTATTTATTTTATCACTTTAAATCAAGTATGACTTCTATTGTCAATATCTGCTTGCAGATATTTATTTATCATTATTTACAAATACTTTCCCTGCCTTGCTTTCAAGGATTTTTTTCAAATCATCAGTTTTCCATGCTTACTGAGCCAAACTAATAAATATCAATGTAACATAAGGGTATCTCTAGTGTTTTGAAGTTACCATGTCATCGCCAGCTGTTAAAACCATTGGTAAAATCAACTATGGAAGGTTGGATACACCTAAATTTATGCTTATGTCATTAGTTATGGAAGATCTAACAACATTATTTCTTCTTGAATATGAAGAAAGCAAAGAACAGATATACAAGTTATCAAGAATCATAAATACAAATAAATGATTGATAGCATGGAACAGCAAAAAATAAAATTGCTGATAAAATCGATAATGTCAAAGATGTTACACTTATCAACAAAGTAAATGTAGGAAGTGACCACAGAATGGTAGCAGGCAGAATTAAATATGACTTAAAGAGAAAGGGACAAAATGATCCTTAAGAAGGAAACATGCCCCAGTGAGATAGAGAGCATGACAGATGAAGAGTACAATGATGAAGGTAGCATAAAGAAAAAGAGTAAAAATCTAACAAGCATAATTAAAGAAGCTGCACAGATGTTTGGTGAAAACAATAATACAGGGGTATGCTCTAAGATGACTTTAGAACTAATCAAAAAGGAGAGAAATATGGTAATAAAGACTAAAGAGGATGGAAGCAAAAGAGCAGGAATTGATAAACAAACAAAAAAATGAGACACAAAAAAATGAGATAAGAAAAAAGGAAGAAAAACATGGAGAGGGTGGTAAAGGCTATCAGAAAAGTGTAGAGTCATAAACTGTGGATCACATTGGCAAAAAACAGATACTTGCATTAAAGAACAGAAATGACAAAATTAACAAAAGTAGGGACAAAAAGTTAAAAATAACCAAAGAATATCATGTGAACCAATGCACCTCAACAATAAAAGTACCACTTCGCTAGAGACTAATCATGCTCGAGATGGACTAAGAAGTGTTTGTGCTACAAAACATAAAAAGCAAAAAAGCCCCAGGCAAAGATGGCATAATGATGGACCTTGAGAAGATGAAGGAGAGGTCTTTCACAAAGGATTAGTGCAATTATCCACACAATGCTTTTGAGAAAGAAAAGTGTCCAAAAACATTTGTCCAAGAATAGCGATACTACTACACAAGAAGGAGACAATCAAGACTTTGGCAATTACCACCCTATTACATTACTACTTAAAATTCGCCAACTATTCTCAAAAATACTTATAAATAATAATCAAACACTAAAAGAGACCAAACATGCAAACACATAGGCTTCAGGTATGTTTATTCAACAATAGACCACCTATGCACTTTAAACTAGCTAATTGAAAAGACATCGGAATACAATAAACCACTTTGTTTAGTTTATGTAGACTATGAAAAAGACTTAATAGTACACAGGGCAGTCTTAAG
Organism: Thysanoteuthis rhombus; assembly: GCA_963457665.1. Lineage (NCBI taxonomy): Eukaryota > Metazoa > Mollusca > Cephalopoda > Oegopsida > Thysanoteuthidae > Thysanoteuthis > Thysanoteuthis major. The sequence continues at coordinate 69,519,638 of OY735199.1, read as the reverse complement.
GCAAAAACAGGGTATAGATAAGAATCATATAAAAGTAATTGAGATTAAATACAAAAATTTCACCACAATTATTAGATTTCATAAAGATACAAAAGAGATAAAGATTGAGAAAGAAGTAAGACAAGGGAGGACAATTTCTCTCAAACTCATACAGCAAGCCTTGAAAGCACCTTTCCGAAAACAGACTGGGAAAACATGGAAAAAAATATAGACAAGAAATAATGGAACCATTTACGGCCCTGTAATGATATTGCATTAATATCAGAAACAGTGGGTGATTTACAAATTTCTTTCAAATGTATCTTGATTTAAGTAATTAAACTAGTTGGGGTGATTGGACTTCTAATAGGGTTAACAGCTTTTTGCTGCTATTACCTGAACATTGCTACTGGATAAAATGAAATTCTTAAATGAAGAAGAAATAAAGCAAAGAATCACACTGGGTTGGTAAGCTTTTGGAAGAGCAAGCTCAACTTTCAAGAACAAGAAAATCCCACTAGTCCTAAAAAGAAATGTATACAACCAATGCATCCTACCTATAGTTACCTATGGAGCTGAAACATGGAACCTAACCAAAAGATTGACTCTCAAACTGAGAACCATGCAATGTGCACATGAGAGAACCATGCTCAACCTCACATGGAGAGATCACAAGACAACACAGTATATCAGAGAAAAGACTGGAGTCTGAGATATCATAGAATCAATATGAAAACTCACATGCAATGGGCTGGACATGTCGCAAGAATGTCAGACAACTGTGGGACATCACGACTCACAATGAGGATCCCCAGAGATCAAATGCAAAATTATTGCCAACAGAAAGTAAGATGGTCAGACAAGCTAGAAAAATACTGAAAGTGCTGGCTCCATAATGCCTATGATGAAGAGGTCTGGCGAATTTTAGGGAAGGTCTACATCCAACGACAGACACTATGATGATGATGATGATGATGAAATTATATACAGAAGTGAAAACTCTCACACAAACAAACTTTCAAAGTTATCTTTTCTTTTCCCTCAATGATTTTTTTCTCATCTGTTATTCTCAAATCTCTCTCTTTCACTCTACTAACCTATCTATTTCTCAGCTTTCTTTATATTTTCTTCTCCTCTTCTACATACCCTCTCTCTCATTCTCTCTCTCTCACTCTCTCTATCCTTCTCCTCTCTTCTTTGGCTCATGAACTTTCTCTCATCCATAATCCTTAATATTCTTTCAATCTGCTAATTCTGATACCTATTTTCAGCCTACTTTCTCTTTCTTTCATCTTCACTTACATACTATCTTTTTATTTTATTTTCTCACTTTATTTTTCTCATATGCTTTCCAAGAAAATTTTTTTCCCTCCCTCCCCTCTCTGCTATTTACTCAACAACTCTCTCTCTCTCTGATCATCTCATTTTTCTCTTATCTCCCATTCATTTCCTCCCACCCTTTCTGTTCTTTCTGTCTTCTTCCCTCTCGCCTTCCTTCTGTCTTTTTTTTTACTCCTCTCTTCTACCTCTATCTCTTTTTTCCCATGCACTTTCTCCCTTCTCTCTCTCATTTTTATTGCAATTACTTCTGCCCACCTCTCCCTCATTTTCTTTTATTCTTTCTCCATCTCATTTCTTACTTTCTCTCAGCTACTATGTTTCAAATATGCCAAATATCATTCAATCCAATCTGTTCAACTTTTGCATGCTTTAGTTTTTGCGTTTATGATTACAATACCTGAAACTAAGTCTGTATAAATGAATGTATAAGTCCATAGGTAGAGCGCAAATATCATATTTCATCACCTACAGCCAATGAATAAATTGCACAGTAAACAAAGCCAATACGAAATTTTATATTTCCTGTAACTGACTTTTTATGTCTGGATTTGGTAATGTTTGAGATTATGAAGAATTAGGGTAGCAAAGAAGCACTTTCTTAAATATAAAAATGACAGTACAGCTTTGAATCCTTTTGCTAATGTTATTTCCTCTAAGGTAATGCATGCATCTATCTTATTACATGAGTGAATAAATACACATCAATACAGGAGTGTACATTGAATCCAACATAAATTAGTACCAGCATAGAGAAGAAAAGTTCTGATTCCAAACCATGAAAAGACTAAGTACTACTATACAAATGCCTTAAGAGGTTTTAATGCAGACCCGCAAATTGATAACCATGCAACGTGCACACGAGAGAATAATGCTAGGCCTCACATGGAGAGATCACAAGACAGCACAGTACATCTGAGAAAAGACAAGAGTTAGCGACATCATAGAATCCATTTAAAATCTCAAATGGCGGTGGGCTGGCCATGTTGCAAGAATGGCAGACAATCGATGGACATTGCGACTCACGACATGGATCCCCCGAGACCACATGCGCAACCGAGGCCAGCAATATATTAGATGGAGAGATGAGCTAAACAGGTTCAGGAAGTACTGGCTCCGCGACGCCCATGATAGGGAAGTGTGGCAAATCCTGGGGAAGGTCTATGTCCAACGACAGACGCTAAAAGACTGATGATGATGATGATGATGATGAAATAACCAATGGCTGTTTAGATCACATTATGATTAATGAAGAAGACACCACGACTAAAAAAGCACCCAGAGAGTGCATAGCTCTGCAAACAACATTGTCACTAGAAACTTGATGAAAATCAGTTAATAAATAGCTACGATAGAGAGAAAGTGACTGTAAAAATTCCTGGATCCACCCCAAAATTAGGCAATTCTTCCTTCCATGGTTCACCTTCCCACAGAATGTCCTTGAAGTTCATATAGAGCTTTTGGAGATATTGTGTGGACAATGAGCCAGACACTAATGAATACATATATCTACATAGGAGTATGAGCCAGGGGGGCAAGATAGGCAATTGCTTCTAAAATTCAGGCCAATAGTGTTAAATTTGGGGCAAAAATCAGAGTGATTTGGGCGAAACTATGTAAAATTTTGGGCAAATCAAGCCACTTACATGAAGAGTTCTCATACGTCTATGTATACTGCTGTCTGTTGGCAGAGGTAAATCAAGAATGCTTCACTAGAAAATAGACTGAGGGTCATAAGATTTGACTCTAGCAGTTATTAAGAGGGTGATGTTATTTACCACAAACTTACCATAGAGGAATAGAAATAGATATTGACTAATGGTTAAGACATAGCTATTTCCATGACTACAGAAGCAACACAAAAAAGTCCAAACAACTCTTTTAATGATGTTGACCCTTCTCAAAATTATAATCTGTATCTTCACAATCAAAATGGACCTGATTTTATTGAAGAATGGAAAATGCATAGAAAAAATATCACAAAAAGTGGTCTGGTTTTCCAATCACCTAACATTTTTATGTAGATGTCAGTGAAAGAGATATGATACTGCTTGGTCTGCAGGTCCATGAAAATTTTTAGAAAGACCATTTTCTGGTTTGCACTAATGAGAAAAAAAGAGATCCTCCCTACTCTTTCAATACTCATTTTACACCTGAAGATGGGGATAAAATGTAACAATCAAAATATTGTGGTAACAACAATAAGAATAGCTTCAGTAGTGCAAGCCATGTTTGGAATGATAATGATTCATCTCAAAATTATTGCCAGAATGAATTTAATTTGAATACATAATTGACAAGGACATGACCATTCTCAGGAAAAAGAGCCTCCATTCCTTTATGGATTGCACACCTGAAGAAGACAGCAGAATGGATCAGCTGAAATTTTGGAAAAACCAATAGTCTGTTCAATAGTCTGAATAATTTCTGAAAAGATGATCTCTTCTCTTAAACTCTGTGGTAGTCTGACAGTATTGATTTTGAATCATCTAGAAGAAATAAAGCTCTTATTTTAAGAATGTTCTCCTCCTACTTCCTGAACCTGTCTAGCTCATCTCTCCATCTAATATATTGCTGGCCTCGGTTGCGCATGTGATCTCGGGGGATCCATGTCATGACTCGCAATGTCCATCGGTTGTCTGTTATTCTTGCAACATGGCCTGCCCATTGCCATTCAAGTTTTTTCTATAGATTCTATGATGTTTCCGACTCCCGTTTCCTTCCTGATATACTGTGCTGTCTTGTAATCTCTCCATGTAAAGTTGAGTATAATCCTCTCATGTACGCATTGCATGCTTCTCAGTTTGTGGGTCTCTTGGTTAGGTTCCATCTTTCAGCTCCATAAGTGACTATTTGGAGGATGCATCGGTTATACACCCTTCTTTTTAGCTCAGTAGTAAGATCCCATTAATCCTAAAGAGAAGGGTGTATAACCAATGCATCCTCCCAATAGTCACTTATGGAGCTGAAACATGGAACTTAACCAAGAAACAGACCCGTAAGCTGAGAACCATGCAACGTGCACATGAAAGAATAATGCTGGGCCTCACATGGAGAGACCACAAAACAGCACAACACATCCGGGAAAAGACAAGAGTTAGAGACATCATAGAATCCATAAAAAATCTCAAATGGCGGTGGGCTGGCCATATTGCAAGAATGGCTGACAATCGATGGACATCACGACTCACAGCATGGATTCCCCGAGACCATATGCGCAACCGAGGCCGGCAAAATATTAGATGGAGAGATGAACTAGATAAGTTCAGGAAGTACTGGCTCCGTGACGCCCATGATAGAGAAGTGTGGCAAATCCTGGGGAAGGTCTATGTCCATATATATATATATATATATATATATATATATATATATATATATATATGCTTAAATTTGGAGTCCTATTTTTTTCTTATTTTTATATGGGGAAAAAATTGAACTTATCATATCTTGTCAAAATCTGCATTTAGCTTAATCTGATGTATTCAGACAGTAAAAAATAACTTTTTCTATAGTGCTTAGTTGATGAAATTCCTCAAAAAAAAAGTGATTTTCAAACATGGTAAGAAAAGTCCCAATTCACTTGAAAGTTTTCCAAGTGATATAAATAATCACTCTACAATGAGGTTACAGAACTTGCAACAATAATATTCTGAGAGTATATATCATTGTCAATGTGCCGAAGCATCACACTCCCATATATATAAGAGTATTTATATTATAAAAAATAATATTTGTATGATCCATACAAATGCTACCAAAGATTACCTCAGTAACAGTTATAGATGGTAATAAATATAGATTATAAAGAATCAGTTGCATATTGATTTAACGTATGTAAACACAATAGAAATATCATATTTAGCTATAATAGTATAACTGTGTATAAATATGTATATTTGTATTGTGGATGTACAGTGTTTCAACAGCATGTTGATGAAAATGACAATTGGAGGGTGAAGAGAAAAACTTATGAGAAAGAAAGTGTTACATCTCAAAATCTTTAATCATCACATGGGTATGTTTTGATGCATTTTGACAGGTGCCGGCCATCTTTATCCAAGAAAAACTTGCAGCAGTGCACACAAAATTTTGCTGTTTAACTGTTTGAGATTGAGGAAAAAAATATAAAAGTAAATATGTACATAAATATGATAAATGAAATGGCATTTATTCCATTAAAATTATTATTATGATGATACATCAAGCTAATAAATAAGATAAGATGAGATATATAGAGAGAAAAATTTATGCAAATATTTGTACTTCAACCTCGCTTTTTGTCTGAGAGTTGTTTTTTTTTCAAAAGTTTTTAATTTGCTGTTGTTTTTTTGTTTATCAGGCTTTGCATAATCTTGGTTACTCAGTGAGGATTAAACTCACTTGCGATGGCTTGCTAGACTAGCTTACTAAACATAATTCTATAAATCTATGAATGATACAAATTATACATATGTATACTGATACCTATTTTATACTTATATTATTCTTCAATTTTAGGATGCCTAAGAAATGGTAAACTTTAAAAATAAACACGTGATTAGAATATGACACCAGGAGAAAAAATGGAATACTGTAACAATTACTGAACTTTTTGTCATGTTTAAATTCAACTAAGGGGTTTTTGTCCAATTGGATTTTATCCTGGGTGGAGGGTTATATCATGAGGATTTTGTCCTATACTCAGGCTGATACCATGCTATTCACAAAAGTCTCACCAATATCTGACCTGCCAATCCAAAATATTTTAAATTTAGTATCCCCAGAAGGTTGTGGCTGCATCAAACTGGAATTACTGAATTTTTCACATGAGAAACAAAAATAACAGAATACTATTTAAAGCAAGAATAGTTAACAAATTGGTTGAAAACATCGAAAATAAAATTCTAGAAATATATAAAGGATATAAATAACTCCTAAAAATAAAAAGAACACTGTATCAACAAAGCAGATTAATTTTTTTATCAGCGTAAAATACGAAAAAACGTTTAAAATGAATGAATAAAAGGATATTATTTTAAGCATGTCCTCAAATTAAATCCCATACTTGAATACAAATTTTGCCATCAGATATCTAACCAACGAAAGTATTGTCCTGAATTGAATTTCTTCTTTTCTTCCTCATGAATTAAAAATAGACATTGGTTTCACTTTATGGATTTGGTACCGTCCATGCACTAAAATAACTCTACAGGGATTCAAGTGACGATTTATAAATTTCATAGATGAGAAAAAAACTCTTCATTCAGTTTTTTATCACGAACAATATCGATATGTATAATAAAGTACTGATAGTGAAAATTGATAGATTTATGTGAGAATGTAAGTGAAAATTTGTTGCGTCATTGAAGTATATTTTATATTTTTCAATGCATATACTATACAGAGACTCTAAACAAACATCGATATGAAGTAATAATTACTATTTGATCTAGCTATTTCAAATAAAGAATTCCAAGTCTCAGCCACGCTACTTTTAATGTCCAAGGGTTGAGAACATGTGAATCCAATAGTGTCAGAATTTTTTAGATGTAGCATCATCAATTATTATTCATTTTTTACAAATTTCTAGGCCAACCAGCATTAGTCATCCAAATTGAGCTATGTAGCTATATTCCTTACTTCTCCAACTGCCAGCAGTACACCATCATCTTTGTTTACATTGCACCAGTAGTATCATGACAGGACATGGTATAGAAAGGATTGGATTATGAACTCCACATTACTCACAAGTATGAAGATTTACTGGTTTTGATATTCAAGATATTTGTTGACCAGAGACTCAAAGATGTTTCAGTTCTTGTTTAATCACCTGAATCAGTCAATGAAATTAACTCTTAAATTCATTGACCACTTGTAACTGCTTGTATTGACAGTTATAAGGTGGGAAAATGTGGAAAAATGAATAGAGTTAAGAATAACTGAACTTTTCTGTGACTGGATTTTTTTAAAAATTCACTTAATGGTCAAAAGGGAATAATATCAATCTGGAGTTATTTCCCTTGATAAATACATCCATTTTTTTAAATGAATTAAAGAGTCAATGATAATAAACAAAGAGTTACAAGTGACCATAGATATTGAACCTGGATGCTAGGAGGATTTATTAAGAAGTGATCCAATTCTATAGTACGTACCATAATGCCATGATTCTTCGGCAGATGCTCAATGTTTATGATTCTTTTCAAAATAAACGTACTTCAATCATTGACATTGTCAAGTTCTTTTACCAGTTGCAGGAAAATACTTTCTTTTCCTTTTATTTTCAATGCTGTAACTTTAATTGATTGAAAGTTCATCTGAAAAAGTACAAAATGAAATAAAAATTCTTTAGCGATTCATTTTTCTAAGACTCATTCCTTTCCTCTCTGCATCTTCCAATTGATCTAGTAAAGGTTAAGAGCAAGTGTTACACTTCACAACAAAAATGAATTAAATTGAAAATAAGCTATCCAAGAATTGTCAGTGATAAACCAAGTTAAATACATTCATAACCTTGAAACGTTTCAGGGACCCACATCCAACAGAGTAAACATGTGGAATCAAAAGAAAGAGAAATAGAAAAAAGCTTATTCAGAAGATAACTTAATAATACAAAAATTATTCAAACTGTATTTGAATGTTTCAGAGTTGGTTCTTTGTTATTCTTTGAGTGCATATTCAAAGGATATACAAAAAATTTTTGTTCTAGTTGTTATTAAATAAGCCATAAAAACTACTAACTTTAGTGTTACCACAGGTATCAAAATAATTAGTAAATTTGTGCTCTGTATCAAATTATGACTCACTTTAGACATTAGCAACTATTAATTTTTCCTTCAAGAAATCTAAATAACTATTAAATTTGTACACACTCAAGGCACCATCAAAACAAGCAATAATTTTGTACCCACACTAGACATCAATAGAGGTATTTATTTTAGTCTCACTCTAACCATTTAATATTCAGTAAATAAAAAATCATGCATCAAATAAAAAATATGACCTATTGGTTTTGTAGTAAATTTATTTACAATATTATTGATAAAATTTCTGATAGTTACATCTATACTCATGATCCTGAGGTTAATATGAAATTTCATAGACATCAAATCAGTAGTGCAACCATTATTCCAAGATCATTATGAAAACATATACATTAAAATCTGTGTGATATTTTGTAGTATTTTGAACATGCTTTGATTTGTGTTCTTTGTTTTCATTTTGCTTTTGATTGTGGCTCCAATTGAATCCATAATGAAGCCTGTTCTCTTTTTACAGAATCTGCAACTAAAAATTGCCAACAGTTGACGTTTTCAAACCAAAATTACCTGCTGTGTGAAGCACGACTCAGATTTGTTAAGTAAAGGCAAGATGAGAAACATTAATGAATGATCTGCATCAAGTGTTAATCAGCAATGAGGTGTAAAGCCTTGTCAAATGAAGGCTTGTCTTAGGTTGAATTCTTAACCAAGGTTAGTTCTCTATTATCCTTTTGTTTTTCACTACTGAAATCAGGAAAATCATCTATTCTACTCTGGCATATATGTGTGTGTGTGTGTGTGTGTGTGTGTGTGTGTGTGTGTGTGTGTGTGTGTATGTGTGTGTGTGAGAAGAATGAATAGAGTGAAAAAAGTTGACAATTCGGAAAAGGAAAGACTTACTGTGAGAAAACAAAAGTCTACATCAAGCAAAACCCAGTTGCAATGAGATAGTAATGGATTTTGTGACATGGTCAGAATGAGGAAATATCAAGAGGCTGGCTTGAATCAGGTAGCTGGATTACCATCGTTATTTTTTTACCATTCTTAGCAAGAAGCTGTGGTGATGTCCAAATTCCTGACAAAATATTAGCTATCACGACCAATAAAGAAATTGAGATCTTCGATCAGCCTCAAGTCTTTTCTTTTCCAAATTATCAACTTTCTTCACATAATACATATATATATAAAAGTTTATTGACCTTTATTTGTATGTATGTATGTCTATACTTTTATTCAGTAAGCACTGATTTACCTGTGTCTTTCATATTCTAAAACATTAGTCAAGGATTTCAAGTCATCACACATTCTCAACAGAATATCATTAACATTATAATCATTGCAATTCTCATTATCAACATCCTTTTCGTATTTTCTCTTAACATAAATCATTGAGATTATTTTTGCTCAAATGCAAAATAATTTGTCAGGATTCTTTCTGACCTTTTCATAAACTTGGCATTCAAGATAAGCAAAATTTATTTCCAACATTATCATCTTATCACAGAATTCTAGTGGAAAAAACAGTATGGCTTCATTTTAGAGCAGACAGTAATAGAATCTTTATAAATGTATCGTGAATCCAGGAGAAAAAAAAAATGAAGATTTTTAAAAGTTAGCTGAAGTTCTGAAAAGTAGCTTTGAGTCTCATATTCCTCATCATCATTTTTCTGGGTGAATCATTACAGTTTATTCACAACCTGAGAAAATGATCACAAATTACAGAAAATCAATGATACAGCGATCTAAACCAGTGGCTTTGAAGCTTAGGTTCGTGGAATCTTGTGGCAGAAAAACTTCATTCACTGCACAGCTATCAAAGCGACATTATAATTGATTAGTACCATATATTAGAATTTGAATGTATTGAAACCATTTTAAAATGTCTTTCTATTGTAGCTCTTAGATAAGTCTAAAAACTAAATGCTAAAAATAGGGATCTGCCATAATATTTCTGTTATAGAAGTAGTCCTTGGGTTTTTTAAAGTTTCAAAACCACTGATCTAAAATCAAAAGGAAATAAAAAAACTGAATTTTTCACACAGAGTTTCATTAATTAAATCTTTTTCACTCCTCTATATTTGATCTAACGGTAACATAGACAAAAGAAGAGGTGAAAAACGTAATCAAGAAATAAACGGAAGAAACAGGTTTGTTAACAGTTTATAACAAAAAAAGGTTTCCCAGGCCTTACACTTTCTAACATTGAAGTATAAATTGTGTTTTGATTTCCCAAAATAAAGTGTCATATATTTGGTTATTATCTCCAGGTTTCTCAAGAACTGGCTATTGTTACGAAGTTGACATTCGCCAGATATAGTCAGCACAAATGGTCTAGTTTGAAGATTTTTGGATCAGCTGTTCTTGAGAAATCTAACAGAAATAAATATAATTTGAAGATTATAGATCCTACAACATACTTTCTATAAATTATCTTCCTTGATATCAGCCCTTCAGAATTATCTAAATTTGGATATGAAATGTCTAAATTGGCAACACTGAAAAGATGTAACCGAAATACTTTAAAGCTGTAATTTCATCCAACCGACAGAAAATTATTTTAGATGACAATTATGACAGGCTGCAAACATATCATAGGTTCTATTGCATCGACAAAAGTTGGTTATTCACAAACAATAGGTTTGATGGTTGCTATATTGTGTGGGGAAGAGTAGAAATGGCTGTTGGTCGTGTGTGGTGAGGAAATGTTGGTGAAGATAAAAGATTTTGCCTCCACATGGTGTGGTTGTTAGCACCAAATGCCGACATCAATGGAGATGTTGAAGGAGGAAGGGAGATGTAGGGATGCCATGACAGCAGGGAGAATATGCACACCAAGTTTAATTGTGGACATGGAGATTAAATAGAGTAAAGATGACACATAAAAGTATTTAGATGAACAAAAAACGTACATCTAATACCTAAACATTTATGACCATACAGGACTGAAATGGAATACATATGCAAAAGTATAGACACGATCGTGAAGAGAAGAGAAAGATAAGGTGAGAAATAGCTTCCATACAAAAAAGGGGAGCTTTATGCGATGTGATTGTAGTAGTTGTGTGTTGGAGTGGAGGTGACTGAACTGCTATGAATCAATAAGACTTGGAGCATACCAAGGAATGGCTACGGAGACTTGCTATCAGTATGTATGCCTAACTGATAAGTCGTGGGCAACATTCTTGGGATTGCATGTGAGCAACTTGAAGGCCATTCTCAGACACAGGAAAATACACAACAGAGAGACTATTTAAGACACAGAAAACACATAGGATTTAGCCCATGTGTGCTCCCCGAAGTAAGGAGAATTAGAAGACAGATCATCATGACTGTTGCTTAGTAAAAGGTGTTGCCATTTCATTCATGAGAGAAAGAAGTGTATATGTGTTTTGAGCTGGTGGTGAGGACACAGTTGAGTAACTGTGCATACAAGAGATGTCTCAACATTGGTGAACTAAAATGGGCAACCTTTAGTACAGTAATTGGTCACAGTGGAAAAAAGATAAAGTCTGGATCAGAAACTCGTCTTTTTTTTCCATTGATGAAATGATAGCGATCTTAGAGAGGAGGAAAGAGAGAGAAAGAGTAACCAGCCAGAAGTGCTGGGTCAAATGAGCAATTGAACACATGTGTTCAGGGCTTTTGTAGGGAGTCATCGTCAGAAATGACATTTTAGATATCTAGCTAAAAGAATGGTTTTGTATTAAATTCTCAACTAAAAGTATAGGAGGCATGACAGCCCTAATTCAAAATAATTTACAAACTAAATTTTCAGTTTCACTTTCTAGGTTTCTGAATTAGCCTGCCATAAACAGCTATACACATGAATATTTATGTTTCAAATAGACATTTCGATAAATTAAACTGTTGCCAGACTCAGAAAAATTGTCTAAAACATCTATTCATTATTCAATAGATAGAGATAGGTGGAGGTGTGTGCATGTATGAGTATATGTGTGCATGTGTATATGTGTGTGTGTGTGTGTGTGTTTGTTCTTGAAGTAGCTTTCCTAATCTAGGTGTACATTTAGCCTATCAAACATCATATGTAAATACACAAATTATGGGGGTTCAATCTAGGATGGGGTCTATCTATGTGCTAATTCACCCTACTCGAGTGATTTCTTACTGTTTAATGATGTGATAAAAGTACATTATTTTTTTAATCAAGTCTTGAAATCAAAATCTAAGGTTGCATTTTTTACTTAAAAAGAAACAAAGTAATTTTTCTAATATACCTTTTATGGGGATGTTTGTTATGGTTTAAGTATCACTGTACAAGTTTATGATATAACTATATTTTACTTCATTGATAAATCATTTTTCCGAAACACAAAATTTGGGGATTATTTGGGGTTGAAACACGGTCAGAGACATGAGATAATCCATTAGAAAACTCAACTGGCAATGGGCTATTTGCAAGAATGAAAGACAACCAATGGACATCACAACTCACAACATGGATTCCCAGAGATCACATGTGAAACCAAGGCTGACAAAATACAAAATGGAGAGATGAACTAAACAAATTCAGAAAATACTGGCTCCGCAACGCCCAGGATAGAGAAATGTGGTGCATCCTGGGGAAGGTTTATGTCCAACGACGGACATTGAAAGACGGATGATGATGATGAAGATTTATTGTAGGGAACTTTTATTTTTCCATTTTAGGGCTTGGAAACGATAAAGAACTTTCATTTTTTATTTTTTGAGGTCAAAATATGAGAGAATTTTTTTTTTCATTGTTGTAGGTTGAAATTAAAAGGGGTTCAAAATCATTAGAAATATTTTTTTTCACTTTTGGGGTCCAAAATCAAGAGAAAGATTTTTTTCTGATTTTAAGGATCAAAATTGTGGAGAATATTTCTATTCCAATTCTAGGGGTCAAATCAAGGGAAGATTTTTTTCACATGTCAAAACCCGAGGGAAATTTTTTTTCCACAATCAGGAATCAAAATCTGGGCAGAAGATTTTTTGTTCCTTACTGGGAGTGGTAATTTTCATTTCTACTCTTATTGATCAAAATCCAAGAGAAATTTTTTTTTAACTTAATTCAAAATCAGGAGGAAGATTTTTCTAATTTTGTGGGACAAATTACTTTAATGTTCAAAATCCAAGAGAAATTCTTTTGTTAACTTTCCAAAAATTATTTTTTGATTGGGTTAAAATTGAGGGGATACGTTTTTCACTTATGAGAGTCAAAATTAGGTTGTAATTTTTTTTTTACTTTCAAGGGGTCAAAATCCAAGGAAAATTTTAGGTGTCAAAGTGATGGGGGGGGGGTTCCTATCATTTTCAGAGTCAAGTCAAGGAGACAGATTTCTTCCTCTTTTAGGGATCAAAATCGAGCAGAAAAGTTCATTTTCATGATCAGTTGAGAACTCTTTTTTCAAACTTAGGGGTCAAAATCAAAGCAGAATTTATTTTCATTTTCAGGGCTCAAAATCAAGGGGGAGATTTTTTTCACTTTTAAGGATCAAAATCAAGAGGCAATTTTTTTTTCACTTTTATTTAGGGGTTGATATATCGGGAACAATTATTTCCAATTTTGTGGTCAAAATCGAGAGGGAACTATTTTCACTAACAGGATTAAAATTGGGAGTGAATTTTTTCATTTCCAGTGGTCAAAATCATTGGGGGTCTTTCTTTCCTCATGCAGACAACACACCTTTAATACTGAGTGAAAATATTGCGAAAACTTTGAATATTATTCATGCGATACTAGTGAACTAAAATCAAATAGATCTCAAAACGTAATAATCATCAACCTACACAACGATTTACTAACAAATGAGGCAGTTGAGAAAGAAGTGGATTTCACAATTCTGATGTACTAATATTGGTCATTATATAGCATAATGATTGTTGTCTTTTCACTTTTTATCTATTTTGAATAAATGATTGTCTGTTCATGCCTACCATTTCACATAACACTTCCTACACTCCTTTAAAATACATCGATTTTATTGTCAGTTAATTTACTATCTCATCATCATTTCTTGGCTTTGTCAATGGAGTTTAGGGGTGTGTTTTGTTGATGGTTGATGGGGTCTATGTGGATGATTCAAGTTATGCTACAACATTTACAGGTGAAACTCCAGGTTCCCCTCAGTAATGGTTTGGTGGTTTTCTTCATAATCAGCTAGGAGACTCTATGTCGCTATGTCTCCTGTCTGCTGCTTGGGTTGCCCACTGGTGGTAGTCAGTACCACAAGAGATGAGGGTCTCCTCTATGGTACTTCTCTGTTTTGCTAGTCAGTAGACACTTTACTAACCGATGGACATCACGACTCACAACATGGATGCCCCGAGATCACATACGTGATCGAGGCCGGCAGAATATTAGACGGCAAGACGAGCTAGATAAGTTCGGGAAGTACTGGCTCCGCGACGCCCATGATAGAGGAGTGTGGCAAATCCTGGGGAAGGTCTATGTCCAATGACAGACGTTAAAAGACTACTGATGATGATGATGATGATGATGATGATGATGATGATGATGATGATGATGATGATGATGATGATGAGGAGGAGGAGGAGGAGGAGGAGGAGGAGGAGGAGGAGGAGGAGGAAGAGGAGACACTTTACTGAATGATAAGAAGTGACATGATGATTTCACATCCTTAGCCTTCCTTACATAGATGTTCCACGCAATTAACTATGGATCAACTATTAGCACCTACCTACAAATCTACAGTGGGCACAACACTCAGTTTTCCTAGAGAAACTTTCTTCATAGGAAACATTGAAGGAGTCAGGTCTCATTACTATTTATCAAAATTCTTCTGTTAGAAGAAGAGTTGCAGGGTGACTTTACAGATACTAGCACAAAAAAAAATAGAATCTCTCACTGATAGTTGACAGAGAAGAGAGTGGACAAATGAATACTCTCAAAAGTACTTTACCAGCCCAGGCAGTAATAGAAAAGAGTTGCTACCTCCATGGTCAACCTCGACAGGAATTCAATCTGAAGTTAATTTACTACCAACTCATTGATTAGTGATTGTACAGAGATAAGAAAAACTTTCTCAGTGCCATTCAGTGACAATAAAGCCCAAGTTCAAATGTTCAAGAATATACATGCCATGACCAGTATTTAGCCAGAGATGCTTTTTCCAGGAACAATGTACAACAAAATGTAATTGTTTAAGAAATAGATTTAAAACAGAAGACTAACAAGACAAAAGAGGAATATTTTTCATAAGAAATTTAGAATAATGATGTTTTTCATCCAGATTATTAAATTATACATGTTTGAGAATTGAATAATATTTTTCACATATCCTTAAAATGTATGAATTACTCTTTCTAATTCCTAAATTGCAAGGCTAAACCACAGAAATCCCAAGATTCATTCTAGCTGTTATCTGTATATATAAGTAAGAAATGTCAAAACTGTTTATTTGACTATCACACTTTACAGAACACCTAATCATAGGCTCAGCCCAACTAAATGGACATTAGGGAAGGTTTTAAAGTAAGATGATTTGTGGAAAAATCTTTATGGTTCTAATGATAGGATTCTATTTACAATGTAACTATGATGCCAAACAGGGCTCTCACTTTCCATTCAATATGTATATGTACATATACATATCTTCTTATTTTATATAATTATGTATAATTCTTTAAGGAATCAAAAGTGATAGGAAACTTTTTCCCCTTCAGAGGTCAAAGTGAAAGGGAAATTTTCCCCCTTCAAGAGGTCAAAAATGAAGAGAAAATTTTTTCACAAGATTGAAAACTTTGGTCCTTTTTTTACTCCTTAGAGATTTGACCCAATGTAGATAGGTATTTCAGCTAGTTGATACTATGATATAATGATTTTACATTAAATGCAATATTGTTGCATAAAAATATCATGCAACATAGGTTCCACAAAAATGGAACAATATGACATTAGTGATGTTGCATCATTACGAGACAAATTTCTTGAAGTTGGTCACTAAACTATGAATATTATCAATTTAAAGCAATGACTTCAAAGTGGGTACAATACAATCAACATCATCAACACAATATTACTGAAGACAAAATATAGTGCTATCCTTTCATCTAAGACACAAATCAATATTGCAGCATTACAAAAAAATCTCTCATTTCCTCCTTGATATTTAGAAAAGCAACTTGCCTCTTAAGCAAACAGAGGCAGCAGCAACTGCAATCATTTTACATTTGTAAAGAAGAGAAGCAAGAGAAATGTGAAAGGTGCTCCACAAATCATTATTTCTTTAATTCCCTCTTGGATAGCATCAATATATATTCTTTAAAGAATTATTGCAACTAACACATCATATGCATAATTTCCATTGAATAAAGCTCTTAGTAACTTGACTTATGATGAAATAAGGATTTGACCATTACCTTTTTTTTTTTTAAATTCATTATTTAAAAATTCTATAAGTGTTCACAGATGAATATGAGAAAAGCCACAATGTAAATCTCCATAAAGAAATCTTCAATATAATGAAATCAGTAAAAGACTAGTATATTTAAGTATAACATTTTACTTAGCTCAGTCTACAGTTAGTCTTTGGTCAAAAAGTATTGTATCACAGAGTATTTTATACCGTAAGAAATCTGTACTGTGTCACTTGCGGGCGAATTAAACAGATGCCAATCACTTCAGTAGAATTTCAATAAGAATATTAAATGTCTATGATTTTTTTTGACTTTTATAAAATAAATAGAATTTTCAAGTAGAGAGTTTTGTATATAAGGAAATTTGCTAGTGTTGATACAAGCTCTGATCACAATCTTTTTCAAATTCAGTATAAAGATTTAAGGCAAGATATCAAATAATGGCAGAACATTAGTAGATTAAATGATTCTTTGGTGTGAAAAACTACTTGGAAGAAACCAGTAACAGAACAATGTTTACTTAATATGTGTAAAATAATTGCCTTCTGTATGTCTTAAGGATAGCATTAGAATTAGATTTGACTCATGTCCTGAGAGAGAAAAGACAAATTCTTTATATATTTGATACGATGAATGCTTTTTTATTCATTGATTTTAAACATACCCCCATTGCACTAATTTTAGAAGAAAACATCAACCAGTATCTTTGTAAATAACCAATATGAAAATTGAATAAGGCTTCTCATTGTCTTCCATCAATTTTGGTTGAATTCAAAGTCAGCAATGTGAAAAATCAGTGAAATGATAAATCAAGCAATTGGTGTCTGGCAAATGAACAGTTAGGAAAATGAGAATGACGGGGTGAATGCACCGGGCCTTAGTTCACCATGAGTGACAGTTTACCTTATAGTCATTTCTACTGACAGGATTGACCCACTTGTACTCCATCTATCACTCAGACCTGTATTTGGACAGCCACTTTATTTTTACTTGGGGACCATAGATTAAATTTTTAAAATTTACGCAGCTGAATCTCCTTCACCAAGGTGACGATAACGTTGAGGTACAGTGAGAGGCACAGTCCAGACAACCAAAAATGCCAAATCAGCCATTAAGGCTAGATCTAGCTGAATTTTCTCCTATATAGCAGATAAAAATCTGCGATAGTTGATAGCTAAAAATCTACCTTATTTTTTTAGATAATTAGCCAATTCAAATTTATCTTATATTATATTCAATATTTTTAGCCAAAAATCACAAAAATATAGCTGATTTCAGCTATTTTTTGAAGGTCAGTCAAAGCTAATCAAACATAGATAAATTATTTTTTCATAATTTTCATTATTTTTTACTCGAGATCAATGAACCGAATTTCAACCGAAACATTTGCTTGAAGAATATTCTTAGAGTCAGATATTGATTTTTTGCAAATCCACTACAAATCTAGTGAGTTTAATAAAAGTTAGTGTACAATTTTTATTATTTATTTGTTTTGGAGTCTTAGCATATAGTTATTTCATTTGATAATTGGGCTTTAATGAGTTCATATTGTTAGCCAAAAGTGAGGAAAAGTTATCCGATTTCAGCTATTATTGGAAGCAGTTGCCAACAAAAAAATCAAATTGGAGAAAGCAACAGAGAGAATTATCAAATCAGAATGACAGGTGAGTTGTCCGACTTGATACTTCATTACTATGTATCATGAAACGCTTTTGGTTTTATTATTTTTCATGTCATTTCAAGTATGTGAAAATGTAGTGTATGCATTTGAGTATAGTATGCAAGGAAATACTTGATGAATTGCATTCCATATTATTTCAGTGAAAGACATTTTACTGTTCAAAACGGAATGATCCCGTACCTTATGTGACAGGTGGCAACCCTGATTTTCAGCACAATAATAAAAAAAACTGCACTGCCTCCAAATTGATGTAAATAAATATACACCCTGGTTCTGTTAGAATCATTTCATGATAGTATTAACTTGAAAGATTTTGAGGCTTTATAAACAGCACTGATTAACTTTTATCTGTAATTACTAAGCTAAACTGCACATAAATAGTATCCACTATCAAATTCCGTACAAGTCTCCTAGGCTGGCTTGCTAACCATTACACTATGGCAAAGTATCCAACTGCAACTTGTCATCACTGAACCACAAAAATATTGTACATCTTGTTTTTGTAACCCATGCAATGGCCACTAGGTATATAGAGTATCATACTTTTATAATTTTTTGTTCAATGTCTCGAAAATTATCAAAAGACAAATTAACTTTCACTTTATCAGTTTATTTTCCCAGTTTATAGAAAGATATCATAAGCATGATAATATTAAGTTATTCATTCATTTGCAAAATGTAATTAATTACTCTGACAGTAATGAAACTTTCTAATTAAGAATGTTTGAGCATGTGGCCAATCTAAACAATACTTATTCAAACTTACTTCTGTCTGAATCTATGCTTTAAAGTTACTAGAGGGAAATTCTAAAATGATATGAGCTGATAGCATCACTGAAATTTGGCACTTAGTATGAGGCATACTATGCAGTAGAGAATAGATTGTTTTTCAAAAGAGATAATCAAAAGAGCCAATACACACAGTGGAAGAGAATATATCTTAAAATAAGAAACTATCAAGATCCATAAATGTCTCTTTTGTTTCATTTTAATTAAATAACTGACGCATTAAATATTAAAGAAAGATGACCAACAGACAGATGTTTTCTACAGGTCTGCTTATATTACTACCAATGCAAATGGTGGGACCATTACACACCTTAGCACCATAAGTCAGGATACAGATTAGATGTTAAAATTCAAAGTCCAGTAAGTAGTTGCTGTTTAGCTCCAGGTCTTCAAGATAAAACATGTTTTCATTCATTTCACCCAACTCTTTAAGCTTTAACCCTCAAAGAATTTTTTCACAATCTGTGATTTTTGTGCAAATCAATACTATTTATACATATAAAAGCCAGTCTTCACAAAACATGTCACACTATGTTTTCATTCTCATCTAAAAGTGTAGACGAAATACATTTTTCATATTTTGCATACATAATAAGAAACTGTCGACAAAAATATTAACATAATTTTACCTTGGTTTTTAAATTGGTCAGGCTGGCTATGTATGTATCTATATATTTATGTATCATCTTTACAGGCTTCACCGATGTAGCTAGAAAGCTAAGAATTTAAACAATATTTTTTCCTTTTTGAAAATTCCCTCCCTAAATAGGTTTTTAGTGGGAGATTCAATCTGCAATGTAAGTTTATGCTAAAATGCCTTTAGTTTGTTCCTTCACTTATTTTCTGAGATTTCAGATATTTTAAGTGATCACTGCCTAACAAAACGTGAAAGAATGATTTATTCATTGATCACCCCTTTTTGCAATTTTCTAATTGATCACTCCCAACATGGCATGCTCCAAAATACATTGGTCACTTAACAATTTCTATTGAGTGACTAACCAGATCTGTCCTATTATATATCTGCATAGAATGGCATGTTCAGATACCGTCAACCAAACTGTCAACACAGATTTCTTCAGTTTTTAAGTTGGTCTTGCTGGCTAGCTATGTATGTATGTATCACGGGTTCAGGCTAAACCAATGGAGCCATCCTTATTAAGTCTAGAAAAACAATTTTTTTTGCTTTCTGAAAATTCCCCCCAAAAATAATTTTTCAGGGCAGTGGGGGGAATTAGCTATTTAATTTTATGCTAAATTGGTAGCTTTTTGAGGTCAAAATTGTGATGGAGCTTTTTTTTCCACTTTGAGGGATCAATAGAAGGAATTTTTTTTTCAATTTCCTAGAGATGGAATTGGAAAGGAAGTTTTTTTTCACTTTCAAAATGAAAGAGGAACTTCTATTTTTAAGCGATAAGAGAGAGATTTTTTTTTCTATTTGGGTATTAAAATTGAGAGGGAATATTCATTTTCATTTTTATGGATCAAAATCAAATAGCATTTGCTAACTTCAAGAGGACATTTTTTTTCCATTTTTAGTGTCAAAATCAAGAGTGAATTAGTGTCTTTATTTCAAGTGGTCAAAATCCAGGGGAAACTTTCTTTCTCTTATAAGGGTCAAAATTGAGAGGAATGTTATATTCATTTTTCAGGGGTCAGAATTGAAGGTGAACTTTCATTTTTCAATTTCAGGTCTTGAAATTGTGGGTGAAAATTTTTTTTTTTAATTTTAGTAGTCAAAACTTAGGGAAAGATCTTTTTCAATTTTTAGGGACAAAATTAAACAAAATCAAACTTTCATTTTTCATTTCTAAGGGTCAAAATTGAGGAGGGAGATTTTTTAATCTTTTAAGGGTCAAAATCAAGAAAGAATATTTATTTAGGAGATTTTATCCATTTTCACGGGGTTGAAATCTAGGAGGGAGATGTTTTTTGATTTTGAGGTTTAACGTTTATTTTCATTTTCAGGTGTTCAAAATCAAGGACTTTTTTTTTTCAGTTTTAGAGGTCAGAATCAAGGGATAATTTCTCTTTCTATTTTAGGGATCAAATTCAAAGGGGAATTTTTTTTTCCTTTTTAAGGGTCAAAATTAAAGAGAGATTTTTTTCCCTTATTTTTATTGGTCAATATTGAGGAAGATTTTTTTTTATCTTTAAAGGTCAAAATTCAAAGGAAAATTTTTTCACTTTTACAGTTCAAAATAAAATAAGAAGAATCTTTCATTTAGGGCTCAAAATGAAGTGAGAGCTTTTCCTCAACTTTTAGGAATCAAAATCATTTTTATAACATTTTAAGGGAAAAGCACCAAACACACCAGCCCAATTTACAGATAGCAGGTGAGTTAACAACTTTCACTAAAACATTAATTTTAATCGAGTTTAATTTATATTTTTAACGAGTGTGTTCTTGTCACAATACTAAAAACTGCTTAATATTCATATTCATTTAGCTGTTGACAAACAGGTAAAGAAATCCATGCACATTATGCAACCAAGTTCATTGTGGTTTTTCATATTGAGGTATCTTTCACACATGAAATTAGCATATGGATCAACAAGTTACACCATGACCTTATATAGCAGAGCATAACTATAATGGATAATGGAATTATATTTCTTGGAGCAATACTATTCACAATGCGTACTTAAATGCAAAAAAGATTCTAGGCCAGGGAATGGAGCTCACTTAAGGTGGTTGGATGCCAACTTTGATGTCCTTCCTGCAACCAAACCGATGCCAAACTTATCTTGCTCCGTTTTCCTTTGAACTACATATGAGGCCAAGAGAGGAATTCTGGCATCTAGCATCCCATGACCATCATACACTTTGCCCAGACTTGCACTGACAGGATGTCACTTGTTCCATGGTCTTTCGGGGCAAAAGAAGGCATCCTCTCTGTAGTTTGTCAATAGATAGAAACTCTATGCCCTTATTTCAGAATATTGTAATATTCTCAGAGAAACATTACCTTTCCAGCTTTCATAACCCTGCATGGATCACCAAAAAAAAAATTTTCACCTATCTTCTCAATTTTCAAGTTTATTGAACAGTTAGTCAAGAGTCAGATGGGGTTTGGGCTGATTTTTTAAAAAAATGCTTGGACTTATTTCTATTATAAATTTTTAAGAATACTCAACTAAAACAGTAAGAACAGTTTTCCAAGAATCCTCTTTAGATTTTTTAATGTCTGGTTAATAATTATAAATTTGATTATGTCAGATAAATATTACTCATTCAATTCTTTGGTAGAGCAAATAATATCAATATTTGAATTCTAACTTTAGAGATAATGGTAGAAGATTTTAACAGTTGATATTAATTTTATAGTTAATGTCCTGATTAAATATGAACCTAATTTTATTTACATTTATAATCAACATCAAATTTGTTATTGTGTACAGAAAAATCTATTTCAATTTCTTCGTCTTAATTTTTCTGACATTTATACATGATAATCATATAGGTCTGAAAATAAAGGTTTTATCTTGAGTACATTTAGGATCAGTATCTGATAGGAGTAAATTACATTAGGATGATTTATTCATTTAGGAATTGATATCTGATTACCCTGCACATAATATATCAAGTTGATCTTCTTACTTCACCTTAATTAGAGTTGCTTATTCTTTTTCAGGTTTCACAAACAGAAACCAATTCTGAATTCTATCTTTACAAATTGAAATTGGAACTTTTATCATAAACCATAGCAATAAGAAAACTTGGAATGGAAACAAGCAGGATTTTCTTAAATTCATCATGTATAAAAGTCATTAATAAAGTCTGTTCCAAGACTGTTCAAATGGAACCTACCAAAAAGACTAATGTAATCAGTTTGAGGGGAAATGCCATTATTTTTTTATCACTGGAATTTTTTCTCATAAAATATCATACGTTGAAGTAAGTTGAAAATGTAACTTACACAAACAGGAAATACACACAAGGAAATTTTATTTCCCAACATGCATTGCTGGACTGTACTTTTGCTTTATGTTTTTTCATTTTCAATATTTTTCATAATAAATCATTTCTAAAAATGTATTTTATAAAATCATAATATAATAAATCCTCTCAATTCATAAAATGAAAAGTCTGATGAACTCTTTACAAAAATAGTATTTGTATTCCTGAGAAGATTATGTTAAGATTCAATCATGAAATTGTGATAAAATATGTGAGTATTCATACACACACTCACACACACACATTATGAATATATATATATATATATATATATATATATATATGTATATATATATATATATATATATATGTGTTATATTATATATATATATATATATATATATATGTTATATTATATATATATATATATATATGTTATATTATATATATATATATATGTTATATTATATATATATATATATATATATGTTATATTATATATATATATATATATATGTTATATTATATATATATATATATATATATATATATATATATATATATATATATATATACATTATATTATATATATGTATATATGTGTGTGTGTGTACATGCATGTACTCTTGTCTGTAACTCACACATGCAACCTCTTCACATCATTTAACATACTCAGTATAACAGTTAATAACACAAACTTTATTTAATTTCCCTTGAAAAGCCTATATTTCTCATTTATAGTCGCCTCTCCCTCTGCACTATTTTCTGGATAAAGTTGACTACACAGCTGAAAAATTGGGGTCAGACTGTTCTGTGTTTTTTCACAGGCAAATTGCACTTGTTAAAAATGAAAAAAAAAGTTGCGGCCACCTGTCACTAGGCCAGACTAACTGACTGTGCAGCAAGACACTTTGCAGGTCATTTGGCTGTACAATGAAAGGAAAAAAAGATTATGCCAATAACTGGTCTGTTACCAAAACTTGATACGTAAATAAATTACATAGACTGTTACAATACAAACATAAATATTATTTTAATTTTTTGCATTCATAAGCAAGAAAGGTAAACATAGATGCATGTATCTAATTATGTACACGTACGCAAATGTGTGTATGTGTGTGTGTTTTGTGAGTGATGCACATATGTATATATAGAAAATATGATATAGTTTTATTACTCTCTTCATTCATGTATGCATGCATGTACATACAGTGCATGTAAAAAAAACATAACATCAATCAAAAATTTTGTTAGAATGGAAATTCCTCTGGCATGACTTTTTTCAATTTTACAGCTAAGGACAGAATTATTTTTCTGTTTTTTCATCTATATCTCTGTTCTTTACATTTCACTAATAAGAGTTATGAAAGGAAGCATCACAGCTTAATAAATGTGGGATTTGAAAATTTTTCAAAAAAGTGAATGTTTCAACAATAAATCATGTTTTATTACAAATGACATTAGCAATACCTGTACTGTTTATTTTGACACTAAAAGTTAATGCAGTCCATATCTTGTACTCCCTCCTTTTGCTAGCAATGTGGATTGAATCCTTTTTGGCTTTATTGACTCATAAAAGGAATCTAGGTATTCCTATATTATTGTATTTTCCCAGGTTGATTGAATCGCTGCTATTGAAATGTCTTGAGTCATCTGTTTTCCTTTCAATTCTTCACCTAAAGTATTCTTGAGTTTTCCCCAAACGTTTTTTATTAAATCTAAATCAGGAGAGATGGTTGGTCAGTCTAGAATGCTAATTCACTTACTGGAAAACCAATCTGAAATGGAACCTGGTGGGGGGCAATATCATGCTGGAATATTCTTTTTTTATGAGTTTGCTAATGAGCATTTGAGCGGCAAAAGTTTACCCTCTAGAACACCTTAGTTCCCCATTACATTCATTTGACTCCATTAACGTGTAAGACACTCTTGCCTTCTGGGTGATATGCATTCCCATACCATAACTGATAGAAGGAATTTTACAATGCATTTAACTGCAAAGTTGGCAAATTTTGAGGGCCCTTACTTCCGGATAATCATCGCTAAAAATTACCTTTCTCCAACTGTTTTCAGTCCATGACTTGCATTTATAGCAGGTCTAATCTGGCGGTTTTTTTTTTCAGTAATGAGAGATTTAGTAACCTTACTGGCATTTATTTATCCAGATTCTTCTAGTCCTCAACTAATAGTCAACCTGATGCATTCTATAGCCTACTTTCATTTCAAACTCGACAAAGAGGTGTCTTTATCCCCATATGCCTATTAGATTCAAATATGATATATATAATTTTGACAAATATTGTATGTATATTATATACATGTATTAATTTCTACATCAAAATATACATGTGCGTGTGTGTTTATGTGTATATATATATATATATATATATATATATATATATATATATTGATACATGCATCTATCTATCTATCTATCAATCTATAATATTAGTTCTTCTGGCTACAAGTTGAAAAAAAAGCATGTAGAGTATTATATATTGGTTTTATCTATTTTCAATTGGAGTATCATAAAGGTCTATTACTTTTATTTGGTATAAAAAGGGTTTAGTATATTGATTATTTAAATGAAAAGTTATCTTTTCATTCATGTACACTGTGGAATAAGTATACATGTCAGGTCACTTGTATATTGTTGGTGTAGACACCTGTTTCCTTATAATAGTATGTTTTATTAGACACTGGCGGTGACTGATAAGGAAAAAGAAAGGTGAGTGTATAAGTTGTGACCTATGACATTCAAAAGATAAAATGTTATTATATATCAACAATAGATAGTGATAAGATTGAATAGATAATGAATATATAATATAGTAGGGATGAAAATGTCACAAAATTGCTGTCTGTGGGATTTTGAATGAAAAGAAGAAATGACTACTGGGAATACATTGCTAATATGATTTACTAACATAGACTACCAGGTGTTATCTCGGAAACAATTGAATATAGAAGTAACCTGTTTTTATCGTCTATAAACATGTTCTAAAGACTCATTTAGATTTGTGAATATGACCTGACCCTAGATGACCTGTTTGTCATGCTTTGAAGCTGAATAACTCAGAAAGTAATGTTTTTATCAATTAATAGCCCATTTTATATGCATTAGAATATGCTATGAATGTACAATATAAACTGAAACATGTACTGGTATTTAAAGAGAGTAAATAATGTTTTAAAACTCATCATCAAATGATTAAAATGCTCATTTGCACAGGGTTCAGTTTGTTCATCATGAATTTGAGTATTTGTTTGAGAAATTAAAGTTCTTTATTGAATTTCAATATTACTGGTATAGATAATGAAAAATAATAAAATGCTGTAATGTAGTGGATTCACAGAGTTATAAAGTTGGAAATCAGTGTCAGTTTGTTGATGTGTAGAGTTGGAAATAAGTGAATGTTCCCTTAATTCAAATGAGTTATTGAATTTATGTTGTCAGTCAGTTTCACAATGATATCAGTAGTTTTACTGACATCATCTATTTGAATGTCTGTTTAGGCTCCAGAGGATGATTTTAAAAACTGAGTCTTGAACAGAGCATTTTGATTGGTCGAAAATACATTCTATGATATTGCCACCAAATTTTGTTCACTTTTGAAAGCACTCACTGTTAAGGACAAATATGCAACAATCAAGAATCAGGAAATCCCATAAGTCCTAAAAAAGAAGGACATAAAACCAATGCATCACCCCAATAGTCACCAAAGGAGTTAAAATATGGAACCAAACCAAAAGATTGACCCTCAAACTGAGAACCATACAACATGTATAAGAGAGAATCATGCTCAACATCATAAGGAGAGATCACAAGACAGCGCAGTATATCAGAGAAAAAACAAGTATTCAGAGACATCAAAGAATCCACAGGATAATTCAAATGGCAATGGGCTGGTCATGTTGTATGAATGGTAGACAACTGCTGGATATCATAATTCACAATGTGGATGCCCAGATATCGTATGAGAAACGGTGATCGGCAAAACATAAGATGGAGTGATGAACTACATAAGTTCAGAAAGTACTGGCTCAACAACGCCTATAATAGAGAGGTCTGGTGATTCTTTAGGAAGTTCTATGTCCAAGGACAGACATTAAAAGGCTGATGATGATGATGATGCAGATATGTCATTTGTTTTCTTTGATTTTTGAATATTCCTAAATTTTCAATTTATTAATGATTTTTGATTTAATCTAAATTTTGAATTCATTTTTAATTTCATTTTAATTTTCATGAATATAATTCTAAATTTCTAATTCCATTCAAAATTCTAATTTTAGTTTTTTAATTGAAATCCGAGAAACGTTTAGAGAAAATATAGCATTGAAGCAGCTACCCTATCAGTCGCAGGTTCAATTCTTGCAGCAGCCCGATGTTCTTTAATTGTTTATTCTATTTATGCTGTCTAGGCTCCGTGATACATTAACCATGTATGTAGGAGAGCATTTCAAATAAGAGTTTCTATATAATTTAATGCAATTTATAATCATCTGGTTGTATTATATACAACCATTTTTTAATACATATCAGTCGCGTTTAAAGAAATGAATAGACCGAGAATAAACAAGATGAGAATTTGGAGAGAAAACAGTTATTTGGGCATTTGCATTACCAGCAGCTGTTTAGCTCAATGGTAAGAGCAACACTTTTTTCCATATATATGTATATATATATATATATATATATATATATATGAATGAACAATAGGGAAGGAGACAGACTCTGGAGTAGAAGTATATGGAGGCTTTGTTTATCAATTAATTAATCCATAAATGAATCAATTAGTATGCTATACATGATGAACATCAACACCCTACCTGCCTTCATGTATATCCAATACTGAGAACTTCACAAAGTCACACAGACCTCAATCTATAAGAACCTTTGTATGGTATTTCATTTGTACAATTTATACATATATATATATATATATATACATATATATATATATATATATATATATATATATACATATATATATACATATATATATATATATACATATATACACACACAAGCTTAGGTTAGTACGGTGCACGGCCAGATGGAAGGAAAATAGGATAAGGAAGACTGTTGCATGAATCTTCAAAGTGATTAGGGCATACCGACCTAGGAAATCAGCATTCAATATCCTGACTATTGCCTGGGCTCAAGCACTTATCACTGGCACATATGTGAAATGCATAACTATTTTAGCCCCATATAGGGCAACTCTATCTTTCTCTCAGACACAAACACACATAAACATATATTTATACATACACACAAGCCTTACCTGCTAGAAGAGCCCACTTTTTCAACCAGAAAAAGTCAACTTTACCAGCTGCACTAATGATATCATTTCTCATACACTGAAGTGAAAGCATTTCCTTCCTTCCTTCTCTCTCTCTCTCTCTCTCTCTCTCTCTCTCTCTCTCTCTCTCTCTCTCTCTCTCTCTCTCTCTCTCTCTCTCTCTCTCTCTCTCTCTCTCTCTCTCTCTCTCTCTCTCTCTCTCTCTCTCTCTCTCTCTCTCTCTCTCTCTCTCTCTCTCTCTCTCTCTCTCTCTCTCTGAGGCAAACATTGTTGTGTTTTCTATATCAAGTACATCTTCAGGGTTCATTTCAAGGTGAAAGCCGAACTATTGTCCATCACTTGGAAATCAGTGCTATGAATTCTTTCTAAGAGCATAACCCTATATGGCCTTAACATTGTCTCAAACATATAAGTACATAATAGATTCTGCAAATATGGTTGTCTACTGAGAAAAAAAATCTAGTGTGTTCATATAACTTCTGGTTGATTAACAAATCCTTCGTTTAAGGCTTCAGAGATTGAGCAATGGATCTTGCATCCATCTAAAAACTACTAAACTCACTGAGCCATCAAAAGGGACATTATAAATTGATAGTTCTTAAAAGTGCAACAGACATTCTGCTCATTAATGGAAAGGGCAGAAAAGGAATTCCTTGATAATGGCTATAAATATCTCTATGAGTTTTCCTGCCAAGAATGTGTTTTATTGTGCTCTTTATAAGCAGGTCTGAAGTCTGTAAAGTAACCTGAACAGCTGGAATATTTACAACAGCATTTCCAGAACCTAAAACTATGCACATAATAGATGCATTAGTATATAACCAAACACACTGACACACACATCATTTATATATTTATATATATATTATATATCATATTTATAAAGTTTTACAAACACACACCTATATATTAATGTATATGTATGTTTTTAAAAGCTTACTTATACAGAAAATTCAATTTCAGGAGGTCCTCTATAGTCCATTACTTCTCTTCCTTTCAAGCAAGTCAAAAGCATTCCGTCTTGAAAAATTAATATATAAAACAACATATTTCTGTAATGATAATTAAGAACGTGGAAAAATCAGAGAACAGCAGTTACAACACTAATAATCAAATTGTTCTATATTATAAGCCTTTATACATGAAAAAGGAAAATATATTGTGTGACTTGCTGATGTATTGAAAAAAAATCCCCAAACTAGCATGTTCAATATGCTTTTCCATGTCATTTTCAAGTTTGATTTTTGTATCTATCATAAAAATATATTTTTTATTTGTTTTCTGTGTTATTGAAAAATGTTTAGTCAGTTTATTGGAAAAAAACAAGACCTAGCATTTCCAAGAAGATGTTTGCCATGTTTTAAGTGTTTTGGCAGTGAATATGATTAATTTCTGTTCTACTAAACAGACTACTTGAAGTCTTTTGCTTTGTCTGTCACTTCTTTCAAAATGATATATAGGATGCTCTACTACCTATCCAGTGAAACATCCATTGTAGGGCAATGATTCTGGGTGAATTTGATCTTCACAGAATACCCAAATATTGTGGCTTCCCTATTACCAAACTAAGCTCAAATTAATAAATATCTACTTTCTATTCTGTGCCCTTATCAGAAAAATTGTACCAGAGGTTTTGTAGTGGTTGAACTACCCTTACTCTTCAACCAATACCCACAATTCAGAACCCTGAGGTTATAAATTATTACAAGCAGAAAACTTTGAATTCCAATTCTCCCTGAAAAAAAAAAAGCCACAAGTGTGAACTATGCAGTGTATGTCTAATCACTCTCCATATACACAATATCATGCATACTTGTTTATGGATGAATTTTTAAAAATCCATCCCAGAGAAAACTTATATTGATGCTTACGAACACATTACATATGTCAGCCCATCAACATTATCATTAATAGTAGAACATATCTATTTAGATATTAATACATTTCATTGAAGCCATATACCTTCCTACCAACTTACAAACATACAGAATGATGATCAGCAAGCTGATCACAAAAACCTTATTACTAGTTCAATCTTCACTGAATACTTCAGAGATGTGGTCTTGTGCTAAAGTTGATTTTGATTAATAAGTATCACTTACTTCAAACTCATTGACTTTATTTTCACATGTTACTTTACAACTAACAGGTCGCTTTTTCCACAGCCATGTTATTGCAATATGCTAGACTTGGAGTAATTCAGTTGAGCAGAGAACAGTAAAACAAGAGAAGAATATTTCTCCCCCAGGAATGATATCTTATGAAGTTCATAAAAATTGAGGATAATATTTTCTCACCAAATGAATATAAATTCATTGATTCAAAACAGAAAATAATAGTTTTCTTCCTTTTCTCCTTGGATTGATAGAGCATGAATTACAGCTGTACATTCTCTTCCTAAATTGTAAAGATACATTATTGAATTCCCATGTATCTAGCTAGTCATAAGTAATTATCTTGCATAGGGTACTTAATATCAACACAACATCAGCATTTTAGATGGGTTTTTTAATAAATAAAATCAAAAATTATTTTATATAACTGATAGAGTAACTTTCAGGTGGGCAGCAAAATTTCAATAACAAAACCATGAACACAGTAGCTTTCAAATTTACTCAAGATATTTAAGATTTGAGAAATCAATTTATTCATTGAGGCATTTTGGGGGGCTGTGATGATCGGTTGACTTTTGATTATGCTACGAAGAAGTTTGTACAAAGATGGAATAATTTCATTTAAAATTTGATACAATGTTTTACATTTTTTCCTTAATTCCATTAAGGGTTTAAAACATTTAGCAAACCTTTCATTAATATTTCATATGTGTAGTTCTTTGCCATGAGACCAACTAAACTGAATTGTAATTTTATCACAGAAACAGACATTATCATCAGCACCAACAAATTGAATAAGCAAGCTCTTACACAAAGAGAGTGAAAGAGAGGTAAATAGATAGTGGGAGAAAAAGAGGAAGACAATGAACAGATAGGTCCAGTAGTCAAGTGAGACATGCTGGAAAAGAGAAGGAACCAAGAGTGGGTGTAACTTTGTCATGATGAAAGAAAAGTGCATGTGTACCAGTACATTTCAGTGCTGGGGTAAATATCACATAGCACAAATCAGTTGAGAAGACACACTGCTGATGTAAATATTAGCACACAATTATTTCACTTGAAAATTTCAGGCCTACACGATGAATTCATATTGGATACAATATCTACGATTCCCAACAATGGCTTCGAGTTAGATGTCTTAAAAACAGCTATAGCTTATTATGATATCAGTGCTAGTTCTGTTCTATGAAACAGAATAAGCTGGTAAATTATAATGTTGGAATTAAAAATCTCTACAACTTCAAACCAATGATACATAAATATAATACTGATGATACAAAGCTTATTCTGCTTAAATGTATAAGTTCTAAAACAAGCTAAAGACACAACAATATCTTGTAAATATGGTTATAGCCCAGTCCAAAAAAATTTTACAAGTTAAACATGTAAAGCTGAATTTGATCCTGCTAGAAGCACAATTATATAGATTAACATGCTTAAACCCCGCCACAATCCACTTTAGGGAGAGATTTTCATGAGTTGATTTGTAAAGAGCATTTTTTGCTAAAAAAAACTTTCTAAGTTAGTACAGTATATTAGGTGAGATTTTTAGCAGATTTTTTCAAAAGTAAAAAAAGTATAAAAAAAACTTGCAAACTGGTAGATTTTTTGATGTTTTTTTCATAGAAACGCAGGGTACACATAATCAAATCAAAACTGCATCGGCCATCTGTATTCCAAAATAGTTGTGATAAAAAAAAAAAATGAACAATATGAATTAATTGGATTTTCAATAACAATTGATGAAAATATGAGAACTTGCTTAGTCTTAGGCTTTTTGGTGTGCTTTCAAATAAAAACTGGATACAAATAAACTGATAAAAACTGCAAATGCCATCTTTATTTCAAAATGACTGCCATAAAAAAAATTAGCAATATAGTACAGTAGAATAATTGGAATTCCAACCAGGATTTGTTCAAAATGTAACAAAAAATTGACTACTTGCACAGTAATTGATGTTTTGATGCACTTTCACATGAATACAAGATATACACAATTAGACCAAAATTGCCGATAAAAAAACAAAATCAACTGAATGAATTAGTTGAAATTTCAACAAGAATTGATGAAAATATGAGAATTAGTATAGTGGTAGATTTTTAATGCACTTTCATATAAAAACAGAATACACATGATCTGATCATAACTGTGACAACTATCTTCATTTAAAAATGGTTGTTATGAAAAAATTCTCACTTTGATACAGAATTGGTTAAAATATGATAACTTGCACACTGGCAGATTTTTTGATGTGCTCACAAATAAAAACCAGATATACATAATTTGTCCAGAACTCCAGCCAAATCTTCAATTCAAGATGAGCACCACAGAAAAAAAAAATTTGCTATTTAGATTAATTTAAATTTCAACCAGGCTTGTGCAGAATGTAAAAAAAAAATGTGAAAACTTCCATTCTGGTTGATTTTCAATCCTCTTTTATATGAAAGTAAAATACACAAAATTGTAGCTGCCATCATTATTTTAAAATGACCACAATAAGGAAAACAAAATTGCAATTTAAAACAATTAATTAGTTGAAATTTAAACTAGAATTGTTCAAAAGATGGATTCCTTAATGCCCTTTTATATAGAAACCCAATACACCCGATCTGGCCAACACTGCATTTGCCATTTTCATTTCCAGATGGCCAACATAAAAAAACAAAATTTGCAATATTTCACCTCACTGCCTGGTATACATTAGCTTATACAATCATTCATATCTATGGATACAATGTATAATCGTATGTCTCTGCGCACAAGGAATCAAATACAATTTATAAAATTGCTGTTTCACCAAACCAAATTACAATCATATGTACACATGATATACTATGTTGCGCACAATGCACTGGGAATTCATGCAGATCTTTTCATAATAATGCAGTTTACTGATCCCCATTGTCTCGCTGTTATGGATGCTTAGTGCTTTCCAAAATCCTAATCAAGTAAGATGTGAATTCTCCTGAATAGTCACCGAATGTTGCGGAGAACTTGGGGGAAAAAGCATATTGACAATGATAGAGTCATCAAAAATTTATACATGTAATGTAAAGGTATCATAATCTGAAGCTGTAATCAGCTTTTCAAGGCATTCAATTGGGTCTGACTTTATGCATTGCCTAAGCTCTCCCATATCCAAAAGAAAAAACACTGCTCTCTGGTTCTTATGTCTAAAAAAAACTCCATACCTCTATTTCTTGATTCACAGAGCCCTAATATGATATGAAGTTCTGTGTTGTATAGTGGGTGATGCTATGTGGAAAATAGTCACGTTTTTTTTTAGATAATACCTGGCACTGGATTCACTCTTGTCCAAGTTAATATAGGAATCATATTGTGATGGCTCAACTGCTTTGATACTTTTGAAACTGAAAACTGCTCTTTCATTCATGATCTGTTTTGTA
This sequence comes from Thysanoteuthis rhombus, assembly GCA_963457665.1. NCBI lineage: Eukaryota > Metazoa > Mollusca > Cephalopoda > Oegopsida > Thysanoteuthidae > Thysanoteuthis > Thysanoteuthis major. The sequence goes on along the minus strand of OY735199.1, from coordinate 69,486,018 downwards.
TCCAGATGGCCTTTTTCTTCTGTGAATGGGTTTTGCAATTCCTGAAATTTTGCAACCATTGCCTAGACATGTTTTGCAAATTTTGATTGAACAGAGGAATGACTGATTATGGTATTGTGCAGATTTTGAGGATATCTTCTCAGAAGAAGTTACAAAACCATTAATGATTCAAGTGACTTCTGGGCCAGCTATAATGCACTTAATCAAAGCAAATGGATTGTCTGTTATTTCAATTACATGGCCATCTCCTTTGGTTTATCATTCACTTGTTCATAGATATGGTCTATGGCCGTGATCAAGAACACACAGGCTCATTTTTGTACTACAAAGTTACCCTTAACAAATACCAAATAAACTAATGGAGCTTACTGTTGCAGTAGCACCATATCTTTGCTATGAATGAATAGTCATTGTATGTAGTTTATAGTGAGAATATACATGGAACAATCTGTTCAACTCATTGAATGTAGAGTTCAAAATCTGCTTCTCTGGGGGAATCTACAAATTTAAGAGCTAGAAGTTCAAGTTCCTAAACTGAAGACCAGTAATGGAATTAGAGGTATCTGCCTCTGTTGACACTGCACAAGGATTTAAAGCTTAAATTTCAACAAATGGTGGAAGAGAGCTCTCGTAGTTTTGGCATGCAGATATCTATAAGATATACAGGACTACTGCCGTAACTTGTCATACATATTAGAACCTTATGATGTACAATCATTTCAACTAGACTAGATAGTAATTGTTGTCCATCCACTCAGAGTTAAAAAGTTGCCAAGTAATTTCATAACATTCATCTCGATATACAGGCCTCCCATTACCACAACAAATTGGTTCTTGCGAACACGATGTCAATTGGATTTGCTTCACGATACGGAAAAATGGCTGATTCATGGTAATCACAAGTGTCTGCAAATGATCTATGACCTCCACAACAAGCTTCATTGCATGTATTATTGTTAACAAATGTCCGTTTTTGGTCAGATTGCATGTGTCCTGTTTTTATATAAAATAGATTTATAAATCTACCAGCATGCAAGTTTGCACATTTTTTTTACATTCTGTACAAGTCAGGTTGAAATCTATTTTGCAAATTTTTTTTGTATCATTTTGAATTAAAGATTTGGATGGAGGTTCGGATGGATTGTGTATATCCTGTTTTTATATATGAGAACAAAGAATATACCAGTGTGCAAGTAATTCTATTTTGACCAATTCCGGTGGACATTTCAATTATTCTACTGTATCATAATGAGAATTTTTTCATAACAGTTTTCATACTTATTTTTCGCATTTCGAACAATTTTCTTTGAAATTCCAATTAAACGGCTGTATTAACTCACTACCTTTTTTTTTCTTATGGCAGCTATATATATAATTCATGTAAGAGCATCAGAAATGTACCAGTGAGTGAGTTTTCACATTTTCTTTCATGTTTTGAACTATTCTGGATGAAATTTCAATTATTCTATTGTACTATATTGAGAATTTATTTTATAGTGATCATTTTGAAATGAAGATAGTGTCTGCAGTTTTGGTCAGATCATGGATATCCTGTAATTATTTGAAAAAGCATTTTTTGAATTTTTAATCTACCCACATACAAGTTTTTACACATTTGAAAATATTTTGAGTAATTCTGGCTGAAATTTCAATTGATCTATACTACAAATTTTGTTTTTTATGATGTCCATTTTTAAATAAAGGTGGCCGTAATAATTTTGGTCAGATCACGTGAGTCGTATTTTTACACAAAAGAACATTAAAAAATCTATCACACTTTGTCCACCTTTTAAACAATCTTAGTTTAAATTTGAACTATTGTACTCTGTTATATTGCCAATTTTGTCTCTTTACAGCAACTATCTAAGCTAAATTTGAAACTTTTCAACAAAATGTACTCTCTACATATAAACCCATAGAAATTTTTCTCCAAAATGAATAGTGTTGCAGTTTTAGTATGTTAATCTACATAATATTGCACTTTCATTGGTACCAAATTAAGCTTTACATGTTGAACCCCCAAATTCTGACTGGACAATTATGATAGTGCTAAAACGCCACTCTACATATATATCAGGTTATCAACATGAAACTGCTTATCACTTGAACAAAAGAAAAAGTTCATAGAAAAAGATATTCATAAAATCAATCTCCATGCATCTACCTCACCTTAGCAATAATTCCCCAATTCTCTTCCTTAAGAATTCTTCTTCAAATAATGAATAGATTCACTGGAATGTCTTTTATTTCATTGCTGATTAAAGCTCTTACCTGTAAGGGAGTGGGTTAGATACTTGAAGAAATTAGAAAGCACTCAGAGGGTACATACCTTTGCCAACACTATTGTCAGGGAAATAAATGCACTTGGATTCACCCCCAAATTTAATCAGGTATGAAATTTTGGCGATTTTACATGGTCTTGACATATAACTACGATGTAGAAGAGGTAATAGGGCATGAATCCTCTAAAAGATTTAATCATTTTTTTCTATAATCTATCATCCAACTTTCCAGAAAATTTCATTGAAATTCTGGGAGAACTTTTGGATATATTGTGGGGATATTCATGAGCATATATATGATGTAAATGTAAAAAGATTACAGAGAAATTCCTGGATCCATCCTAAAATTTTACCACCTTTTTCTTACTTCATTGCCCAACCTTTAAAAATTCGATTGAAAACCATTTATTACTCCTGCAGATACTTGTGCAGACAGTCATGAAATTTTGGTACTATTATGTGGTTTGGACATGTAATCATGAGGTAGGGAAGTTAATTGTGAATGGATCTGCACCAAAATTTAATCTGTTTTTCTATAGCCTATTTTCCACCCTTTCACACAATATCATGGAAATCCTTTGAGAACTTTTGGTGATATTGTATGGGAAATCTTGGAATTTGGGCACTATTATGTGGCTTGGCCATTTTACTATGATGTAGGTGAGGTAATTGTGCATGGATCCACTCCAAAATCTTATCAGTTCTTCTTTAGTCTATTGTTCATCCATCAACAGTCACAGAAATTCACCAAGAACATTTGGAGATAGCATGTGAACAGTCATGAATATATCCATAAATGTAATTGAAAAAAAAATGGAAAAAAATCTTTCAATCAGAAAAATTTCCTGAATTCACTCCACACTTTTTCTACCCCTCCACAATATTTCATAGAAATCAATTCATTAATTTCGAAGATATCAAGGGCATGGATGAAGATACTAACAAACATACAAAGAAACAGACAGACCTTAATCCTTACCCAGGATGAACAGACGCCATCAAATATATATGCTTCTTTCCTTGTAGAAGTAATAAGTTGGAGAGAGAATAAGGGAATAAACAGTGTAATGAGTTCTGAATTATCTACTGCCTTTACTTTACTAGAGTTATTTTTGCTTTATCATAGTGGGTTTTATCATGCAGCAAAATGATACTCTTTCTCTTCATTAAGCTGAATAGTTTGTTTGAATTTTCAAAATACTTTTTCCATCTGGTCTCTGTAAAATAATTCTTTGACCACTTCAAAAAATGATCCTGTTCCACCAAACACTCACTATAGATGATAGCTTGGTTTCAGTTGATATTTTAGCATCTTATCCTTATCAAGCCATTGTATAAATCCCCGGTTATTAAGTGTGCTCAATAACATACTAAAAGTCTACCAAAGTCTGACCACTGGAACAGTGTAATTTTCAAGATGATATCCAAGATGGCTGCCAGATCCTAAAAATGCCCATAATTCATTCATTATTCATTCTAGATGAATAATTTTGGTACCTCATCCCATGTTTTGAAGATCAAGGAATCAAATTATTCAAATTATAGTAAAGCATTTACAATAATGAAGCGATTACAAATTGCATAATATCTATCTCTGAAAAATGCATTTGATCTGCACCAGATTTTAAAATAGTCATTTCTCACTCTCCCTCCACCAACAGTTGAGTAAGTGGATTCACACAACTTTTGACTTGACATGTTCAACAACTTTGGCAGATCTGGTAGTCCATATCCTCTGCGGCTAAACCATGATGGTCGTCAGTTGTGCAATTGCAGTGGACCATCTACAATAGATTTTCTGGGTCAGCAATTTTCTCAGTCATTACTGACACAAACTGATTGTCCTCCTTTTCCCATCCACAATATCATGGATTCATGTCACTTTCCTTACACTCTAAGGCAATAATAGAATAGAGTAGAAAGACATCTAGAATCATGAATAAACTATACCCATCAAAATGAGGCCCAGAAAAGATTTTTAAAAAGCTTTTTTTCCAAAAATAAAGATAAAAACATTTTTTGAAGTGGTCTGTTAAAGTCTTTAGACTAGATGGTATGGTTAGGTGCACTTGAACACATAATAAAAAAGATAGAATCCTTTGCCATCTTTAATGTTTAAGGTAGTTCAATAGTCGATTTCAATATTATTATTGTTATCACCTTTCAGAGATCTTTTTTATGGATTCAGTTGAGCTCACTTGATTCAGAGATATACAAATGTACAAAAACATTCTAAAGAAATTATGATATACTAGCTGAACCCGTGGAAATTCCACAGATGTTGACAACTAAGATTATCCATTATTTCATGCCTCTGCTTTTCACTTACCCTATGCCTGTATCTTCTCATTTTTATCTTTATAATTCCTTCGCTGCTGGTCCATGATTGTATCTATTCTACAAATATGGATTGATGTCATGTGCAAAAATTTTCCTACTCCTCTCAGTAAACTACCTTTCTTTTTTCTCCTCCCCCTTTCTAACTTCTTGTAAAACTAATTTACTTTATTTCCCCCTCCCTACATCATCAGACACTATCTAACTCCATTTATCTCCCTCTCACTCTTCTTACCACTCAAGTAAAGTATCTAACCTCCCTTTCTCCACTCTTCCTTTCTATAAGTTTCCTATAAGTCCTCGAAAAAATTTTCCTTCCACTTTTGACACTTTAAAGGGAAAAAAGAATTTTGAATTAATTTTGACATTGAAGGGAAACGTTTCCCTTGATTTCAACTCAAGAAAATTGAAAAAATTTTCCCCTGGATTTTGATCCCTCAAAGTAAATTGAAAGTTTCCCCTGAATAAGGACCAATAAAAGTGGAGAAAAAGACCTTGACTTCAATTCCCACAAATTGAAAAAAAAAAGTTCCAAATAGAATTCCTCCCCATTTTTACCCTTGAAAGGAGTATAGGATTTTGACCACTGAAAGTGGAAAAAAAGAATTCCCCTTTGATTTTGACCCTAAAATTGAAAAAAACCAATTCCCTATCAATTTAGACCCATAAAAGTGGGGAAAAGAATTTTGTCTCTTCTTTAACCTTTAAAAGAGAAAAAAATTATCCCTCCCACTCCATTTTCAGCCCTAAAAGTTGAGAAAAAGAATTCCCATTCATTTGTTGCTCCATTCCATAACTAGCAAGAATTAACAATAACTAATTGGTTGAATCAAGAAGATTAGGAAAAGACTTCTAACAAGGTCTTAAATCCAGCCTAGGATCACAGAAAGTTATGGATAATTTCTTCATCTTCTATATAGCAAAGTTTAAGAAGCCATAAACAAGAAAAGGTCTGTAACATCTTTGTTTAACATTTTAACAGCTTTTACATTCCAGATTTCATATTTGTTCAGTCATGAAAAGGAGTTAATATATTCAACCTGATTTATGTTTATTTCTGTTAAGTGACAACAATTTTCTGATTGATCAGCTTCAATCGCTTACATGTACTGTACATCTATCTGAAAATATAGTAATAAAGCTTCAGAATATCAACAAAAAATTTCTAGTTTGAAATTCTGTGTATTGTTATCATTTGACAAATTTTTATTTTTTCAAACTCCTATCCTCATTCCTGTTGTTTTTATCAGGATTGATTATATTGAAAATTGACCAACTGTAATGTTTTGATAATAAACAATGAAAATGAAAATATTACTCTGAAAAATTCATGGAATAATCAACAAAATCGTCAGAAATATTTATATTTTACTGCATTAGGAATATAAATGTTTCTCTTTGCATATACAAAGTATTTTTGAATGATCAAATGAAAATATTGTTATTTGAATACAATAAAACAGAGGACTACACATGGAGTCCTGGCTAACCAGTTTTTTGTACTGAAATTTATGATTATTTTCACTCTCTCAACCTCAGCTTCCAACCCTGATGCTCAATGAACTCCATTTCACTTTTTATGAAATATTTACTGCCTTCAACTGTTTGAGATGTTACACAAATTTGTTATTAATCTAAGATGTCAATAGGTATTAGAGCTACTGTTTTATTTAGAATTAACATTGTCCCAATAAAACTATTACAAATCGACTTTTTTGTTTTCACTTGAGAATAGTAAGAATATTAATCGCATACTTATATCATCAGCTTTTGAAGAAGAACTTATTACTTATTAAGGAAAAGCGGATTATTATAAAGAAAATTTGGATTGAGTGGCACTTCAGTAAATTCAATCATTACAATCAGTTTCAATGAAACGGTTCAATTTTTATTATTCATCATCAACTTTTAACAAAAATGCAGTTGAATTGATTATACTACATAATTATGAATTTATAAAATGTATTCAACTGACGATGAAATATTTTACTATTTTCCCATTCATAATGTTTTATTATACTAAGTCTTTCATTCAAATTCCACTTTAAATACACCATGTATAAATGGAATCTCTCAATATCAATGTTTTGTTATCATTGATCATATATCTGTTCCTGATTCAGATGCTATCAGATTCAGCAAATATCAATCATTTTAGATAATATCATTCAAATTGTTATTGTAATATCATTGAATTAACTTGGAAAAAAAAACAAATTAACTAAAGGGATCAAAACTGAACCTCACTAGAGCATATACTCTTTCATATAAGGAATCTCAGGAAGTAATGGAGCCTTATGCTGGAGATATACAAACTAAGGAAAGACATCAAAGTTAGCATCTGCCCATCCTTGAAATTTGTTCCTTTCAATTCTTTGGTTCTCAATACCAGTCACACATTTCACTTTTGTGAACCCCTTACACTTATTACCCCACATTAGCTTCTTAATATATATATATACATATATATTATATCATAGTGTCACATTATCGATTGAGGTAGTAGTCTAGAACCTATTTCCAGTACTACCCAGATAGTGGAGAGATTCTGATACCATCATGAGTTAGGCCTATCTATGGGGCTTCTGAAATAGGCAGATGCAGTTCCTGAAAGTGGTGCTATTTTCAAGATAATTTTCTTCAAGATGGCCACTACCTGGATCTTTGAATGATACCTTTTCTTGTTAAAAATTGATAGGTTTTTCTAATTTAGGAGGTTTTGGTGGCATGCTCTATGTTTTAGATCATACTGAAGCCAATGAAGCAAAAACCAAATCTAAAAAATTAAAAAATGGTAGCCATTTTCAAAAATGCCTGCCAACTGGATTGTAAATTCAATATTCTTTTCAATAGAAATTGATTGAATCATCGAATTTTGGAAATTTCTTTATCACTTCATATGTTTTAGATCATGCTGAAACTAATTCTAACATCCATAAGAAGATATAGTGATTATTTAATTGTTATATAGGGAGAAAACAAAAATGTATGATAATATAAAAATTGGTAACACATAACATCTTTAATACCATTTTGTCAGTGACAAAGAAATATGGCTTATACAAAGGCAATCAAAATAGTGTGTGAAGGGTGAAGTTGCAAAGCTAACCCCAGACCAGGAAGAATGAAGAGCTATTTAAAAATTGGAAGCCACTAGATATGTGAAATAAAGACTAATGAATGAAGAAAAGAAAAAGAAAAACAAATCCAATGGCATTGGCCAGAATATAATTAGAGGACAAACGCGTGATCATGTTTGGAGGTGGGCATATTGAAATGACAGCATAAAAATCTATTACAGTTCTATTTAAAGACAATGGATGGACTAGAGTCCATGATGAAATTAGTGTAGCCTTACCTTGTACAACAGGTTTGTTTCTTTCAGCATCAAGTGTAATCAGATCATGCTGTTCACATCAGATAACAGCATGCAGTCTGTATGAGCTCATAAACGATGCATACACTGCCCACAGGGAAGAGACAACTGACAACATTAACATCAGTTTTGAAAGTTAGTACCTGGAATGGAAGCACCAAGAAGTTCTTTCTCATTTCTAGGATGTAGCTGACCATTCTCATAAGGCCTTTGCATTACTGACAGCTGTTCAGCTCAATGGTAAGAGCATCACTACATTGAAACAGCTGCCTTATTGGTGGCAGGTTTGATTCCTACAGCAGCCCCATTTTCTTTAATTGTTTATTCTATCTACATTGTCTAGGGTGAGTGATGTGTAAACCATGTAACAACAGGAGATCATCTCAAGTAAGTTTCTATATAACGCAATTCATAATTCATATACATATATATATAAGTGTGTGTGTGTGTGTGTGTGTGTGTGTGTGTGTGTTGTATTATACTGATATGAATTAATAAATCAATATTTCATTGTTAATATATGTATATAGATATCATATTACCAATTCTTTTTAATCATCTACATGATCACTGTCATTTCTATATACCTCTTTGTTTCAATTACATCCCCATGCATCTGTGCACACCAAATTTTGTGTATTGGATGAAGCACTGACTGTGTGTAAACTTGAAGAGCAGTTGGTATTGCAATGGCAATGTGTGAACTCAAGAACAGCATCTGGAAAACTTGGTCTTTCCATATATTCAAAGCACAACAATCCTGTGCCATCTTGATTTCATTTCCCACTTGAGATGGGAGGTGTAGAAATGGTTGAATTGCATTACACCAGATATATGCCTGGTAGTTAACACACTGTCAGTTTTTCATGAATGAATCATCAGTTGGTGGTAGCTTTTTCACTGCCAAGATTCTTCTTTAATAATAACTCGTATCTAGTTGTGTCCAAAGAATCTATTGCCTTCTTATTGAAACTAGCTCCACACACGCTTCTTTGGCATCTCTGTTGATGGTGCTAGGATCTTGCCCAAGATGACACAACCTTTCAATAATTACAGGGTTCTGTGTAGCAACTTTCAACACACACTTCTTTTTAATATTACTGAAAGCACTCACTGAATCACAACCACTTAACACATGAATGACTGGTCGGGCAGCAGACATAGACCTTCCAAGTTTTCAAGCTATTCGATGCATTGAAATAAGACATTGTAGTTGGCTGATTCCAGTCTTAAGGAACAGCATTGCAATTTTAGATTTGAATATATAATGTGGGAACATAATTGCAACCTCAATACTTCACAACACTTTTTTTTCTGTTCGCATCACATGATGAATGTGCATGTACATGCATGAGTCAGCTTCCTCATGGTCAGATTATAGAGCATCAACTTCTTCATGCCTACCATTTGTATTATGGATTGCTTTTTTCTGGATCATTGAAACCACCAGATAGATACAAAAATCTATTTTGTTCCAATTCAGCTTTTCTCCTCCTCATCTGGTGTGACATAAGAAAACTGGAGATGCTAATCTTATTTCTCACACTGAATAGCAGTTTCTGGCAATGTTTAAGGAGTGGTGTATTTCTTGAGGGATTTCTGATCTCATGTATCTGAGTGCTTCCTCTCCTTGCATGTTCAATACCCTTAATAGATAAGTTTACCTTGAAGCTGTGTCCAACCAAATCAATACAATGGCAATGAATTTGAAGAATCTTTTTAAAAAGTTTGTCAGTCAAATCATTGAAGGTTTCGCAAACATTGCTTCCTTTACACATCATCTGCAGGAGCATCATGAGGTCAATAACCTGAAGGGTTTTACCTTGGAAATTTCTTGTTAGGTCAAGAATGGCTGTATCAGCTTCCAGCCACTCAAATGCAGCACTCTTAACCATTTTCCCTAATGACCCATTGACAAAACAATGTCATTGGAACTGAAGCAAGTTCGTGCTTCATCATTTCTTGGATTAGAATGTCACATAACTGTCCAAAGATAGGTTTGTTCATGTAGGCAAATGTCAAGAGTTTGGGCAATTTAATCAGTTAAAAGAAGTCAATTTAATCTGTGTTAACTCTCGTTTAACAAGTCAACATAGTTTCATCTGCTCTGTACCATTCTCTTTGATGTTAGTCAAAGAAATAATTACATTCTCTGGAGCAGCTATAGAAGTAGAAATGTTGACCAAAGCCTGCTGATTCTCTTAGTTTGCCCCATCCTCAATTGCAAATGGATTAATAATTTGATCAGAAAATAAGTGGCAAATTTGTAGGCCTTTGATATGTTATCAAGCACACCTGGTTCTAGTGAAAACCATTGAGAATCCTTGTCTTGGATAAATAACGAACAAGTAATGGGATCTTTAAGGATTTGACAGCCATCTTGAACATGTTGGAAAAGCACAAAGAGGAACCCTTAGGACCTTCAATATGTTATTCCTCACTCTATCAGAGAGCTATTTTGAAAAAAATCAGCTCACTTATATTTTTGAAGCAATAGTCGTAATTTTCCTCAATTATAATGTCATAGTGACATGAAGTTTGATCTGTACAATTGACAACTTAATGGAGGGGAAGCAAAAGGTCCCAAAAGGTCTGAAGATAACTATTTTCTGAAAAATTGCTCCACTTTCAGGACCTGCATCCACCTGTTCCATATACTACATGGGTAGGTCTATATAGAGGCAGTGTCAAAATTTCTCAACCTTTTGGGCTGTACAGGAACTATAAATAAGGCCCCTACAGAATACAGCACCAGACTATATTGTCAGTTTCTGTGTGTAACTCAATCATGCAGAAAGCTCTGAATATTCATAAATGGTACCATGGGTATTTAGGCACTAATGATGCGTGCACTTGATGTACACTTTGGTTTGTTGTGTATATTTTCCCTGTTGCAATACCAAAGGGAATGGCAAGGAGTATTAGATGCCAACAGTCATCATCAAGCCCCTTTAGAGTGGTTTTAATCAATACTGAAAAAATTAGATAAATTCAATGAAACTGTATTTAAATGCCTATAGATATGGGCATTCTTTTAGGAGAATAGCTGGAGAATTGGTTAAAAAAAATCTGGAATTGACTTTGTTTTTTCCTACCATAACAATCACATCAAGAACGATCCTCACTGAAATTAGTGTAAACTAATAAGTAAAATTCACATCCCCCTATTATGATCAGAACTGACAACCAATTGATTGCCAGGAGGCTATTTTACTGATCTAACTAAATTGATTAGTCTCAGATATCAACAAAAATTCATCATACAGATATGCATAGACTTATTCCATTCAACTAAATAAATACATTTATATACAAAATATATATTTTGCAAATTTCATTTATTATATATACAATACAAAGGTTACAGTAATCATTTTCAGTCAAAATAGAAATTTGAGTGGGGTTTCACCCTGAAACACCCAGTCATGTGTATTATTCATCTATTCTAAAGTGTCTTATTAATTGTTACAGTTTAAATAAGGGTACAGTCCATATGTCCCAGCTACAAATAGTTTCACACCTCTTTTCGTAGTCAGGACACACTCATAAGGAAGGTACTGATTCCAATTTTCAGAGATAAACACTCTACATCTGCTCAACAGAAATGGGAACTATTGGAAAAATATTATCTCTATGAGTAAGTTGTATGACTTATACTATTGATTTAGTAACTGTTAATGATATGAAAAAGCAAAGGAAAAACAGAGAAATTATATATAAATTATACATTGATCATTAAAAACTTTTTTTGGTGACATATTTTTCTCATACTACACAAACAGTTATTTTTTTTATTTGTACTTTGAAAATGCATATGGATGTTATATCTTGTTTGTAACCAGTGAGAACAATATGTGAATTGATTTAGCAAATGCCTGAATGCTGATCAAAGTTCATTTCAACTGGCTAATGGATCATGCTTGCTAGATTTCAGATTTATCACAAATAGAACTCTCATGGTTAGCAGTATCATTACACTCATCAGCCACAATCAAATCTTTCAAGCTCTTGTTCAAAATACGTAACAGATTCTCAATAAACAAGTGACGTGTATTATTTCTCTCCTTAAACCAACAATCTATTTCCTATTCTTGTTAACAGCAGTTTCCCATCATTTTTTTAGAAAAGCACATTCTTTATAAATACCATATCATATAGCAACACACTGCAAGAAAAAAATTAATTTTTACTTGTAATTTCAATGCTATTTTTTTCAATCTTAAAAGTAAAACTATGTGGGACTTTCTCAGTAAAAAGACTGATCCAGATTCAAGCTGGACATTGGAGCCAATTTTTTATTTGATATTTTCATTATTTGATCTACCGCAAGAACAAGATTTAGAAGAAAAAAAACCTTTCATTTAGATTTGACACCACTCTACTGATAAGTTCAAAGAACTGGTCTGATAGGGAAATCTGATGACTCCTCAAGGAAAGAAATAAGATTTTGTGAAATCAAATCAGCTATTTATATGACAGCACAAAAATAGAAAAGTATCAATCCTGAATCAGCAATCTATGAGCAATTTTCAAATAATTTTTCAAATCATTTTAACCATTTAAAGTTGTTGGATGATTTTTAGATCTGATTTAACCTTGTAGCCGAAATTCTTCCTCCTAAAAATGATAACTGAAATATGCCAGAAACTGATACACTTTTAACAAGAGCTTTAGTTCTAGATTGACCTGTTCATCTACAATACAATCTGCATATCTATATAACAATTTGCTCAGTTAATATAAAAAGACAAAAACATATTGTAAAATAAGAACAATACCATCTTTTTTATTAATTTAGTCTGCTCAAACTAGACATCAAAGAGGTACTAAAAGGAGTTTCCATCTTTTTTGGCAATGTCTTCAATTTCATCCAACTCAGTTACCTATGTGAAAAAGCTTTGGAGTTTCATTGTATGAATTTGAGTAAATTGTCCAGAGCAGGAACTTCATCTATCATGATTGGTTCCAATTCGCTTTCTACCATTTTCCATCCTGAGAGTAATAGGTTTATTTCTGACCCAATCAACATCTTCCCCTGAATAATCTGGAAGTGAACATGCCGGGTGTGGTGTAACAACTGTACGCAGGTGGTAACTTTTCACGTAGTAAATTAGTTGATGACACAGCTATTATCATGAAGCTTGCAAACCTTAAGAGGGAACCAACAAGTTTTCCTCCATACATTAGAATGGTGAATCCCTGCAGTTTTCTACAAATACAACCAACCATTCTTCGCATAATGAATATGGCTTGTCATAGCAGAAACGTTAAGCATCTTATCTTAAATATATCTTTCTGTTTTTCTGTTTCATAAATTTCTGTATCAGCCACTGTTTGTCCATGCAATATCTCAGAAGTTTCTTGAAAGACTTCAATGAAATTTTGTGGAAGGGTAAGCCAATTTGTAAGGAACAGGTGATTAAATTTGAGGATGGATCCCGGATTTTGTTTTTGATTGAGTATCTTAGTATTTTTTTTGTACATTTCTATATTCACTCCTGTCTGTCCACATGATATCTCCAAAGGTTCTCAATGGGTTTCAATGGAATTTAGTGGCAGACAAATCCATGCACAATGACTCAGTCATAAGTAGAAGAAATGTATATTCACAGTCGTCTATTTTGAATCTCAAACTGGCTGTCCTTGAACATCATAGCAAAAATGGCAAAAATTTTTTTCCTGATCTGGATGGTTTTCAGATATGATTTGATTTTATTTCCAAGATTTTACCCCCAAAAAATGATAGCTCAAAAAATGTACCAGAAAGCGATATACTAGAAGGCTGAATCATATTTTTTTTAACATTTTAACAGCACAAAATCACAGAATCTCTGTTTGACAAGCTTTTCTACCCATCAATGATAACCTAATCCAGCACTATTTATCCATCCACCAAATGCCATTTTCTCTCCAGTAGCATATTTTGCTAAATATTCTATTTCTGTACATTGGGCACCATGATTGTGGTAAAAATAGTCAATCTAGATGAAGGCTGTTCGAACATAAAATCTCAAATAGGATCTTAGAAATATCTGTTTAGTGTTGTATGAAAGTCCGAGGTAAAGTATCATCAGTATTGCATTAATAGTATCCTTATCTTTGTTGTTTGGTTTACTATGTTTCAGCTTGTCCTCTAGTATCTATTACATCAGGTAATCTTCCAGGAGCTTTGATCAAAATCCTTTATTGCATTCAAAATTTTCCCCTGACTATTGCCTCTGCTCCAATTAAAGCAATTCACGGAAATTCAGAGAAATTTCAATCGCAGGATGGATATTTGCCACTTGAATTATGGAATTATTTTTATTGGAATGGTGGTGTAATAAAGCAAAAACATCTGTGAACGTAATGAACATTTCTATTACCAGATACAATTTACACCTGAGGAAGACCTTAGCATGCACCAGTCAAAACATAATAGTCAAAGTAATACCAAAGCTTGATCCAGACAGTTATAGAGCTTGGACAAGTAGCAGTTAATGGTAATCCTCCAAATACACTTGTAGACCATTTGTCTCATAGTCCAGTATATATATATATATATACCTGTCTAAATAATTTGTAGAATATCTGTTTTCTATTAGTTGCAGAACAAATTCACAACTGAAATAGATAGTCTTCACTGGCTTTGTTGAAAGCAGTTAATCTTAGAAAAGAGTTTGTCTGTTGTAAAACCATTTTTGAATGTCAATGATTATCTTAACTCTTGTTTCTGAAATCAAAGTTTGTATTTCAGAAAAATGTTAAGATTCTGCATTTTACTTGATTTGTCTCATATTTGAAATTGGTAGCATTTGATATCATGGTATATCTCTTTTAAAGCCCATAAATGAATGCAGTAATATATATATATATATGTATATATATATATATATATATATATATATATCTTTTGTGACAGCAGTATCAACAGGTGCCTAGTAAAACAGACCTGAACACTGCTTGTATTCCACAAAGGTTAGTTCGACATGGCAAACTAATGCTCCTTTTTGCTCTTGTGAACCATGAGTAATGTACAGAAATCATATAAAGTACTTGGCAGTGCTTTACCAGAAATGCTTTTAGCATATAAGGGAAATTTCTCAGCCAAGTCATGCATGTGACAATGGAGTCTGGGGAAAGTCTGATTCTGTGAGTTAAGAACGAATCATTCTTCAGCCAAGGCCTAGACAGCTAGACAGGTTGTACAGATGTCTGATGATCAAATTTCAAAGTAATCACTCTACAAGAAATTGAAATCTAGTAAGCAATCTCATCACTAACCTAAGAAATATCATAAAGACTACAGTGTATTGATTATGACTCAAGGAAGCATCAGAAGTTTGTGCTCATGAAACCCCTGTTCTTGAAATCTTATCTTGCACTTTTTGTAGGAAAAATTATCATTTTCTTCTCACTCAAACTTCAAGCTGTAGATCATTGTACATTCAGAGATCTGGATGAATGATACCATTAATGATACTAGCATCAGTAAGCTAATCAAAATTCCTAAACATTAAATAATGGTCATCAATACTGAACATACAGCCATCTATTTCCAACATTGAATATCGGTGTATATAGATGAATTTCTGGATGGTTCCACTCATTTTCTAGAGCTATAAACTTTTTTTTAATGGAATGCTCTATAAAACTAAACCATATCTGAATACTCTGAAACTATTATCTTTTTACCATGTTACATTTTCTTCCTCCTTGTTATATGAATTTCAGGTCCAGGGCCTGACTGCTCAATCTATACAAAAGAAAATTGAATTGCTACAAAATACAGCTATCAGAATTATGCTAATAGCAATAATACAATAAAAAAAAAAAATTGTGATAGCTTTTATAATGCCATTAATGACAACGACAATGAATTTACTATAAATCATGTGATACCATATGATAAGTTTCTAAAAATTCTCAAACTAAAAGATAGTATAACCTTGAAAAATTGGTTGCTAGTTCAGAATTATACCAATCAAAAACTTCCTGAGAGATTTTTTTTTAAAATTATGTTTCAAATAGGAAAAAGCTCTATTGATACTAGAAATTCATCAAAAAGATCTTTATTTTTGACACGTATAGATCCAGAAAAATGTGCAAGAAATTATATTAAACACAAAGCAATACTTGCTTGGAACAACTTCATGAAAGTTTTTTCCAAAAACAAATCTAATGAGCACAAGCAAAAGCAGTCATAAAATACCAACGAAAAAATATTTCATGGAATCCTTTTCATGAATTACTGTCCACTGGTTTTATTGTCTGTTCAGAGGATGCCACCTGCACATGATGGCTACTCTATCAGTATTGAAATGTTGATGTCACTTGTCCAAAAAATATGTATATGAAACATACTGTTCTATGAAAAACCACAAAGGTGGATACTACTTGTGAGACAATAAGCTTAATTTGTATCTCCCCCACCAATGATGTATAAAAGTGAGGGAAAATTGTATATAAGATACTTCATGATTATAAGCGAAATAAAATTATGATCATTATTATTATCATCAATGTTATTATGATTATTATTAGTAGTAGTATTATACGTAGTGGTGAGAGTTTCTTTGCATGTATGTGTGTGTGTAGCTGTCTGTCAGTATTTTTGAGTGCATGTTATATGATAGCCTGCATCCACATATGACCTCTTTTTCACGTGTGTGTGTGTGTGTGTGTGTGTGTGTGTGTGTGTGTGTGTGTGTGTGTGTGTGTGTGTGTGTGTGTGTGTGTGTGTGTGTGTGTGTGTGTAAAGATGAGTATTAAGAAATGTATTGGGCAATGATGATCAACATTTATTCACTTTTTGGAAATTATCAACTAAGCTTGTTTATTTATTTCATAATAAATAGCAAAACAAATTTTCTTATAGAATGAAAGCATATTAAACTATAAGAAAAAAAAAATTCAGTTTTTCCATGAGTGTTTGAACTTGCTCTGCTGATTCTATTTTCTGTGCTTTTAACCATTTGGTTATTGTTGCTCACACAGATTTTTTTTTAATAAATGAATCTTTGAATAGAAGTTAACGAATCAGGACAGAAAAAGTAGTTTTACTCTAAACTGACCTATCTTATATTTATTCTGGTCAAGTTAACCATACTGACAAATTTGCAGCCTCTAGTGTGTAGCCATTTGGGAGTCTATACTAAACATTTGTCATCTTCATGATAAAAAATTAATACTAATACTAATAAGTAAATGTAAATATGAGAAGATACTAATTTAAAGAGATGCGTAGGAATGATGACAATAAGTATGTTCTACTTGTAAGGCTTGACTGGGGATTCTATTTTATTTTATCAAGAAGCTAACAAACATGGAAACATTCCAATTAAAATTTATTCAACTATGAATAAAAAATTTTCTTTTATCTTACTGTAGACAAAACTTCTGATTTCCAATAAGTTTACTTCCTGCTTTTTTATAGAACAGAACAGAGAATTTTCCGTTCTTTTTTAGAGGATGTATAAACTATTAGTCCGTAATAATTAGACAGATGTAGACAAAAGACAATTCAAAATGAATAAAACCCATTTTTTTTTCAAGCAGCAGGATCACTAGTAGTAGCAGCAGTCGTTTCAAAATCCTGGCACATGAATTAAAGACATGTTTGCAATTGCCTGGAGCGTTGAGCATCATGATGAATTGTCTTGTCATGCGTTTTACTTCATTTGACTTCATATGACCTAAATTTCTTCCGCTCTTTAATGTATGTTTTACAGGGAGGATTGCACTTCTGATGTTCATTCCCTTCATGGCTGAAAATCTCCAATAATTCTTGTTATTTCTTCAAAAGATTCACTTGTATGTAGTGTGTAGATGTTTGCTTGTGTGTGTGTGTGTGTGTGCCTTTACAGTTATGTGTGTATGTTTGTATGTGTGTGCGTGAGTGTGTGTATTTGGCTCTAAAGTAAGCTAAGTTGAGTAAATAGCCATCTATATGTGTGTGTCAGAAGGGCATCAGAAGAGATGTATTTTTGACTAAATAGAGAGACACACACACACACACATATATATATATATATATATGTATATATATATATATATATATATATATATATATATATATATATATATATCATGCTCCTCTTTAAGCACTCTTTAAGTAAGGTAACTCATCCACTGTAAGCTTATGCAATGCTCTTCCATAGGTGGATGAGGAGTTTCTGCGTAAATCAATATATCGCTTAAATTCAGCCTTACTGACTACCCAGTTCCGTAGTCCAGAGGTAAGATATCGGCCTCCGGGTCCGATGTCAGGGTTTCAATTCTGCCTCGTGGTACTGGAAAGCCACACTAAAGAGATGTAATACATCTGTGGATGACACAATATATATATATACATATACATATATATATATGTATATATATATATATGCAAAGGCCAAAATAACTGCTTTCAGCCCAAATTCTCATCTCATTTATTCTCTGTCTATTTGTCTCTTCCAACGTGACAGTTACATATCAAGAAATAGACAAATTTGACCCAACAGAATGAATTATAAATTGTGTTATATTGTATAGAAACTTATCTGAAATGATCTCCCATCATTACACGGCTGATATATCGCACAATTTAAACAACGTAAATAGAATAAGTAATTAAAGAAAATGGGGCTGCAGCAGGAAATGTGTTTGATTGCATTTCAATCACATTAATGAAACTCACAGGAGTAATAATTTAGACTACTCAATATTTTTTAATATTTTGCCATGGCTTCTAGTTAGTTTAGACTTTCTCAAGTTTAACAAACTAAAACTTTCAGTTTTTATTTTCAATTGTTTAGAAACCAATCACTTGTTGATAACATGTGAGTAAATTTTCCTACGAACATTTTACCTAGATACTAAAATATCAGGATGCTTACTTTTTTTTTTTCACTCAAAACCATGTAATCATTTGTACTCAAGAAAATTGTTGATTATTTTCTGTGTATATCAATTCTTTCAATGGATATGCGCAATCAATTGGATATATTAATATGATCTTAAAAGTAATTATCAAAATGTCTGATAAAAAGACCATCGAACATTTTACCTCCACATCAGATAATTAGATGACAACCCAGATGCCCTCATTAATCAAAATAATAGAACGGGTCACAACTTTGATCTAAGAAAAGCCCAATTAGTCAAGAAGGAACAAATAAAAGATAAATGAAAATGCATTGAATCTGCATTCATTTTGGAAAGTAATACACTAGAACAACGACCTGGATTCTGCACCATTTCTCCTTATCTAATTTTTTCTCCACATTTTCTTGATATCATAGATTAATATTAAGATCATCATTAATCTTCATTTACAAATGCCATTTAATCAACATTTATTGTGGGAGTTAATTAAATGTGAAATTCATAATACTTGCAAAAAACTATGTCTAATCATTTCATTGAATGACTTATCACTGACACATAGTCAGCCAACAGCACTTTCTCCGCGAATTCATAGACAACCATTTTGATGAAGTGATGTTTTGTCAACTTGGCTTCTCACCAACTGCCATTTTGTGGAATACTTTTTTTGGTACCATTTAGTGGTTAAAAAAAATAAAGAAGATAAAAACAGTGAAATTTCATAAGGATAATCATATTTTACATCTTGAATAACAACAATGAATTTTTGCAAATGATCGTGGAAATATTCTAGCAGATATCGATACCTTAATTTTATTAAGAAATAAAAATTGAAAAAAATTGTTTTTTTCTTGTTAAAAAGAAAAAAGCCCACATTTCAGTCAAAGAACTTTTCATTTATTGTCAAGCATGATAACACAATGTTTCAAAGTAGTTTCAATTAGGCAGGTAATATTCATCCGACATCAGATCTCTATACATAGTGGCTCTTAAGCCATACAAAATGCGTGCTTTCCAATTCGTATGTGTATATGAGATATTTTGAAATTAACAGATTTAAATTTAAATGTGACAATTACTGTCAGATGTTATCGAGGGTTGGCAATTCAATTGTTGGGCCTAATCATTGGTAATGGTAAAATACTTTTTGATGACATAATTAAAGAATACTCTTTATTCTTTTTTCTATAATCAATCCTCTGAGATAAAAATGTGACATAGAATGCGTTCTTTATTCAGAAAGGAGCAAAAACATCTTATATTGCAATGTTTATTGGCTGTACATGGATGCCTTGAATCTTGATGTTTTTATATAGTATGGTTAAGGTACATTTTTCCAAAACATGAAATTTGGGAATCAGAGGTTATTTCAATCATATAGTGGGAACTTTTATTTTTCACTTTTAGGGGTCAAAATCAGGGTGGAAGAGACCTTTTTTTTTTCCATTTTTGGGGGTCAAAATTGAGAGCTAATTTTTTTCAATTTCAGTGGTCAAATTGCAAACTATGTTTTTTTTCCATTTTTTAAGGTCAAAATTGAGGAGATTTTTTTCTTCAATTCAGTGGTCAAAGTTGAGGGGAAGATTTTTTCAACTTTTAGGGAGTGGAAATGAGATTTTTTTTCCCCTCTTTGGTTGGGTTGGATTGAAAGAGAATTTCTTTTTACTTTTAGGGGTCAAATAGGGTGGGGACTTCTTTGTGGGGGGTAAAAATTGATGGAGGAGATTTTTTCCACTTTTATTTAGTCAAAATTGTGGGGACTATTTTTTTTCTACTAATTGAAATCCAAGATTTTTCAACTTTTAGGGGTCAAAATGGGGAGGGTCTTCTTTAGGGGTCAAAAGTGGGAGGGGATTTTTTCTTGCTATTAGTGGTCAAAATCAAGGGGATGATTTGGGGGTCAAAATCAAGTCAGAATTGGGGGGGGGTACTTTCAGAGGTCAAAATCAGGAGGGAAGAATTTTTTTATTTTTAAGGGTCAAAATTGAGAGGGAAGATTTTTTTACAACTTTTAGGGGTCAAAATCCATGGGAATCTTTTTCTTTACTTCAGGAGGTGAACATAAGGTTGGACAATTTCTTTCCATTTTGAGGGGGGAGATTTTTTTCACTTATAAGCAGTCAAAATCAAGGAGAATTCTTTCTTTAAATTTAGAGGTTAAAATCAGTGGTAGTTTTTTTTTACATTGAAATGTCGAAATCAGGGAGAATATTTTTCTTTAACTTTTAGGGGTTCTAATTGAAAGGTAATTTTCTTTACTTTTGGGGGTCAAAATGAAAAGGATCTTTTAAAAAAATTTGGGGTTCAAACTCATGGGGAATTTTTTTACTTTTAGGGTTCTATTTTTCTTCACTTTTAGGGGTCAAAATCGAGGAAAGATATTTTTCTATTTTTATGGGTTGAAATCCAAGGGAATTTTTTTTTATTCTAGGGCTGAAAGTGAGGGAGATTAAACGTTCCTTCTCAGTTGACACAATCAAGAGAGATAATTTATTTTGATTTTTAGAAGTCAAAATCGAGTGAAAATTTTCATAATTTTTTCTCATTTTTACAGGTCAAAATTGAGAGGGAACATTTACTTAAATCTTATGCGTTCAAAATAAAGTGGGAACTCTTCACTTTGTAACATTGAGCCCTACCCTTTTCAATATCAACCCCCAATTTCCTTTTTTTACAATTTTAAAAAACTTTGAACGTTAGTCCCCTTTTTCTAACAAGAGTCCACTTTTCTTTACATTGCTTTCCTTTTCCTCAACATTGCACCTCCTTTTTTAACATTAGACCCTTCTTTTCTTTACATCAGCCCCATCTTTTTGGAGATTATTCCTACTCATTGTCTTAGATTAATGCCCGTTTTTGACTTTGCCCCCCATAACCCCTATTTTTAATAATGAACTTTTTTTTACATTAGCTCATCCCTTTTTCCACATCAGACAAACATCCTTTTTTACATAAGTACCTCACTTTCTCAACATTGCCCCCCCCCCCACTTCTTTCTTACAGAGTAAAAAAAAGTATTAAATCAATTTTAAAAACAAATTCAATTAAACACTATCTGATTTCCCTTTTTTATTCTGTTTCTTTTTTGGATTTCAATTTATTCCGCCTGTTAGGGCGATATCTAGTCTAGTTACTCTTAATTCACTATAATAAATAGAACAGATTATTGTAAAAATAAACAGGCTGTTGGCCAGCTATGGCAGATTAGATTGGAGAAGATCAGTTTTAGATCCTATCAAAGATCACTTTTGAACACTCCTGTTTGCAAGTGTTTTGAAACTGGAGCTACACAGTTATTTTGAGAGATCTGTAACCTCAGGAAAAATGAGATAATCTTAACAAAAAAGCCACAAGCAAAATATTCGTATCAAAGGAGTGTATTTGGTATTTTATGCATAGGGAGTGGATGCTTGGTTACCCCAAGACACCTTTCTGTGTCTAAAAGCCTCCTTAGAATCTTAACAGTGAAGATCTAAAAAATTTTTTTCTAATTTCTAAAGGCATCAAAAAGTTTTTTCTCATCCTTCTTACGATTAGTTTTTTTCTGAATTTTTCAGATCCTGTCATGGTTGTTAGAAGCATGAAGCAATGAATATCATGATATGACTTGGTGGCCATTACATGCTTTCTATTCCATTTTTCAATCTGCTATTGAACCACACAGATATGACATGATTGATTTAATGAAAAAAATAGATGACACATATGATATAGATTTGAGATTTGTGGCTTTAGAGATATAGAGAGACAATATCTTGATTAATTGAAAAACCTACATCAAAACCTAATCTATGTTAAATTATTGAAAAAACTACCAGTCCAAATGTTGAATCTATGGCTGTAGAAATGATAGTAGTTAGAACAATGACAAAGGTTTACTAGAAGAAATAGAAGCTATATGTAGTTTAAAGAGAAGAAATGGCCAGCCTAAAAAGAAACAAATGACCTAAGCCTAATAAATATATAGATATCAAGGAATAAGCTACAACCACTGACAGGGTGTCAAAATCTTAAAATATATAGGTATTTTACAAGCACTGTACAGTAGAAAAAGTTTTTACCTTGTTTTGATATCTACATTTCTTTATTTCAAATCTATTTTCCCAACAATGCAGTATAGAATAATTCTTCAGGAAATCTACTTGAATTTGTTGGAGGCGGGATTGGGGTGACACCAGTCTTACAAATACCATTTGTTTAATTTATTTCAACTTTAATTTATCTAATTCTCAAGTTGGGATCAGGGAAGAAAATTAAAAAAACATTTTTGATTTGAATTTATTCATTAACATAGGCTCCATCATTGTCAGTAACCTCCATTCATTGAACCATATAAGAGGTGGACACCCCAGAATTGATCAAATAGAAAAAGAACGTATTTGGCACCGGATAACATTACCTCATATGTCAATAGTCTTACAAATATAAACAAATACAATTTGTTTAATCAACTTTTAATTTTAATTTATTGGATCAAGTATTGTAAGACAATATTTTTATTATCATTCATCACTAATCCGTCCAAAAGTAGTGAGATGCATTCATGAGAGTACAGAAAAGTGCAGATATCAATTCTTGCTCTACAGTTGTCCTGTGTTATGGGAAGCCATCTTTAAAAGATTTGCAGATGACGGTGAACCATTGAATGGCTTGAAGTTGTTTAACATTAATGTATTTGGGGAAGGTATAAATCCACATCTTCTTGGACTTGGAGCTTACTAGAGATTTTTTTTTAATTGAGAGGTATAAATAACTTGTCCATTGTTATATTTTTAACAGCATCAGTGGAAACAAATCTACATGAAATTGAATTAAAGAAAAATTCATCCGGTAAAAACATTAAATCTATCTCAATAATAAAAACCTCATTATACTTCAGCAGCCTTATATTCTCTAAAGGTTAAGGTTTACCTATCAATTGTAAAAGAAAATCAAGATACCCAGCCTTGCGGTTGTTTTGCTGAAAAATCACAAATAGATATACTCCACTTCCAAAATGGCTGCTCTTGATTTTGCCTGGAGATCATGTTTAACTTGGGATACATAAGAACCACAGATCCATTTCAAGAGTTTTGCCTTCTTTAGCCTTACTAATATTAGTTCTTGGATATCAAGGTAGAAAACATCATAAACGTTCAGTTAGCTTTTGTGCTTTTGTAGATTAATCTGCAATTAAGTTAATCTTTTGAGAAGGTTGATGTTTTGTTTACCAACTATTATTGATAATGAGGTTTAGACATACAAAAATTAAATTTCAATTAATTCTTGTTCAGTATAAATCATTTGAAAATTTTTCCATGATAGATTTGTGGATTTTCATATTCATTATTAACTCTCTCTCTTTCGTAAGTTTTCTTGCCTTAAAACATCTGCTTATTGCATCAATATTTCATAAATAATCAATACACGAGAAGATTAAATTCAAATAATGTGAATTCTAAAAGTGTGGAGTAAAGAAGTATACCAATAAAGTAAAGGAAAATAGATCAGAAATATTCATGGTTGAAATTTTTTTAAACTTATATTTGAGGGTTCATAACAAAACTTAAAAAAAGAGCAGTTTCTTATAATTCATATTTTTGTGAATACATCAAATTCAAAATTCGAAAAGGTAGAAATGTTCTTTTTTTCTCAGTTACAGAAAACCAATATAAAAACCTCATGCTATCCCAGGGTGCCATTTGTAACATAGCAGTCACATGATCTAATAAACACTTGTGCAATGTTTTCAACCTAGATTTTTAGTAATTTTAGTAATACTACCACTCTATAGTTTTTCTTTTTTCTGCTGTCAATAGTATCACTTTTATAATTGTATTCAGTAATTTCGAGCAGAATATCAAGTTTCTTAAAAGTGTTTGATAAATATTCACAATACAATGTATAGTATAAAGCCTCTCAAATATTGATATAAAAGCAAGCTTCATCATCTACTTATCTGATTAAGCAATACTGGTCCCAGATAAAAGACCATTTACTTAACATATTCTTTTGTTTATTTTATTACCTTAAATCCTCTAGAAATAAATATTATCCAAATTTTAACAACAGCAAACATTTGGGGTTACTTCCATTTTTTTTAGTTTGAGGATTCGAACTTTGGCCTCAAATTTTCTACTATACATTTTTCATTTAATCATCAGCACCAACCACTCCACTTTAATTCTTAAAATAAATGTACACACACAAAAAAAGAACTTTGTACTCTTTATCAAAAGTAAAATGGCAGATCAATAAGTCTATGGCTTGACATGGTTATTAGCTGAATTTTGATCTGAAATTTTCACTGTATTAATGTTCAATTTATAAGATTGATGGAGAAGCGTTGAGTTCAGTGCATTGACACGGAAGGAGATTACATTGAAAAATGAATATTTGTAACAAACATTAAAAGCTTTTTCCATCATTAGCCTTCAGACTTATTACTACACCTATGTACACAGAAATTACAGCTTTCTTCCTATCTGATGATTCAATTGATTATTTTCTATTTCTTTTCTCTCAACTGTCCACTTATTTTATTATCTATAGGAAGAAAAGCTGAAAATTCAATAGAGCTATTTGTTGGACTAGGCCAAAATTTACCCAAGACCATATTTCTGAAGTACAAAGTGAAGATCGATCTCAACCTCAATAGGCTGCAAGACCAGTATTCTAACCACAGTCCTACCAAAAGTGTTCTCTGGAAATTGAATTTATCTTCATGATTACTACCATAATTAGAAACCTTCAACCAAAATTGTTGATATAGGTTTCCTCAGTTTTCAACTTGGTCCAGCTAGCTGGCTGGCTATATATTTATGAATCACTCTTACAGGTAGTATCAATAAAGCCAGGAGGTTGAAAATTTAAACATTAAATTCACCCCATAAATAGGTTCTTGTGGTGGGGGCTCAATTTATAATGTATGTTTATGCTGAATTAATGCCTTAGTTAGCGCCTGCTTGTTTTTGGAAAATTCAGACATTTTTTTGTGCTCGCTGTCCAAACAAAAGGCGAGAGAAGAAACCTATTCTTTGATTCCCCCTTTTCTCCAATTTTTTAATTGATCGCCTCCAACAAGTCATGCTGCCAAAAGACATTGGTCACATAATGGTTCCTATTGAGTGATTAATAAAAGTTTATTAACAGTAACTCAATTACAATGCCAGGCAGATTTGTATGTTTCATTGAATTGATAAATAAGGAAACGGGTTTGGTTAGTCTTTCAATAGAAACCATTACATGAATAATGTCTTCAAGTCGCATGCAGTGTTGGAGGTGATCAATAAAAAAAATTGGAAAAAGGGATGATCAACGATTAAGTTACTTCTTCCGCATTTTGTTGAGTAGCAATCACAAGGAAAAGTCTGAATTAAAAAAAAAAATGTTAATGCTGCTTAACACAAATAAAGTGATCAATTTAGGATAGACTTACATTGCAAATTGAACCCCAACTAAAAACCTATTTAAGGAGAAGGAACCATTTTCCCTATGTATTGAGGGGGATGTATGCACAAAAAATTTCCAGTTTCTACACTGAACGATTAGGGCTGGGGTAAGTCCAAATACATAGATACATATAAATATCATAGCACATGAATAACCAAAACACAGCAAAAGTGTTTAAACCAGTTCGTAATAGGTAGTAGTCCTTAACAAATTATGTAAAGTTTAACTATTTGACCCCTTTTCCAATATTGTCTAAAAGTGAATCAGCCACTATGTAAAGTAACCAAAATAAAACTAGAAAAAAATAATCTTCTGAGCATAATGTAAATATCTTATCGCTTTTATATATCAATAACTAAATTCAACTTTTTAAAAATTATGTTTCAATTAACTGGAAGGCACTTCCATAGTGGCCGAGATAGCACTGAGTTTGTATCTACCAACAGTAGTCAGTGTTCAAGTTCAAGTAAGCCAATTTTGTTCAATTCTGATTTCCAAGGAAAGCTGTATTCCAATACCATATAGGATATTGATGCTATACAATCCTTCATCTCTCTTGCATTCAATACATTCACATACTTGTGAAATTTGCAAAAATATATCTATCTAAAATGAAAGTAATGCTAAAAATATGATTGAAAGTAATCAATATTTGATTGACGAACAAAATGTGTGGTGGAATTTTATAAATATTTCCATATTTATTTACATCATTCTCAGAACATTATGATTTAAAGTGATTTTTGTTGCTTAGGAATGCATACATGTGATTATTAAGTAAATGAATGGTCTGAAAAAAAAGATACAAAGACTTAGTGAATGAATTATGAAGTTTCAATGCAAAAAACTCAAATCATACTTGGCCAAGTAAAGTTTTGAATAAATTTTCTTCAGATTTGACAGCCAATATTCACAGTGTTCAACTCTCAGAGATTTTTCTCAGATAATTATCTATCAGTCAATTTTAAAACATGACTGATAAAAGGAACTCTTGGTAATCAATATTTGATTAATACACAACAAGTGTTGTTATACTCCTGAGGAATGAGTGAAAAGCTAAAATATTGATTGAACAGATTTGATTGAAATGAATTTTTTTTAAGCTGGGATATTATTCAGCAAATGGAATATTATTTAAAAATCTGGATATCATTCCAAAGATAAAAGTTATGAATGCATGTTATTTCTTACTTGTTTTTGTTTTTAGTTTTGACTTGATCATAATAAAATAAATAAAAGCATAAAAATTAAGCTTAATAGATGCTTCCTTTTGATATATTCTCTCTATATTGCTTCAATTTATAAATGTTGAAGCTTCCTGATTTTGAATTGAAGACCTCAAATAAATGTCTATGCAATTTCATTGAGTTATAGAAATGATTTTGAAAAGGCATGAAGTATCACTTTGAAATTCAGGGAAGTACCTGAGCCTTGGCTTTTATCATGTAATTCAAAACAGCAAAAAAAGATAGACGTCTGTACATGACTGATTACTTTGAATGATGGACAGAGCAGTCAGCAATTTCTAATTTGAATTTGGGAAATATAAGAAAAGTATGACATGACAGATGCACTCAGATATAAACTGAGAAACATCTATATTCTCAGATGCATTTATCCAGGGAAAATTTCACTAACATAATATAGACGCTTGTGTAATAAAATAGTTTCTGATGCAAAAACACCTATGTAATATATATATAGGTTGTTTACAATGGACACTGATCTTCTGTCAAGTGGTTAGGAGTAGAAAAAAATGCAACACAACTCACTGTTCTGTAATCGAGAGCCTTCACTATTTGGACATAGAATGGAGATAAAAAGACAGGTTGAGTAAGGTATGAGGTTTTCTTATTTCAAGTCATTTGGATTGAACAAGGGACAAGCTTATTTCAAATTATGTGAGTACTTCCGGGTGTAGTTATAGCACCCCATTTGATACACCTAAAGTGCTGGGTATTCAATTGGTAGTAATAATTGAATGCTCTGAATGAGCATGAATGCCCTTGGCAAATGTTTACAAACGTATTCCCTAGATAAATCCATGTCAACACATATTGTAGGCTTATTTAGCCATGTGATTCACAACAATTACTTATTTAGTCATATGCTTAGTGATGTGTAGTGTCATCATTCAGTGGTGTCATGTTACTGAATATGAAAGAAGTCTCCTTTGGTTACACTCTCTGTGACCCTCTTTGATCAAGCTAGGTTACAGAGTGAATTATGTCTGAAACAAAGTGTAAATTATTTTGCAGTTTGATGCTAATAATAGTGCATAAACAAAACATTATCATGAGTTTGTTCTGAATAACATTCTAATATTTCTATTAGAAATAAGTTTTCCCAATTTTCACCAGCTTAGCTTATTACGGCACAAGACCACAAGTTCCTTCAGTACCTGATGTTTCCAAGTGGTCACCCAGCGAAACACCGATCAGGCTCAACACTACTTAGCTTCAGAGGAAAAAGATATCAAACACTTCATAATCTTCTCTGTATAATAGAATTTCAGTATATGCACTGAAGTGAGTGCAAACCATGGGGAGTGAGGGGCCATGCCCTGCCACATTGGCCCATGACGTGTTGGAGGGGGCCTGGTGGATTGTCCACTGTTGATGTGGGTCAGTGGCCTTAGAGCTCCACTGGCTCTTAACACCCATCCCATCTGTTCTTATAAGGTAGGAATGGGTGTTCGCAATGCTGCAAAAAAAAAATATTGGTTTGTTTATCAAGTCTCCCTTATTTTTCGAAGTTTTTAACTTGGTTAAAGTCCCAGGGTTAGATTTTTGAAAAAAATCAGTTCTAGCCTTGCTGATCTCTTCAGGTAGGGGAAAGAAAGAGAGAAGACAGGAAGACAGGGAGATCTTTACCCATGGAATCTAGAGTTAAAATTCAAGCAGAATAAAGTAAATATAATTTGAAATAAAATCAAGATCAAATACTACTTATCTGTGGTCAGCCTAGGCTTTTGGGCTGAAAGTTGATTGATTTTCCATACGACAGTCACAGTTTGAAGTTTTTACTGGGTCCTTGGTCCCCAAAGGCCCAGCCACATCACTTGCTTTGGGTGGGGGTGATGTGCTCCAAGGGTGACTACCCAAACACTTCACCAAGAAAACACCCATTCCTACCGAGTCAACGGTCCAACAGCGACCATCCAAACATAGCCCTATAACCATCACCAAAAGGACATCATACATTGGCACCTACAATGTCAGAACACTGTCAACTGACACGCACCTAACAGATCTAAAAAGTGAAATCAAACATGTCAAATGGAACATCATAGGCATTAGCGAGTTAAGAAGACCTGGAGAATAACTAATCGAACTTAGGAGCCGACATCTTCTTTACAGCTATGGAAAAGAAAAAGAAAAACAAAGTGTAGACTTTCTCATCAATAAGGACTTCAAAGACAATGTAGCAGACTTTAAAACCATCCCTGACCGGACATCCAGTGCCACCATACAACTTTCAAAAGGGTACAAACTTGATATCATCCAAGTCTACGCTCCTACTTTGCAATCAACCCAACAGGAAATAGACAACTTCTATGATGACTTGAACTCCCTACTCCAAGACACTGGAAAAACACTTCAATGTCATCATGGGAGACTTCAACGCACAGGTAGGACAAGGGAATGAAGATTGCGTCGGCAAATTTGGATACAAAGTACGGAATGAGAAAGGAGAAGATCTTGTAAACTTTGCAACGGTTAACAGATTCAAAATCATGAACACTTTCTTCAAGAACGGACACAATAGGAAATGGGTTGGAGTCCCAATCACAAAACAAAGAACAAAATAGAATACATCCTAACTGACAAAAGCAATATCGTAAAGGACATCCAAGTCCTGAATCAAGTCAATGTAGGAAGCGACCACAGAATGTGGGATGTAAAATGCAAGTAAACACCAACAAAGAATGCAGGGAAATGTTCCACACCAAACCACAATTACTAAACATACCAAAAGAGCACACTCAATCCTTCAAGCTCAAACTGAAAAACAGATTCAGAATTCTTACTGAACAAAACACCAACATCAACGAACTAAACAACAAAATGACAGCATCTATAATAGAAGTTGCCACTATATTTAAACCAATGAGTACACTAACCATTAGTAAAACCTCAGATGAAACCAGGAATCTCATGCAAAACACAGAAACCTCAAGCTACCAACAACAACAAGAGAGAAAATTGAAGAGACCAAACTTAATAAATTAATCAGGAAAAAATGAAGGGAAGACAGAAGAAGATACACGATGACAGTTATCAGATCGACTCTCAAAAGGGGTCGGGGCTTCAAAGCTATAAACAAAGGTCTCAACTCAGGATCGAAGCAAATAACCAGCATACTTGAGGAAAATGGAAACCTAACAATAGACAGAGACAGGATTGTCGAACGTGCCAAAGAATTTTACCGAGCAATCAACTCAAAGACTTCCCAGAAGTAACCCCATGGGAGGTGAAACAAGCCATCAAATAAACAAAAAAGGAACGGCCTCTGGACAACATAACCTTTGATCTTCTCAAAATTGGGTGAGATCATCACAAGGATAATGGCCATCCTTTTCAACTTGTGTCTAAAACAGAGTAAAGTCCCAGATGATTGGAACACTGCAATCATAATGCTTTTATATAAAAGAGGAAACCTGAAAGATCTCAACAACTACAGGCCTATAAGCCTACTTAACTAAATATACAAACTTTTCACAAAAATCAACACTTGATGAAAACCAACCACAATAGCAAGCTGGCTTTAGAAGAAGCTACTCGACCATGGACCACCTGCATTCAATAAATCAGCTGAAAGAAAAAGCAGCAGATTATAAACTACCACTCACTGTAGAATTTATAGACTTCAAAAGGGCCTTTGACTCAGAAGAAATCCCTAAGGTCATAAAGGTCATCACTCGATAATGTGTAGATTCAGCATAGGTCAAAGTGCTGAAACATATATACAACCACAGCAGCTCCTTTATCAGACTACATAAAGATTCGGAGCCCTTTCAGCTCTAAAAAGGGGTAAGACAAGGTGATACCAGCTCACCCAAACTCTTCACAGCCTGCCTTGAGGTAATCTTCATAAAACTAGACTGAGAGAGTACAGGAATCAGAATAGATGGCAAATATCTGAGTAACCTCAGATTTGCAGACAACATTGCCCTTTTTGCAGAGTACCTACACAACCTCCAACTAATGCTAGATGAACTAAACAAAGAAAGCAAGACGAAGATCATGTGCAACAACTACATCAGAGATAAAACACCAAGATCAAAATCGAGGACACAGAACTGGAGAAAGTAGATCACTAAATCTACCTAGGACAATGAATCTCCATGAGACTCTCAAAAGGAGAAGAAATCAAGCAAAGAATCACACTAGGATGGCAAGCCTTTGGCAGAGTAAGCTCAACCTTCAATAATAAGAAGATCCCATTAATCCTAAAAAGAAGGGTGTATAACCAATGCATCCTCCCAAAAGTCACTTATGGAGCTAAAACATGGAATGTAACCAAGAGACAGATCTGCACATTAAGAACCATCCAATGTGCACCTGAAAGAATTATGCCCAACCTCACATGGAGAGACCACAAGACAGCACAGTACATCCGAGAAAAGACAAGACTTAGGGACATCATAGAATCCATTGAAAATCTCAAATGGCAGTGGGCTGGCCATGTTGCAAGAATGGCAGACAACCGATGGACATTGCGATTCACGAAATGGATCCCCAGAGATCACAACCAAGGCCAGCAGAGTATTAGATGGAGAGACAAGCTAGACAAATTCAGAAAATACTACCTTCACAATGCTCGCGATAGAGAGGTGTGGAAAATCCTGGGGAAGGTCTATGTCCAACGATGGACGTTGAAAGATGGATGATGATGATGATGATGATTGAAGTGAGTGTTGTGCCCCCTATACTTTTACTTAGGAATCAAATACAAAACCCTTCTTTCAGCCAGGCATCTAAAACGTTACTTCCTCAGATGACCCTCTATAAAAGCCTTGAACACACATGGTTGAATGCCTCTTTACCCCATTTTTCAAAGCGGTCAACTTCTACCTTTTTGAGCCCTGGCATCTTGAGCTGGTTATTTTCCTCTACCCCTCTCTAAACCCGCAGCTGTCACAGTCTCTATTTGTTGACTGTGATTATATATACTGTCCAGTCACTTATCTTTATCAATGTGAGTATAAACACTACAACTACTATTTTTGGCAACCACACAAACACTACATTCATTATTTCGCCTCTTTAGCCGCCTTCTTGCACCTTTCCTGACTAACCGCCTTCTTATAATCTAGCTTGGTCAACTATACCACTCATTACAACAGGCACAACTCACCAGCCTCTATTCGATAGTTAGACAAAACAATATTAGACCCTTTATGCCATATGTTTCTCAAATTCTTATTCTTTCCTGTTTTATTTTTACGCCTAAGAATAACCTAGACCTAACAGGCCTCCACCTTTCTTCTTTTTACATAATCGAGTCATTTATGTTTCCATTCCATGCATTTCATTTACATTCTTCATTTGTGCATTAAATGTATATCTGATTTTTCACATCTAAATATTTGTATGTGTCTATTTACTCCATTTGATATCTGTGTCCACTTTTGTATTTGGCGCGCATGTTCTCTATACATCTCCCTTCCTTCATCAACATTTCCAGTGATGTTGCCATTGACAACAAACCACATAGAAGCAAAATCCATTATCTCCAACATCTTTGCACCACCCATTCCTTGATGAGAGCAATTAGAACTATCCAGAACCATAATTTCTACAAACAGTTTGCATTCAAACCTGGACAACTCCCACATGAGTACCAGAAATGAGTTTTCTCCTCTCTCAGCATAGATATAAGAAGACGAGAAAATGGAAGATGGTATAGAGAAAAAGATCAAGCTGAATCCAAGTAAATATAGGTGTGTATGCCCATGTACTGACATACACGTGAATCTATGTATTAAAAATGAAGGTTGCTCAAAAAAATTGTTAATATGTGATGAATATTTAACTAACTCACTAAAAGTGTGGTTGATTCCAAAGTTTAGTCACACTGTAATCAAAATATGATGTGAATAAATGTTAAAACTGTTGACAAAGCCACACAATATTTTCTTACTTGTTAATCAAATATTGATTATCTAATAGTTGTTCAGATTATCAAACTCATTCTTTGTGTTGCTTTTGTTGTAAAACAAAAGCTACATAAAGAATAATTTCAGT
The DNA here is from genome assembly GCA_963457665.1 of Thysanoteuthis rhombus. Taxonomy (NCBI): domain Eukaryota; kingdom Metazoa; phylum Mollusca; class Cephalopoda; order Oegopsida; family Thysanoteuthidae; genus Thysanoteuthis; species Thysanoteuthis major. Next base: position 69,452,497 of record OY735199.1, on the reverse strand, counting down.
AATCTGAACAACTCTTGAAAGGACTCTTCTCAAAATTATAGACAGTATGCTTCAAGTAGATTTTATATAATTACTTTTGTCCTTTATATGACACAGACAATGTGTGTGTATTAGTGTGTGTGTGCTATCTTTTCATCACAAAATTACAAATTAGTTACATCTCTTCCAACTGTAACTCTATAGCCAGTTTAAGAGTTCATAATCATCTCTTCCCTCTTATCTTGTGATCCTCATAACATCAGTTCACACAACCTACCAAAATAATTCATGTCTTAACAAACATTGAATTGGAAAATGTTGAATGATCAATAAAAGAATGAGTTAAAGAAGGGCTACAAATCAAAACAGGATTAGATAAGATACTAATTGATCTTGAATTAAAAATCAGTTGGAAACAAGAAAAGAATCAATTGAATTATCCCAAGCCAAAAGTAAGTCAGAGGATTAAAAACAGAAAGTTTTGTGTCAGGAATTTCCCAGCTGTATTCCTTCCTTTTCATGTAACTAATGAACTATATATTCTTCTTAAAAGTATCATAAACATTTTAACTGGCACATTTTAACTGGCACTCCTTAAAAATCTATATACAAATATCGAAAGTTGTCATTACATCAGAGTTAAGAGGTACATGATAGTTATCAATTGAGCATTTTGAAATTTTAAACTGATTTAAAGATTTTGCAATATGACCATAGAAAAAACACTATTTCACTGGGTCATATAATTGAATATTGTTTCTTGGTGCACAAATTTAATCCACTAACTTACAGTAGTCACTGAATTGTCTAGCTGACTTCCAGTGACAGGAAGCGCAACTCAAAACAGTAAATCAAATGAAAAAGTTGAAGTTCATTCTCATATGACGAGTTCAATCATTAGAACATTAAAATGCAAAGTTGTCAACACTCGCTGAGTTTGTCAACTGGAAACAATGAGTTTTGTTTCTCATTGGAGGTTAAAAAAAGATTGAATGATAAACTAGTAAACCATAACACTTTTGAGGCAATAAATATTATCATTAGCTACCTATGTTTTTTTCTAATCTACTCAGATTTGTACATGCACTTTAAATGAAAGCACTTTACATAAGATATATGTTCATACAAACAAACATATAAAAGCATGTAATATTGCGTTTGGTGCTAAACATGACCTGATGTGAGCCACACACCACTGAGGTCATCTCGTTTATTTCTTACTTGTAAAGCTCAGTGGAAGTTATTATTTTGAGACAGCTTTGGCTCAACTCACATTACACAGTTGTATCTCAGTGCTACTACTAGTCAGATGTACCACTACTGCTCACATTTTGCTTATTTTTTTGTGATTTTTCTATTTTGAAGACTGTATAAATGTTTGAAAAGAGCTGCAGATTCCCCGATGAATAACAGTGAGAAACTGAAAAGGAAGCATCTGTCATTGTGGATGAAGTACCTCTACTACCATTCCAAATTCTGAAAAGTGTCTTGTCTCAAGGGTTTCAGGTAAGACATTATGTACCTTTAGCTCTATTTTTGTGAGAACTCAGTTTTTTATGTTGATGTATGTACATTCTGCAAGTTTATAACTTGAGGAAGATTTGTTTATCTTTTTATTTCAATGTTATCAAATGAGTAAAAATATAATAATAGATTCTTAGGTCAATGCCAAGATTTTTTCTTAAAATAGCAAGTTAAAAAAGAAAAATAAATGTAGAAGACATGCCATGGAATCTTGTAATTGAAATAGAAGTAGAAATATTCACCACTTGGTTCTGTCTCCTCTGAACTAAAGTAAAGAAAGATTAACTATGAACAAATCATAATTCTTTTCTTTCAAATTCTATAAGTTTTCTATCAGTCTATTCATGTGCCTGAAAAATTCATAAAACACAGATGACATTAATAAATACTTATTAGTTGCTAAATATCTCTTATCATATTTTCTGAACTTCTGAAGAACAGCTATAAAAATAAATAAAACAGTCACTAAATGGAAACCATCACATAACCAATGTTTTTTAGCAGCATGCTGTGTTGACAGTGAAAAACTAAAAAGGTTGGAAAAAGGGGTGATCAATGAATAAGTTACTTCTTTCACCTTTCGCTGGGCAGTGATCACTGAAAAAAGTCCGAATTTTGAAAACCAAGCCCGTACAAACTAAGAATCAATTTAGCATGAACTTACATCGCAAATTGGAACTCCTCACTAAAAACCTACTATAGGGAGGAATTCTAAAAAAAAATGTTTTTTGTAGAAATATAAAGGAGTAAATGTTTAATTTTTCAATTCTTTAGCTCTAGCCAGACCAACTTGAAAACAGTAGAAACCTTTGTTGACAGTTTTAGTGATGGTTTCTTGCATACTTTTACTTTCTAATGAATTTATGATCAAGTGATAATTGATTCACTTTTTTTTGTATACAAATGAATTTAGATTCCGCATTTTTTCGTCTTTCAATTACTACTTTTCCTTCTTTTTTTACTGCAGATTTAAACTCAGTTCACTTTCCTTTTTCATACATATTTGATTCAATCTTTGGTTTCACTTGATCAGCAGTTTGATTCAAGCAAAGTTAATCTTCCCCCTTTTTCTGCCACTGACAACTGAATCAAGATTGATTCAACTTCTATCAAACACTGTTCCCAACTCTTTCTTATTTTCAACTCATCCTTGATCAAACTTCAATGATTCTTTCTGAGATCTTATTCATAACCAATTCTTGATTCAGCTTGAATTGACCTCTTTTCTGATCAAAGTCATTTTCTTTTCTTGTTTTCAACTGATCCTTGATTCAAGATCAATTGTTATCTCATCTAATCCTGTATTGGTTCGTGGTCCTTCTTTAACTGATTCTTTTATTGATCATTCAATATTTTCCAATTTAAGCATGTACATTTTCAAAAATCAGAAACAAAGGATAGAGTGGATTTAGCTATATGGAATATAAGTTTTTCCAGATATCAACTCATATCTTTCGAAATGCATTGAATTCAAGATGCAATATTCACATGCAATTCAAATATTCCAGAAGAATCAAATCAAACAACACAGTTGTCAGATATTTGAATAAGGCTTGATTTTAATGTCAACTTGGCAACAGCTGTAAATGACAAAATAAGTAATGGGTACTTTGGTATTCAATACACATATGTGTATATATATATATATATATATATATATATATATATATATATATGTGTGTGTGTGTGTGTGTGTGTATACACGCATGCACACTGCTGTATAATGTGAGAAGTATTACACATACACACAAAAACACAAACACATACACAGGGTGTGAAGAGAGAGGAAAGTAATACACAGCAATATAGATCTATAAATAACTTACTTAATGGAGTATGTGCAAGAAAAATCCAAACAGCCTGAGATTGATGATAATTTGATAGAACAATTTTTTTAAACTCATGAGATATAACATGTATATCAATATATAAAAACAGCTGTTTATAAATTGCAGCATATGAATAGGTTGAAATAGAAGTGAACATTTCAAGTGAGTGAATAAGTGGTGTGAGTGAGTGGAGTGAGATAGATAGATAGATAGATAGATAGATAGATAGATAGATAGACCATTTTGCTTCCTTCTCCATTAGCCAATAGAATTTCTTCATACATTACCTTCAAAAACAAATGGTCCGCAATGAAGTTTCAAGTCCACATAAGACACACTCCATTAATTTTGTTAGTTCAGAACAAATATTCCCCTGACAAGGATTGTATTATCATCCTTTCACAAAAGACTGTTTTGAAAAGTATTGATACAATTCCAAATTCATGTTTTTGATTCATATCCTTACAAAAAAACAATCCAAATAATAGATCAACAATTTCTATGTGATTGAAGGGCATTAAATCTTGAAATTAATGTTAATTGCTTTTTTTTCCTTTTTTTCTCCAAGTTGCAAGGTTTGATGCTACAATGTGTGTCAGGTAGCACTAATAACACAAGGCCAATTGTAATTCCTTGGGAATTATTTCTTGCACTTTAAAGCTAGGTTGAGTCTGCCTTTCAGCATCAACACAACATTTCAAAGGATAAACAGCAACATTAATGATTGCATCATCAGGATTCAGAATTGTGTCAAGTCGCAGAAAAAAATTCTTGTTACTTAACTTATTTGCTATATCCAGCAGTTTTTCTCAAAGTTTTTTTCTACTCTGTGCAATGTACCCCCAGATATTTGACAAAAAATGCAATGTTTCTCCTCATATGGATGAGTTTCAGACCATCATGAGCAATAGGTCACATCATGATCAAGAGAACGACCTGTATCTAGATCTTTAGGTACGCAAGATTTTCAATAAACCATAGCAGAGGATGAACTTTGAAAAGCTTCATTGTATCAAATAATCTGTTTAATAACAGGGATGTTCATAAGTTTCTTGTAGCAATTTCTATGACAGATTACTATATCCAGCATTAATTCTTCCATAGTGTATTGTTCTATACAATTGTTAAAGTCAATTATAGAGTTGTCACCATGTCAAATTCTATCACTGCATACATTCAAAAGTTTTTCAACACAACTGCAATTTGATGTTTTCTCAATGGCCCTGGCTTTTGATACTGTTTGACATTTGATACACATAGAAAAATCTACAACAGTCTTCTTTTTCTTCAATGGTGTTACAGCTTACGTTCTCGAATCTATAATTCTATGCTGTAAGCAAAAACAAATACTCATCAGATAATTAAATCTCTTACAATATCACCCTCAATCACCAGTAACTAGAGTGTATTTTACAGACCAGACCGTAAATTATCAGATACATTAATATCTCAGGAATTGCAAAAGATGTATAGTCAAAATATTTTGTAGCCCTTGATGAAAGAAGAAAATTAATGGCAGTATAAATTTTATCACATGACCAGTGTCTATTTTATAGACCGGTCAGTAAATTACCTAAATTTTGGTCTGTAATACACACTGGTCATGTGACTTGATTCACTATGGTACAAATAATATTCAGTTATTGATAAATACTATCATACTAAGTTTCATGTTCATTGCACCTTTGGTTGATGAAATATAAGCATTTTAGTAATTTACAGACAAGTCTGTAAAATATGCACTACTCAAAATGAAAAAAAATTGTAACCATATTTTTTCTCAATATTTTTTAACATTAGTTAAGCTCTCCAAAAATGTATAGTTTCAAATTTGAGTAAAAAAATTCCCATGAAATACTTATATTGAACAATTGGCCCAGTACTATGACACAAAATTGAAAGTTTTCAAAAGCTACAAAAAAAATCTATTTTAAAAAATTTGTAAAATCAAAAAGCTTCTTTTTAATTGAATAGTCAATTAAAAATTCCATTGAAGAAGAAAAACTACAAAAATAAAAAGACATCTTTAAAAGATATCTCTTGAAATTTTGCAAGATTCTGGGTTGAAACCATGTGCTAATTAGCGCTAACATAAGATTTTCAATGAAGTAAAAAACTTTATGAAAATTTTGAAAAACCAAAAAAACATTTTTAGGTGTTGAGAAACGAGTGCTCATAAGAATCTGCTAGGTTCTCAGCTAAAGGATGTGTCCAGTAGCATTGACAAAATATCTTTTTTTAAGTAAAAAAAAAAATGAAAATCTTATTGAAAAATATATACAGAAATTTCAAAAAATCCCCCAAACTGTTTTCAATAGATGTCTAGGTTAGTACAAATTTAAAGGCTTAAGACAAAATGATGTGTGCTGTAGCACAAACACAAGATTTTTAAAGTAAAAAAAAAAACGTGACACTGTGCATCTTTATAATAATTGACCAAAATTCTGTCTGTATGTATTTGTCTTTCACCAAAACTACTCAACATAAACCCATGAAATTTTCTGTTAGTATAGATTGAATGTTTTTAGTAAATTAGTTTATAAAACCAATCCCCGAAAATGTTTCACAAGGAGTCGATTCAGGGAAGAGGGGTTGATTTACAAGATAATTCATTTTTTTAAATTTTTCTTTCAATTCTGGAAACAAAATGTGATGTGAGGTTGCATTCTTTATTTAAGAAGCTTCGACATTTTTTTCAACAAATCACATCATTTATTGGTGTCAAGAATTGCACTTTTTTTTCTCTTTATGAGGTTTAAAGGTAAAAATTGAGAGAATGTTTATTTTCATTTTTAGGGGGTCAAAATGTGGAATTTTCTTTTTCACTTCAAAGGGTCTATTTTTTTTTTCACTTTTGGTGGTGAAAATCAAGGGGGAATTTTTTTCAATTCTAAGGGTCAAAATCCAAGATAATTTTTTTTTACTTTTATGCTTCGAAGAGGGACTTAATTTTTTCATTTTTAGGGGGAACATTTCTTCATTTTTAGGAGTCAAAATTGAGAGGGAACCTCTTTTTCATTTAGTGGTCAAAATCAAGGACGAAAATTTTCTTTTCAATTTTAGGGGTCGAAATAGGATGGGAAATTCTTTTCACTTTTAGGGGTAAAAATCAAGATCAAATTTGGGTAGGAACTTTTTTTTACTTTTGGGGTCAAAACTAAACAGTATTTTTTTTTTACTTTCAGGGGTCCATATCAGAGAGAAAATTATCTTTCACTTTTGGGGGTTGACATCAAGAGGGGACTTAGTTTCCACTTTGGGGGTTGACATCGAGAGGGGACTTAGTTTCCACTTTGGGGGTAAAAAACAAGAGTGATTTTCACTTCAGGTGGTCAAAATTGAAGGGGAACTTTTTCTCCTCTTCTTGTGATCAAAATTGAGTGGGAGTTTTTTTTTTCACTTTTGGGGTGTCAAAATAGAAGGATGAACTTCTTTCTCTTTTGTTGGTTTAAATCCTTTCAACATTAACCCTAAACACTCATTTGGACATCAATACCCCTCTTTTTTTTAATATTAGCCCAACATTCTTTCTAACATTGATGCCCTCTTTTAACTTTGACCCACAAGACCAATTTTTATCTATATCAACCCTTTTTTCACATTAGCCCCTCCCCTTTGTACATTAGCCCCAAGCCCCTTTTTTACTTTGACTGAACACCCGTTTTTACATTACCTCCCTTCTTTCATCATTAGTACCCCTTTTTTTCTAACAGTGTAAATAGAGAGGGATATTAAATAAATTTTTGAAACAAATCAAATTAAACACAATCTGATTTCCATTCATTTATCATCATATTTCTTTTCTGGACAACAATTTATTCTGCCTGTTAGGACAGGAATTCAGGCCTCTTTAGTAAATGTACTAAAATTTTGAAAAATCAAAAAAACAATTCTACGAAATGTCTAGAGGAGTAACGCAAAATGGTATGTCACAACAAAAACAGCAGAGTGAAAAGGGAAGAATATGTAGCCACCATATTTGTCTTTGATCAGTTTGATGGTCATGGCTGCATTGATCACTTATGTATATATATATATATATATAATACAAATGGAGAATGTCTCTTTGTTTATTTCCAACTTAATATTCTATAGACTTCCAAACAGTTGGACCATAAGGGCAGCAAATTTGTACACAAGAATAACTTGACCTCAAGAGATAAACATAGGATAGGAGGTGTTGACCTTTATGGTCAGGTCAATTTTGGCATTTTCAAATATAAGAGAAATAAATCATTTGGAGGCATTTTCAATTCTAAAGGAGATCAATCATTTTTTAAAATGTGTTGTTATAATTGAAGTTTCTTGTGTGTGTGCAAGTAATATGGGGAGGGGGGGTCAAGACCTGACAGGAAGGATACACATGAGTGCACCCCCACCTTGATTCATTTTTTAAATTTTCATGAATAATTATTTTTCTTTCCTGTCATTTTGTTGCCCCTCTGGGAAATCACTTTTTTTTACTTCTCTTTGGTAATCATTGTTTTACAGTATTTCATTTATTCCCATCTAAGCTACAATTTAATGCAACATTTTAAAGTAAATATTTCTTTTACATTCTTGTTTTTCCATGCAATTTATGTTGGCAAATTTTTTTAATTGAGATTTACAAATGTATCTGGAACTTTTTTCATTAATTCTACAGAAAAAACTAAATATTTTCTAAAAAATTCAACTTAAGAATAATAAGTTTTTCTACCCTTCTTTCACAAGTAAAAAATATATGTAGTTTCATCATCATTTTTTTTCATTTCAACTTTTTAGTTTCAATTTTATTTTCACCTAATAAAGGTAAAATTAGAATTAAATCAAAATTTGAACCATCGTGTTTGATTCAAGTTTATTTTCAAATTTCTTTTTTCAGTTTGATTTAAATGATACCATTTTTCCATTCGTGAGAAAATTGAAAAACAAAAAAATAGTCACTGGAAGATTTTTCTTTCAATTATGTCAATTGCAGTTATCCGTATTTATCAAAAGCAATTCAAAATGAACAATAACTACCTCACTTTTGTGGAGAGGGAGACTGTGAGATAATGTAACATCAAAACTGACCTTTGAACTCTGTTCATGAGTCAATTGACACCTTCAGTGAATAAATGTATTTTTCACTAGATTTCCAGAGAAGCAATGTTTTTCCATTTGCAAAAATACTGCAATTATAACAAAAATTAAAACTTCCAAGAAGATATTTAGACTTTGCAATAAGTCTTCGAAGAGCATGGTACTTGCTAACACATACAGTTATTTCTTGGCCTCTAGTAAGTAATTTAATCAATGTTTGTTATTTTTTTTTCTTATCATATAGTGGCAGAGTATCTAACACACTGTCAGGTGCGATAGATATATGCCTTTGAACAGTAAAATTCATGTCGGGATTATCATAAAATGTGTTGCTAATTTAGCACAGTTCATGCTGAATTCAGGCATTTCTGGTTTTGGCAATGCAAAAAGCACTAAATTAACGTGGACATTTTGAAACATTTTGTCTAAATATGGCATCTTTTTAACCATTTTTGGTGTGTTTTGGTTATATTTGGAATTTTCTGGCATTTTTTTTTAATTCAACTTTTTTTAATTTTTAGCCACACTGAGCACTTCCACTCATCCCCTGGTCTTAATGGATAGGCCCCATTCCTCACAGGACCCAGGTGATTGGCCTGTCTGTATGTATGTGTACTAAGTTGACTTTTGCACTTATCTCACAGCATCAGATGGCTCCCAGCTTCTTCCCACTAAGAATAATCTGGTATTATGGTGGAAGCCATCTTTAATGATTCCACCCAAAATGAACCTTCTATTGAAGGTCAAATGATATGAGGAAATATTAACTAGACACAGCCATTTCAGTTGAGAGGATTTGTTGTATTGGAAATGGGTCTTTCTCTTTTCTCTTTCACTCTCTTTTCTCTCTCCTTTTTTTCTTTGCACCATTCTCTCTCTCTCTTTTTTTCTTGATGTATATCTGCTATGCTTAACAATATACACGAACATGAAAAACAACAATTTGTTAAATTAAAGATGTCATATGATTATTATGCAAAGAGGTAATTAGAATCGCAAAACTGATTAAAAATAATTAGCCATTAAGATATACAGACTAATTGAAAAATGCTGAAGATAAATTCTTAATTTGGATTTCTACTTTAGATACTATACTCTTGTGTTAACTATTTGATATAAGCTAACATGTTAAAAAATAGAAAATAAAAGACCTAATTTCAGAGAAAAAAAATTATCAGATATCTGATTTTGAACTAATTGAAAGTCATACTGACAAATTAAAGCTCAAATTATTCAATGGCTGTCAAGAATTAAAAAATAATTTCATCCTGATTTGCAAACTCAACACTCAACATTTTCCTACTTCAATGATACTTTCATAATTCATTGACTTTAAAACTATTAAAATAGATGAGCAAAAATAAATAATAAATCATAAATATTGAATAGAAAATCCAGTTTATAATTTGCTATCTAAACATATAATAAGCATGTATGCAAATTTCTTTTATTTGTGTTCATGCATCTCATTGGATAATTCATCTCTCTATTATGACATAATGAATATTATATCATAGAAATTCCCAAGACTTCATATCTGATCACCCTTTAAAACAGCTTGAGTTGAGTTGAGAATCAAAATTAGGATACTTAAAAAATTGAATTACCCAGTAGAATAGCTTTTGGCTCCTTAGTGCAGATCTATACATTAATGATTTTTTACAGGGATACTCTAGTAAGTAAATGAAAATATGTTTCAAGAGGCAGATTGTTGACACTTCTCATAAGGTTAACATTGCATAGATTTCACTGGAAAAGTTACAAGCACTTTTTTATTGAGAACAAATACAAGAGTGATACAATTCGAAAGAGAGAACAGAAAGAAGAAAACCTGATAAAAAGAAAGTTATGGGTTAATCAGCTAGTTAATTATGTATTTGAAACGTTCTCCAACATATAGGGTAGATTTCATATTACCAAGCTGCTAAATTGCACAAAAATCATCAAAATAGTAATATTCGATGTAGGATTAAAGCAATGATAATAATCATAATAGTAAAAAGGAGGAGAAACAGATGGCTAAACTATCATGTATGTCAGTGTATGAGACGGTCATTTGATTTTTTTAAAAACTCTGTTAATATTACACCGCATCCATATGTGCTGGTATTATGACTAGTGGAGCCATCTACCAAATCTCAATAAAGAAGGTTATGGAGATTGGATGAGTTGCAGTAATTGATAATCCTCCAAATATTCTTGTAAACCATTCATATTATAGTCCGATTATACAGTAAGTAGACAATGCAAATTTTCAATGCATCAAGAATATTTTGCGCAAAGAGTTTTTCTTTTGTTTGAAACAAGTGTTGGGCATAAAGCAATCACCCAATTTGATATAAAGGAGTTGGTAAATAATTCATCTATCCATTCAAAAAATTTAATGACAAAAGATTTGTTATAATTCATTCATTTTTTGCTAAAATCAAATATGATAATAAAAACGAATAAGTATATAGCTTGAGATACAAATCTCAAAGCTAGCCACATATCTAATGATGTCACTTCCTTTAGCTCCTGTCAATAAAACATAAACTTCTGTTAATCATTACTTACTTGCCCCTGTCTTTCTATATACTGGTTACTCTCTCTCTATCTCTTTGTATAGACATGTAACTCTTTCTCTTTAGAACCCTTAACTATTAGTATATTTTTCTGTCATCTGGATTTATTAGCATTAAGAACATTCCACAAATTTACTAAATAGTAAAAAAAATGTGGTGATCCTATCCTTTCAGAAACTCTCCAAAACTCTGAACCTTATTCCCATAATTACTCTGGTTTTTGAAATAACCAAACATTGTGAATACAAGCATTTCAGTGACTCTACCTCGTGAATTCACAACTACATGTGTCACATCTATCTTTCTCTCCTACCTAGCTGCTAGCTCACACTTCATTTCAATTCTTTCTTAGATTATATCTACTTCCTTAATTACTTAGCAATCAGGCCTACTCTATCATTAGATCAAATCAAATGTTTACATGTCTTTCCATTTCAGCTTGAATGTATTGTTTATAAATGTCTTATTTGTCAATTCATTAAATGTACATTTTTATTGCTTGTTTGAACATTTGTATTTGTCGTCATTTCAATTATGAACTCAGCTTAATCTCTGTGTTCATATTTGATGCTTCTAACAAAAGAGGCATGGCTGATCAGCAACTTCCAGCTTCTCCCTCAAGTTCTTGTGATATCATACATGTGGTGGTAACTCACCTTCAAGTGGTGGCCACCATCTCTAGTGACTACAACATCTTATTTCTACTCAGGACCAGTAACTGTAGCCATTAATATGTGCATGCATTTGTTTGTGTGATCTAGCACTCCTGGCCATACAGTTTTGTCTTCAAACTTGAAAATTGGCATTAATACTCCCCTAGACCCCTTCTAAAAATGCTTCTTTTAACCTTTTGGGGGCCTTCTTTTGATGGTTTATTAATAACATCTAGATCCTCCACATATTCTTTTTACTCTATTTTAGATATTTACCAGTGGAAAATGCCAGTTATGTTATAAATAGAATTTATTCTGACCATATTTATTCTTCAATTGAATTTTTTTTATATGACTTTGAATTTTGATGCAACAGTTGTTCAATTATTTACTGTGATGGCGAGTTATTATTATCATTACTCTCCTCCTATAGGACTCTTGAACCAGCAGATTATAGAAACAATAAATTATAGAAATTACGGGAAGAGAGTGGTATTTTGTCTGGCTCCAGCTTATGGGTACAAGTCCTTCCCGCCTTGTTAGCTGCCAATGCATCAAAATTCTATTCTATTTCATCATGAGTCCATTACAATCATCAAACTGTTTCAACAGTAATTGAAAATAAAAGTAAAAAATTGTTTCACCGAGGGTGTTCTCAACTTGTTCTTTCTCCAAGACAAATAAGAAAAAACCAATATTATTCAACAGTAAAAAGTCTATCAACCTTGAGAAAAAGTAGTTCCAAAATTGAGACACAGCTACAACATGACATCAATCGCACAACCCTTTACACTGATCACAGGAAAGGAAGAAACTAATGAACAGCATGGTTGTTTAGTAGGCACAAAAAAACTTGAAACTTCACATTATTTTTGAATGGGAATTAGCAACAAAGTGGGGAAAGCTAGAAGCTAAGAGAGAATTTTAAAAAATGCTAATAATTTCTTCATGTATAACAAGATTCTTGTCTAATACAAGTACAAGATTTTGAGGCAAAAAATAGGTATAGAATTGTAGCCTCGTGGGTACTCAATTTGGTACTACAGTTCGCCAATACCACATTTTTTTCTGCTTTGATATTCCAAATTTGTGGGCTGCAATACTGCAATGGAGGGGTCCCAAGAGTTTCATCGGTAGAGTTGTGTATCAGAACTTCTAAATCAACATTGGCAAATGGGAACTCTTTGATTAAGGGGTTGGAGGCAAAGGGCTCTATTTGCCAAAAATTCCACACAGTTCTGCCTAAATTATACCAATTTGTCCAATAATTTTACACTGTTTTGCCAGAATTCATTAGGGGCAGTTGTCCTCCAGGCTCATACACTAGCGAACATAGTATGGCGTGCTAATAACATAAAAGCAGATATAAACAAGATGGTTAAAGGATGAAAGTGTTTGTATAGTGTGTATAGATTCCCTCTTAGAAATGCTACTGCAGTTATACAATTAGTGTCATCTATTTTTATGTTGTTTACTGTTACAATTGTAATTATTTAAATTTCAATAAATGAAATAACATATGAACAAAAATCATAAAAAAGGTATTTACTGCATTGTGGACTCAATTTGAATTTAATTATTTTTTGATCTTATTATAATTTGCAAAAAAGTCTGTCTGTCTGTACTCAATCACAACAAAAAGTACTTGATATAAATCCATAAGATTTTTTTGGATACGGATTTGATCCCCAGGAAGTGTTTGTAGTAAATTAGTTTTTGAAAACCACAGCCCAAAATATGTTTCCGGGGGCGGGGGGGCGTCTATTTATATGATTATTCATCAATGGTAAAAAATACTTTTTGATGACGTAATGAAAGAATATTTCTTATTCTTTTTTTCTCAACTCAATCCTCGAAGATGAAAATGTGACATAATGAGAGAATATTTTTAGTTCTTTTTTTTCAACTCATTTTTCAGATATTACATCCTTCATTCAGAAAGAAACAAAAATATTTTTTGATATATCTCATATTGCAATGTTTATAGTTTGTAAATGAAGACCTTGAATAGCGGTGTTTTGATTAGTGCATGCTTTGATGTAGTACGGTTAAGGTAAATTTTACCCAAACACAAAATTTTGGGATCAGAGGTTAGGACGATCACATGGAGAAAAATTTTTTTCACTTTCAGGGGTCAAAATCAATGATGAACTTTCATTTTTCACTTTCAGGAGTCAAAGATTTAGGGAAATTTCTTTTTTTTCATTTCTTTTTCAGGGATAGAAATCAGAGAAGGAGATTTTTTCTCTTTCTCTTTTTTCTTTTGCTTTTTTTTGAGACAAAATTTCTTTGAAATGGGAAGCGATTGTCACACCACCGATGTGACCAATCATTTGCTGTGATGACTGTTTTCATAAACAAGGTGACAGCTTGTTACCATTGTTACCAGACTAGTCGACCTTATAGGATTCAAAATGGAGGGGAAATATTTTTTTCACTTTTTGGGATTAAAATCCACAAGAATTTTTTTTACTTTTAGAAGTTAAAATCAAGGGGTAATTTTTTTTTTTAGTTTTAGGGATCAAAATTCTAGGAAATTCCTTTTTCATTTATCTTGGGGGTAAACCAAGATAAATGAAAAAGGAATTTCCTAGAACTCAGGAGAAGATTTCTTTCATTTTTAGGAGTCCAAATTGAGAGATAATTTTTCCCACTTTTAGGGGTCAATATTATTTTTATTTTCAAGGGGTCAAAATTGAGGGTTGTGTTTCTGCATTTTTTAGAGACAAAATTGTGGGGAAGATAATTTTTCCACCTCTAGAGGTCAAAATCAGGGGAAAGGGGGGAGATTTTTTTTCACTTCTAGGGATCAAGATCAAGGGTAATATTTTATCCCAATTTAGGGGTCGAAATAAAACTGAATTTTTTTTACTTTTAGGGGTGACAATTGAGAGAGTAAGATTCTTTTACTTTTGAAGATCAAAATCTGGAGAATATTTTTTCTCATCATCAGGGTCCAAATTGATAGGTATTTCTTTTTCATTTTTACAGATCAAAATTGATGGCAAGATTTTTTTCCATTATAGGGGTTTAATTCAAAGAGACTTTTTATTTACTGACAGAAATCAAAATTGAAGGAGGAAGCTTTTTTCCACTTTTAGGGGTCAAAATCAAGAGAAAGATTTTTTTTTCATTTCAAGGGTCAAAATCCAAGGGAATTTTTTGATGTATGAGTATGGAGTGGGTCATTTTTAGGGGTCATATTTGGAGGGGGGATTTTTTTTCACTTTGAGGGGTTAAAATCAAGGGGATGATTTTATTCCCATTTTCAACAGATGAAATCAAAGGAATTTTTTTTTACATTTATGTGTCAAAATCGGGTGGGATAGGGTAGATTTTTTTCAACTTCTATATGTCAAAATCAAGGGGATGATTTTTGCCTCACTTTTAGATCAAAGGGACTTTTCTTTTTACTTTTGGGGGTCTAAATAAGGGTGGAGAGTTTCTTTCCCTTTTAGAGGTCAAATCTGCAGGGAGGATTTTTCTTCATTTCTAGAGGTCAAAATTGTGGGGAAATTCTTTTTCACTTTCAGGGGTCCAAGTTGAGCAGAAAGATTTTTTCCATTTTTAGAGGTTGAAATCCAAGAGATTGTGCAATTTATTCCGCCATTAGGGCAAGCATTTAATCTAGTTATTTCAATTTATTCTGATTATTTCTAGGATATTTGCATTGCACGTGTTTCACAGGAAATGAATAAATATTGTGGTACTCAAAACTTGCGGTTGAAACCTTTCAACCATTAACCCCTGCACATTCAGTAGGGAAAGGCTCAAATCAAATTAATAAAAGTTTCTTTAACTGATTACTGAAATAGTTTTTGTCCAATTTATTTCATTTTTACAGTTAGTTTGCCAAACGTATTCATTCTTTTCTGCGTACATTCAAGTATAGGATGACCCCATCTCCATTATTTTTTTGTTCAGATTTGGGTACAAAATTGTTTACATCATGTACGAAGAAATACAGCATTATCATTTTTTACTTCGTTATCAAAAATCTGGAAATTCTTGGTACTTTAAAAATGAAATACAGTAGGTTCAGTTGGAAAAATCCATCTATATTCATACCAATCATAAGAGCATGGCTATATTGAAGCGGTTACCCTATCAGTGGCAAGTTCGATTCCTGCAGCAGCCCAATTTTCTTCAATTGTTTTATTCAAGCTATGTTCTCTAAATTGAGTGATAACAAAGGGAGATCATTTCATATATATACATTTATACACAAATACTTATACATAGTTTTAGTCGGTGGTATAGTGCTATCGGAAAATATGAGAAAGGTATTCCCTCCCTGTCTATAAACAGTGGTACCTCTCATAGTGAAGGACTCTTATAATGATATTTCAATTAACAAAACATTCCAATTGCCAAGAAAAATCTTTTAGCAAAATATTCTCTGATTGTGAGAAAAGAACTACGAGATTTCATAAAATTATCCAAAATCATCAAGATTTCATTTTTAATTATTTAGATTTATATCTAGTATTTAGGCACTTATTTCTAAGCAGGCGGACAGACAGACAAATATTTGGTAAAACAAAATAAGATTATTTATTTATTAATCATTCTATTCACCTGTTAATTTATATTTATGCATCATTTAGAAAGTAAAAAGTACATAGGGAATTATTTACAAGATTATTATTATGGTTTTAGGGGTCCGATATTTCTATTCAGAACAAACTAGCCAGAAATCCCAAAAGTTTTATTACTCACATCATGAATTTTTATTCAATGAGACGTTTAGTAGAATATCAAGAGAGCTATCACTGTACTGCTAATTCCCTGTTTGAACAATTTTCTGATAAGAAAAATTGGCCAGTTCAAGTCCAAATACTCATTCCATATGACCTCAAAATATCTCTGAAATTGAGTAGATCTAAAAAATGTTTTCTCCTGGCTTAAAGCCAATCCCCAATTCGAGAGCAGTGACCCTGCATTTCCTCACTTCTTTTTTTTAGTTCTAAATCCCAGATCTTAGTACATTATGTTAACCTACCATAAGGCAAAAATGTACCAAGAAGAAAGTCAATATCCAGAAAATCAATTTTGGTCAGTTAATGATATTTTGACTGATTCATATCTAATTCAGCAGATAATGAAAAAGATACACAAAAGTGAAAAAAAAAACAAAAAAACATTTCATCTTAGAGTTCTAAATCCATTAGTCTTAACTTTAAAATCCATGACAAGTACCTATTTTTTTGTTCATCAACGACAATGTGAGAACTGGTTTAATTAGGTGTTATTCCAACAGTTTCAATAACTTAAATAGAAGAAAAACTGAACTCCTAATACTAAGCCCATAAAATGTCAGAACAAAAAGGCTCATAAAACAAAATTTGTACTTCAAGAAAATAAGCTTCTAAGTTTTTAAAGACAGAAAACTTACACAGGGGAGAATGTCTGTTTATTCAATGTATAAATAAATTTCAAAGAGCATATCATATTACTCTGTACCTTCAGATGGGCAAGTGAACTTTCTTTGACCTCTTTGTACAAACCACTTGATATTCTCCAGGGAGATTCTTATAGGCAAGGCCAACCAAGATTAAGTATTTAAATGCCAGGCAAGAGTAGAACAGATCTGTCACTTTCTACTCTCTAACACTTTCATTGCTCAGAGACATAATATATTACATCTCTTTCAAAACTAGTTTAATTAAAATCTTCTGTTACTTCCTCATTTTTCAGATTAGTATATTATCTGTTTTCTAGCTTTTTGAATTAATTTCTTCACTCAGAAAAAGAAAGGATATGTATGTAGCATAGTTATGTTACAAAATTGACTTCCCTGCTTAGTAATCAAAGTATTTATTTGCCTCCCCACAGCCCTAATGAGGTGTCCCATTGGTGTATGTGTGGACAAGCATAAAAATTGCTCAGTCCTGGGACCAGTATCACAAAGGCTTCAAATTACTTCTCCTATAGTACAATGGGGATAGTGGTACAATGGGGAGTTTGAATCCCCAGGGCCCAGCTCAAAGATGAGATACTATTGATCCTAGCTCAAAGGCTTGGTTGGAAATGAATGTCACGTGTTCAAAACCAAGAAAATATAGAAGATATGATTCAAAAAGATACTTTTTCGATAACTGCATCTTACAGATTGAATAGATGAAAACTTGAGCTGAAGAAACCTAAAATATACACAAATAAAATAAAATCAATTTCAACTGTTTGTTACACATTTCAAATCTTTGAACAATTCAACCTTCTATACCTCTCAACATAGTCCTGGCACTGAACAAGAGCCCCATTGGAATTTTAGAGTTGACTAATGGAACTAATTGGACATGTTACAGGGATTTTCAGTGAGTAAGAATATCTTGTGTAGACATTCCATGTCAGTTGCAAAAAAGTTTCAGTGCTTTTGCTGCAGTGCCTTAGTCAGAAAAAAAATTCATCAAACATAGGCATATTGTACATCATTAGAAAGGGAATGTCTTGGATAATTCCCATGAAATATGGTGAGAGGAATGACAGTAGATTATGAAAGAAAAGATGAGATGGATCCATACAAAATAACCACCCTCCATCATAGTTTTATGTCAACATCACATAATATTGCCAAAATTTCATGTCTGTCCCACAATATCCCCAAAAGTTCTCGAAGGATTTCCATGAAATTTCATGGAGGGATTAACAAAAGGCCACAGTAGAGGTGATTACATTTCTGGGTGGATCAACGTACAATCACTTCCCCTTACAATGGTAAAGACAGTGGTAAGCGTTCTCTGAGTGCTTTCTATTCTTAAAATGAAATACTTATTTGGGCTGATATCTATAACATAGTGGCAGTAATTGTTTACAAATCTGCTCCAAAATGTAAACACTTCTTCCGTATCCTATTGTTAACCCTTTGAGTGGTGCGTACTGTTTGTACGTCAATGTGTATGTGTGTGTGTTTCTCCAGGTACTTCTGGTCACATTTTAGAGGCTACAACCTGGAAAATTTACATGAGCACACCACTAGACACTATCTAAAAATATGTCTTTTTTTTTTTTCCAAAAAAGTGCTTTTGGGGGGGTCTCTATGGTCATTTTGGATCAACAATGCCAAAATCTAGCATGGGTATTTTTTAGATATTTTTAGATAAAAAATTTATTTTTAAAAATAATTTTTCAGATGTTTAGTACTGGTACATGAGCGGACTACAGTGATTCATACAGAGCACAAATATTACAAATCAAAATTAAAAAGGATGGAAGTAAATCTGAAAAACCGGTAAATAATGTTCGATTAACAAACAAGAAACATGCATAGTTTTGCTCATAATCTAATACTTATTCATAACATCATTTTAGAACATTAGATCATCAAAATTTTAATGAAAAAAGTCACTTTTTCCTCCTGCGGTATCAATATACTATCAATGTCAATAAGTGATGTCATATCAGCGGGATATCTCATCAGCCACTCCGGGAGTAAGAAATTTCTCATGAGGTATCTTGCCAACCAATTCAAAGTGGTTGATGCATGATTCTTGTAAAAGACGTTGGAAGGCAGCAATACTTCTTCTTGGGTTGTAAAGACAACAAGATAATTCAATAAAATGAACCAAAGAAAAATATGTTATTAAAAATAAACATATAGTAAAATAAAATAAGAAGACAGAACTATACAATTAGTCACACAGGAAAAACAGAAGAAAAGCCACAAAATTTTACAAACTCTGCAAAGACAGGGATATTCAAGTATATAGGCATTTTTCAATAGATGTTGGAGGCTCAACAGAGCTTCCCTAGCAGGCTCACATCCTTAAACCTGTAATTTATTGATATGTAATAAAAGGAACTCAAAAAGATGTAAACATATTAGCATACAGATATAGTGCAGAGACAACTGGCTGCTGAGTCTTTTAACAGCCTCAGCCTTTAACAGCAAACAAATGTGGCAATACTAGTACAGCATTAGGAGAGGAAAAGTAGAGAATCAGTTTAACAGGCAGCAGCTAAATATGAAGAGGAAATTATTTTCATTTTGTTTTTGTTTTTATGCAACATCTTTGGTATTAAGCCATCATCCTTTTTATTTTTTTCTCATTTTCTGTTGATGCAGCTCTAGATTCTGTAGGTGGTGCTCTTTTCTCTGTCTATTTAGATAGGGTGGCTATCACTGCTCTTGCTAACTACATAGTCCTTCTTCTGTTGGTACAAAACAAAGTACCATATCTGCTTCCAGAAACCAGATGAGTTTCCCTTGAAAGATCACCACATAACAGGTGTTTGGGATAGAAAATGGAAAAGTCTTTATGTAATGAGTACAGATTTAAGAGGAAAATGTCAACATTTCCGGACTACAGTATCATTAATTAGGTCATCATATAACAGTTTTTGAGTGAGTTCTGTATCAATGCTCATGACAGCATGACCTCTAGAACATTCCTATACCATTGGCAAATGTAGGTATGTCCTGACAGGTTTGGTTTTTGAAAAGCTTTGCTCAGCAGAGGCAACTGTAAGTGGGAGAATTTCCTCAGAAAAAATAAGAGGTTGGAGCAATGGTCTTGAAGCTGGTTTTTATGCCGGAATGCCAGCATCTCCAGAGCAGTTGTCTGTGGAGATAGTTGTGGTAGGATCATGATTTCTTTTGCTATCTCAGGTCCATTTTTCCACTTCTTCTTCACTTCAGTGCAATGTTCTTGCAAGTCTCTCTCGGACATTCCTGAACTCAAGCAAGAATTAAGCAAACAATATTTGATCACATCCGAAGATTTTTAGAACTAATCAGTTGAGTCTCAGTTCTGAATCACAATATACTTTTCGCTCCTTGCACTAAAATTCCAAATTGCACCCCGCCAACAAATTCAAATTGCCCCATATTGAGAATCACTAGTCAGATCTATCATGAGTAATAAATCTGATTTTGTGAATGATTATGTGTGAATATATTTGAAATTGCAGAATTAATGAAAAAAAAATTAATACTCAAGGATATTATTATTTTTTATTCTTATATCTTTATATTGTTAAAACACTGTAGAAATTGCTGAATTGATAAAATATTTTCTTTAAATACCAAGGGATACAGATATTTTTTTTATTCTGATATTTTAAATTGTTGAGATACAGAAAATTTAAAATTATTTTAACGTTTACAAATAGATAAATTTTCATGCTATTCATATTCTGAAAAACCTCTGATTCCATCGATTTTTCTCATTGACAGGTAATATCAGATTTTTTTCTAATCTTTCTTCTTAATAACAACACCAAGATTTTGACTGTAAAATAATCTTTTACGCAAGTTTGAAGCTATTTATCTGGGATGTCGAGTTCCCGGTGGAAATTTGAATCCATAACTAAAGCAATAAATCTTTTTTTCTTCTCAATTTCCCTCAACAAATATAATTTCGTTTCTAAAAAAGGTTAACAGAACAAATTTGATTTTGAGGAAAGGAAATTAGTTTGTTTTTATTTTATCACCAAATCACATTATTTCGTCAGGTCCAGTAGCACATGCTTTGCAGCCCGATGAATGGGACCACTGGTCTAAACTATCATAATTAACACTGAATCTGATTTTGTCGGTGTATTCGTATGAAAATATTAGAAATTGCGGAATAAACTATTTAATTGATTAATAAGTTACAACTTGATTTAAACAGTTTATTCCGTAACTAATTTTCTTTCCTCAACATCACATTTGTTTGATGAACCCTATTAGAAACGAAATTAAATGTATTAAGAAACTTCAGTAGACTTTTCACCTATATTGCGGTAATGATTGACCCTCCCGTCAGACTGCGACACCTGTAAAATTATTGATAATGTTGAACCAGTCCGCGATTAAATTAAAAAATTACTTTCTTTTAGAGGGGCTTTTGGTCATTGACTTTATGTCCAGTATTCTTCAAGTTAACCAAGGAAAAGCATCAACTGAATTATTACATGGGGAAAAAAAAGTAAACAAAGATGAGCATAAAAGTCAAAACGAAGTAATTCTTTTTTTCATTTCACAAAACAGGAGTCGACAGTTTTTCTACCGTTGAATTTTGATAAAACTAATTTTTTTTTTAAAATTCTTTTTAGACGCTAGAATTGAATTTAAAAGCAATTATTCCGATATCTTAAGAATTGTCATCAACCTACCCGCAAGCGTCCTCACGTTGTTTCTTTCATATTCCCTTCTCTGACCCTCGACTCCTGTTGTCTTCTTGGACCATTTTCCCTAAACTTTCTACCGCAGATGTTCTGTGCGTGTTGTCAGACCTTAGAGCAGGCAGGCTGGATTTGGCGGCTGAAAGCAGAGGTCACTACGTACTTGATGAAAGGGGAGGGGGCACAAAAATCCATTTTATTACTTAGATGAATTATGTTTCTTAATATTATCTTGCCTATAATTGTCTAATATAATTGCAAATCATGATTTTTGTAAAAAGATTGTTAGGCTGCTTTGACGCCCCTATGTGCAGTGCATCGTGCATGTGCCTACATATATATATATATATATATATATATATATATACACAATATGGAAACACAAATGTTTTGAAACTGGATCGTAATACTTTTGTCTTACTTTGTTGTCAATTAAATTCACCATTATGAGGGATAAATTTCATTCTTTCCCTCACCATCTATATATATATATATATATATATATATATATATATATATATATATATATATACATATACATATATATGAGATTAATCTGATGATTCTAGGTTCAGTCCTAGTATGAGACAATAATAATACTACTTATGCTAAGAGGGGAGTGCAATCAATATACCCCCGGCAGTTAAATAAAGGGTTCGATTCGTTACTTCCCCACACCTACCAGATGATACCTGACGAAGGCCGTAGAGTACACCGGCCGAAACGTTGTATGAAAAGCAACCAAGATGAGGATAGTCCAAATATTGATAGAAATGATAATAATACCACATCTCAAAAATTCAGAGATGTTCTAAGTATTATTGAGAACGGAAGGGAAGAAGAACATATATATTTTTATGTCACATAACATCCTATTCTTCCAATTTTAAAATCAATTCTCGAGAGAATAAAAGATTGAAGTACAAGAAAGGAAGAGAAGAGAGAGAGAGAGAGAGAAAAAGAAAAAGAAGATAGTGAGATTGAAGGAAAGAAACAAACAAACAAACAAAGAGAAGATAATAACACAGAAAGAAAGAAAGAAAAAAGAGAAGGCAGTTAAAGAGAAAGAAAGAGAAGATAAAGAGAGAGAGAAAGGGCATACTATACAGTGTTAATAACTAATGTATACACTTTATAAACATATCTATAACTTTTCCATTTCCCAGTTAAGTATATAGAATTTTGGATGATATTATTCATTTTATTTTTAATCCAAAGATTATTTATTTGTATTCTGGACATTTAAAAAAAGATTTACTCGAAAAATCAATGGGAAACCAATAGTTTCATTAGAGAAACAAATTTTGACAAATGTTACCAAATGCTGTAAAATAAATGTGTGAACAATGTCACAGGTTTTGAACTGAGTTTGTTTTTCTTCTTGTTTTACTTGATAAACTGAATGAACTTTTTAGCAAACACAATATCAGTAATGAAAATATTTGAAAATACTTAGTGATTCTTGCTATAATCTTAACATATAGATATATAAATAAAACTGAGTGGTGCAACGTTCTCAAATACATAACAAATATGGAAAGCAATGTTGGTCCAATTTTCCTTGTGAATGAATGACTTGAAGCACTCCCAGTGTACGTGTATGTGCACCTGTATACATGCGTGTGTATGTATGAATGAAATCTTGATTTAAATGACCATACTGAAATATACATGTGGGCATATGCGTAAGCACAAATACATGTTTATATTTTCAAAATATTAGATTAGAGGTCTAGTTAGTCACTCATTATGTGACCAACACCTTTTGGCAGCATGCAATGTTTGGAGTGATCAATTGAAAAACTCGAGTAAATCACTTCTCTCGCCTTTTACTGGGCAGTGATCACTAAAATAAACACTAGATGAAAACCAACCACATGAACAAGCTGGATTTAGGAGAATTACTTGACCATGGACTATCACCATTCAATAAATCAGATGAAAGAGAGCGCAGCAGAATACAAAATGTAGCTGTAGCATTTATAGACTTCAAGAAGGCTTTCAACTCAGTGGAAATTCCCATGGTCATGAAGGCCTTCACTCTAAAAGGTGTAGACCCTGTATACGTCAGAGTACTGCAACATACACACAGTCATAACAACTCCTTTATCAGGCTACCTAAAGACTCTGAACCCTTCCAACTCCAAAAAGGAGCAAGACAAGGTGATACCAGCTCACCCAAACTCTTCACAGCCTGCCTCAAGATGATCTTCCATAACCTGGACTGGAGGAATACAGGAACCAAAATATCTTAACAATCTCAGATTTGCAGACAACATCGCCATTTTCGTAGAGAATCTACATGACTTCCAACTAATGCATGATGAACTAAACAATCACTCAGGATGGCAAGCCTTCAGCAGAGCAAGCTCATCCTTCAAAAACAAGTCAATCCCATAAATCCTAAAAAGAAGAATATACAACCGATGCATCCTCCCAGAAGTCACTTATGGAGCTGAAACATAGAACCTAACCTAGAGACAGACCCCAAACTGAGAAGCATGCAATACGTACATGAGAGAATCATATTCAACCTCACATGTAGTGATCACAAGACAGCACAGTATATCAGGGAGAAAATAGGAGTCCGAGACATCATAGAATCTTTGAGAAAACTTGAATGACAATTGGCTGGTCATGTTGCAAGTTTGATAAATCACAATAAATCAACTCAAGACATTATCATCCCTTTGACTCCTGAAAAGACTTAGTCTGTTACACCCACATACATGCTGATGAGTCAGTAACATATCTTTAAAGACCATGTATGTAAGTATAGTTCACATATACCATACAAAAAGTATCTTTAATAAAAGTGTTATTTAGAATAAAATAAGATATTTAAGAATAAAAATGAATTATTCAATTGAACTGTCTCTATCAGCCCTCATATTGTAACATACCTGCAACACATACATAGATAACCAGCCAGCCAGACCAACATGATAACTGAAGAAACCTATATTGATGCTAACTGTGTTGATATTGACAGTTTTGAGTGATGGTTTCTATTAGTCTCCAGATATATGAATGTGTTTATATCATATATATATAGAATAGTGTACATGAGAAATCAAAGATATTTAATTTTCAATCAGTGGTGAAAAAGGTGAGGTATACAGGGGTATGGCGCTGCTTATACTTCTCAGTCCCCCAATTTTTTGCACATCTCAAAATAATCCTGAAATTTAGGGGCGCACATAATGATTTTCACTGAGGGAGGGGGGGTCAGGCCTCTGATTGGCCAACAAAGTGGGTGTGCACTATGCAGGCCTCTAATTGGCTGAAATCCGTATTGCCAAGTACAGTCTACTACTTATGGATAAATTTGTCTATAAAAATGGCTAAAATCAGCTAAATTTTATATCTTACGTTGTTTGGAATATAATTCCCAATTTTAAGGAAGTCTCTGGTTTTCACTGAATTTCATCTGGAACCCACGTTGAGCTTCTTCACTTTACAATTTTGCCTCAGACAGTCTGATATTGTCACGATGTCAGCTTCCAGTATTTATGACATTTCTCTGACATTTTGGTGTAGGTTTTGTTCAATCAACATTTTCAGTTGTTTATTTCTAATTTCAAATAGATATCCTCTGTCCTCTCAAACCTCTTCTATGAAACTTTTGGGAGACTTCCCAACTGTATGATCAGGGGTGGTTCCTTTACCCCATGTGAGATTAACGTTGGAAGCAGTTAGAGATGCATTGTGATCAAGTTTATACTCATGCAAGAGGATTATATGCAACTTGTCTTTCTTCATCTTCAGGTTTAAGAGTCTACACCATCTACAAATAACTCTGAAGAAAATGGTGAATATCAGTAAAAAGAGCTCATTTTAATCATTAGAATGAAGCTATATATGTTGGTATCGGGTATATTGATACTATAGGAATGTTGCAGATTATGGCTAAAAGTTGGTATCTAGAATTGGCCATGATTTTTCAAATAACCCAATATTTGATATATTTCAGATGGTATATATAGATATACTCATTTAAAGCCTATTTATCAAATAAAATAACAATATACTATGACTCCAGAACAAATTATTGAAGCAATAGAACATTTACTTTTATTTAATTGTCTGTAGATTTCTATCAGCTAAACTGGAAAAAATCAGCCAGAAAAATGGCTAATTTGCCAACCCTATGAGAAATTAACCAACAAAAAGAAACCTGGGAGTGAAGCGTGACCCCCAGCACTCCCATTCAGTACACCCTCTGCCGAAATTGGTCATATTTTAAAGAATTACCTGTGGAGGCTTAAAAAGCCCCATAATCCCCAGCTGCACCACAGATCCACTTTGCTCATTTCTGATAGAATCCTGTGTAATCCTCAAACATAAATCTTAAATACAGATTGACCAAATACTTGGTTCCCAAAACCTGTTTCCATCAGTATTTCTTATACATACACAATGCTAATGCTGATTTCTGCCACCAGAGTTTAACTCATTACTATTTCACCCTGCAAGCCTTCAAGAATTATTGACTGATACATATTAACACATGGAGTAACGTTGTGTCAGAGTTAGCTAAGCTTATCAATTAAGTCCATATATTTATGTAGCTACATGTGTTTGTATGTGTATGTATATGTACATTGATGTATGTGTGTAAAATACACACACAGATAGATAGATAGATAAATCTAATTCTTTCCATTAGTACATTCAATGCAGAGCTCTATTTGGGATGGACCGGATAAATTCCTTCTGATTCAGTCATAACAAGATCTTCTGTCCTCTATAATTTGAAAAAACAAAAAAGAAAAATAACCTTTTTTTTAAATTTTATCAGCCACATACTTCAACGTGTACAAATAAAAAGCAGAAAAAATTGTGGAGGAAAAAAAATGCAGTCGTCAAAGGAAAAATGTTGACAGTTAGAAGACATCAGCAAAAAAACGTAGAAAGTTTTGGAATTAAAAATATTCGAAGTTGCACAAAAATTGTGGTTAAACAAGAAACTCGCCCAGTTTATCAAGAAATCAAAAACAAAATGAATGTGAAGAAGAAAAAGTGTGCAATTTCAATATCAGTTTGTTCAGTTAAAAAAAAATGCTGTATTGAAATCTTGCTATATATTCATTCATATTCCAAGTCAACATTCAAAAGAATAAGAATGACACAGAAAAATAATGAGCTAATGGTTAATAATTGTTGTTTAAAAGCTATTTCTTACATCATGAATACATCTGCATTATAATTTTCTCATATCCGTATTACATCTGTATTGAACTTTTCTTATAATAGTAATACATTTGCATTATACTTTTTTTACATTAGTAAAGTTCTGCATTATAATTTTTTAAATAGTAGGAATACATCTGCCTTACACTTTTCTTACATTAGTGATATGTCTACATTCTTGGTTAATGAGGAATTATAAAAAATACAAATTATGAAAGAGTTGAGCCAAACTTTAATATGGAAAATTAATTCTAGATTTGTAATTGAAATATTCTAACAATCATTGCAAGAGACAAATGCTTGGTTGGATAACACATCAGGCTTCTAGCTGAAGGAGGGAAGAAAAATCATCTTGTTAAAATCAATGAGATTTCGGTTGTATCTGGATTGAGGCAGCATCATTTAATTTAAAGCCTCTTGATAGTATAATCATTTTTCTTGCCTATCATACATGTAACCATTCTCGTAGATCAAGAATTCCATTATTATTTCAAGCTCAGTCACTATTGCTTAAAAAGTTATGGCAAGGATTCCATATGATTTTGGAAGATAGAATCAATATTCACTTGATTTTCCTCTCTGTCTTGTTCTCTGTTTTCAGATGACTTTCAATCAAAACAATTTTTCCCCAGTTTTATATTTTATTTAATTTTCTTGTCTTTACTTTTTTGCATTTTTTTGTCAAGTTTTTTTTTTTCTTTCAATCAGTTTTTACTTTGATGATGTTTACCTCTATTCTGTTACTTTTCTAATCAAAATGAACTTCATACCTTTCTGAAGTAAATTACCACTAGCCTCATCTCTTTCTGCAGAAAAATCTTTGCTTGTTAATGATATTAACAAGCAAATCATTTGCATGAATAAAACACATATACCCAACTTACTTTATCTTTGTTATATGAATCTCACAAAATCTTTTCAATTTACAGATGTCTGCATTGGCTACTTACATCATAAGTGACAATTTCTATACCAGCTCAAGCTCTTAATATCAGAGCAAGTGATTATGGAGAGTGATAGATGTTTGTATGTTGCTTTCATCAACTGTATTTTTTCTTTGTCATTGTACTATGCAAATGACATGAATTCATTAAGGTGGTAAAACAGAGAGGAAAAAAGGTAAAGTTCAAGCCTATTCAAAGAGAATTTGCAACAACTATTTACTAAGCATAGCATAGTTTTTGCACAAGGCCATAACCACAGAGCACTCAGTAAAGGGCTAACTCACTACTCAGAAGTAATGATCTGCAAAATGAGCTAGCTAGCCATTACACTATTATAAGGCACTCAGAGAATCTATACTATTTACATGCTTGGCGCAGCAGACAACGATTACAGTCAGATTTGTCATATCTCTGTTTTTTCTACCTTATGAAATTATAAGTTTGCAAAAATCTAGGATGAGATTTGGTTTTGCAAACGTGTGATTTTTTATGAAAATATATTACTTATATAGGATTAGGAATTATTGGAGTCCTATATTGTAAGGAAGTAATAATAATAGTTGTGGTTCCGTGTAACAAGAGGATTGTTGCAGTTGTAGAGGAGAAAAGAGTCTGTTTGTGTTTACTGCCACATGCTGACATCACGTGAAAAATTGTGAAAGAATTGAGTCACTAGTTGACATCACAGTTCTTTGTTAGAAGGGAGAATTTTCTGCATCAGCTTTAAATATGGACTTGGAGAATAAACATAGTTCATGATCGAAATAAAGACAAATGCAAATGTTCAGACAAACAAATGAACACTTACTTTTAATGATTCAACAAATGAGACATTTACAAAACACTACATATAAAGCTGAAAAGAAAAGACATGTAAACATTAATAAGATTGATTGTGTTAGAGCAGGCCTGTTTAGAATAGATTTCTATGTAGCTATTTTTTGTAAGGAGGATAGTCATAATCTGTCATGTTCAAGAGAAAATACCTCATAAGTTTAACTAGCAGGAATAGTAAAGAAGATGGAAAGATAGGTGCTCAACCAAAGAGGAAGGGTCTGTCTTAATCTAGCCATTGTGGATACAATATGCGGAGGTAACTGAAAGAGGCTGTTTTCCCAAGTACTGGTCACTTCAAATACCAGAATAATTATTGGAAATGGGATATTCAGTGTTATGCCTTATGTACAAACTTGGGTGGCAAATATGTGACACACTTGAATTTATAATCACCGCATGCAACCTTGGGGTTTCTTCTTGACGCTGGCAAATACACAACGAAAAGACTATTTAAATCACAGTAAGTCCACATACACTTTCTGAAGTGAGGAAATTTGGGAAACGGAAGATATCAGTGACTGTTATGTAGTAAAACACATTGCTAGTTGATTCAGGTGCGAAGAGATGTGAATACACATTTAGAATAGAGAAAGAAGACACACATGATTTGGTAGTTGAGCGTATGAGAGAGATTTCAACATCTGTGATATGAAAGTTTAGAACAGTGAAATTGTCATAATAATATGGTAATCTTCAAGGCAGGCAAAACACCCACCCTAAAGAGGAGAGAGAAAGTAACTAGCTGAAAGCCGGGGCTAAATAAGCGATTATATACTTAAGGGCTTTATTGACCAGAGCTAAAGGAAGTGACATATTGCATATGTAGTTGGTTAGGTTTGGTATCTACAGCTATTTTCATACTTAATTTCAACTAAAAATAAACTCACTTTTTTTTCTTATTATCAATCAAATAAATAGAAATATAACTTATCAATTGGAATTTAATTGTCATGTTTCTAAAATCTCTGAATGCCCTGTGTGGTGCAGGGGTTAAAATTATCAACTTTTTCAATGGTCAAAATTCAAACGATGAGAAGCCCTAAAAAAAACGGATCAGCAGCTGCTAGTATCGTATTCAAAATTGGCTTCTTTCTTCAACTGATGTTAACGTGAACATACATGCTATGTGAGGGCTAGCAAATTACCAGGGACTGGGCAATTAGTTAATACCAGTGGGAAAAATGACTGTCTCTTTTTAAAAACTACATGATATTACAAAACGAGCAGCTCGTGTGTCCTGCCAAATAATGGACACTACTACAAAATTCAGTGATAAATACACTGGTTTGACACAACTTCTTCCACAAGAAACATTTTCATTAACCCCTGTAGAAATAACTTTTTCACTATCTTCAGGAGCTCTTCAATCAAACCACAAATTCATGTTGACAAGACCTTTTCAAACATTTATCACCAGTTTCAAACCAAAGATACAAATGAACATTATAAACAAACTGAACCCTTCAAACAGATAAGTCCTGCAATTTGCACAACATTTCACAACGCTCCACAACTTTTTTCTCCTTTTCTTTCACTTGTGTTATTGAAAGATTCTATAAATTTGGAATTTAAAAGGTTGTTTGTGATGTATGTTCTTTTTGAGTCAAGATGTACCTAATGGCTGTCTACACATGAATTCCCAATTTATGGAAAATATTATTTTATTACAATAAGCTGATATTAGGTAATTTGATAGAAGGGTAGAAAGAAAGTGGGAAGACAAGGAAGTTAGGGAGTTTATTGTAGTGGCAGAAAAAGAGAGGGGGCTAAAGAGGGTTAGGTAGTTCATTAAAAGGATTGGAAAAGAGATGGAGAACGAAAATTAGATAATTTACAGAGAGGAGGAGAAATTAAAGTTAGTTTAATAAGAGGGTAGAAAGAGAGAGGGGGGAAAGTAATAATAAGAGCAAAAGAAGAGAAAGGAATATTAGGTAGTTTACTGAAGGGATAGAAAGGTGATAGGGGAGAGAAATGAAAATTTGGTTGTTTGATAAGAAGGTAGAGGACAGAAAACAAACATGGCTTGATTAGAGGATAGGGAAAGAAAGGAGAGAAAAAAGTTAGGTAGTTTACTGAGGGTAGAAAAAATTTATACAAGAAACTAATCCATGTTTGGAAACATTTTGATAGAATCATGGCTGGGTAACAAAGAGTGGAAGGAATAAGGGAAATAATGAGGAATATATCAGAGGCATGAGATAATGTCTGTGCTGTATTGATAATGTGACACTTGGGGCAGAGGCCTCAGGCCTTGAAATTCTAAGGGCCTCTAGGGTAGATTTAGGGAACCCAAAGGAGGGTATGGCCTAAAAAAACTTTTTTTCACATTAACCCTTTAAAGCACTCTTTCTCTCTCTCTCTCTCTCTCTCTCTCTCTCTCTCTCTCTCTATATATATATATATATATATATATATATATATATATATATATATATATACATATATATATATATAGAACCTACAACTGATAGATAGCCGCTTTAATGTAGCATGGCTCTTACCTTTTCTCTTCTCCTTCTTCCTCATTTTGTCTTTTAACAATAACAGTATGTACCAATAAATTGAGGGACAGAATGTGTTTTGTAGATTTTTCAATTTGTGAAGATCTCATAAAAGTTGTATTTTATTTTGCATTTGACTCTCTAAAACTTCAGGACCAAAGTCTCAGCGTAAACATAATAAAAAGTAAATATCAATTTAGCTCTTTTTTTGTTCTTGTCAGTATTTAAGCTGAGACTTTGGTCCTAAAGTATATATATATATATATATATATATATATATATATATAGATATTGATATAGATATGTATAAGCTGAGGTACCCGTCCACACTGGATAAAATATTGAAGGAGTAAAAAAAAAAAGAACTAAAACTTCCAGACTTGTAAAAAGTTTTTTCAGCACATAGCTAGAGATTTGGGGGCATAGGATACATGGCTCCTTAAGGTGGGGCCCTCCAGCAGTGGGAAAAGTTTCCCTTCAATTTTGACCCCCATTACTCATAATCATTTTTCTAATCTTAATAGATATTGACCTGACATTTACCTTGGATATTATACATAATATTATTCATTATATAAGCTTTATGCTGCATCATACAATAATTTTATGCCTATACATTTTATATTAATACTCATTTTGATTCAGAGGTCACATCTTAACCAAAAGATGGATACCTTTGTGCATCACTTCACAAATACCAAGCTGACCCTTAATAGAAGTTAGAATCTTCATTCTTTCAGGAAAGCTATTCTAAAGAGGATTTAAAGTTATGGTGTTTACTGTATTCATTAATAACAATATGTACATGATAGTTACAATACCACGATTGAGCACTTGCTAATCACAAAAGATCAACATTAATTCTTTTGACAGGCATTGAGTCATCTATTTGAGTGTGTACTTTATCAAAATATGAGCCACCCCCTTAAGAAACTATTAAAACTATCAGAAGGAAATATAAAGACTCAAATAGTTTCAAAAAAGGATTTACATAATTCACACTACTTTTTTTTAAATGAAGACAGATCCCCCCCAAATTTTCCATAATCTTTCTTCCTTTTATTCAAGCAATTATAAAAGATCAGATGTTTGTAATACTAGATCACTAAGACCAGGTATTTTGATTGGTCATGATTTTCTAGTTCAACGTAAAGGCTAAAAAAAGTTATGCTGTGACCTTGAATACTTTATTTAAAAAATCAAAAAGGCACTACTTCTTCAATTATGGCAAAATTATTTTCAGGGTATCACAAATCAAGTCATAAACATTTAGGAAGCCATTCAAGATTTTTTTCCAAGAAGTTCCCAATTCAGCAATACAATTACTTCCAATCTACTACTAATAGTAGCAGCAGTTGTGAATCTTTTGAAAACCATCAAAAAAAAAATATAACAAACTTCCAAGTTTGTAAATTCTACTTAAAATCTGGCTTTATCTAATTTTTCTTGAATTAAGTTAGTTTTTGAGTAAGAAAAATATCAAGGATTTTTTGTGCATTGAGAAAACTCTTCACAAAGTAAAATTAGGAATATTTGCAAGATAGTTTTTTTCAAATTGAGAATTATACTTTTATCGTCATATATTGCATTAGTTCGTGGTTCAATTTCAGAACATTAACAACTATAATTTAAGAAAGCGGGGCGGGAAATGGTTGGTTGCTTTTTTGTTAATAACCTTCAGCGTGACACCAGACGTTTGACCTCCCATCTGCTATCTTATTCTCGTACATACGTCATATACTGAAATACGTGATTCACGAAAACAGTCGATTATAACCGGACGTGCTCGATTGTGACATGATTTTTTAATCATACGCTTTTTCGTTGCTTACAGATCTACATAAATCACCGGTGAGAGTTAGATAGTTATTCGCTCTGCTGAGTTCTATCTTGACGGAAACTACCGAGTAGAATCGGACATAACCGATTAAACTTGTATTTCCATAATACTCGTTTAACTCACCCTCCTCCTTCCATTGAATTATCATAATCAATCTTGCTTGGTTTATGAGAGAAAATCTCGTTCCCGATATTCCTTGGAAATTAAAATAATCCTTAATAGAGACAGTTCTAGTTTAATTTTCCAAATTTTCATTTTTTACATCAAAAATTCATCATAATTCTGGAAAAATAATTTTACTGAAAAAAAATTAATGTGACGCTAGCAGTCGTACATGTGCAAAGAGAACGAGAGTACCCGGATGCTCATGAACATTTCTGATGTAAATTTACTTGTCTATACAGTGGCAGAGGTATACTTTTTATAAAAGTGATACTTTCAAGCTGTGGGTGAGTGTATATCTATGTACATATGTACATTTTTTTTAAATTTGTGAATGTGCTTTTGCTTGGCTTTTTGATTTTTAAACGATTGATCTACAGCGTGTGTATTGTTTGAAAAGAATGTTGCCAGTTATCTCGATAACATGAGTAGTAGCCTAGTCTAGATGATGGCGGCGACTTTTATTGCGCTAGACCTCCTTCTCCGTTCTCCCACAATTATTTTTTGTGAATGTTATTTTTACGGATCGCGCAGGTGGATTTTGAAAAAATTGAAGCGTCCCCAGCTAACTTCTGTTTTGTAATCGAAAATAATCTCATTTATGTCTTCGCTACACAAAGAAAATATTCAAAAAAAGAAAAAATGATTAAATGACGAACTTACTAAAGTACAATGTGGCTACAAAGTGGGGGATCTTTTTCTAGTGAGGAACGAGTGATGGAATGATCCCTGATTTATGATTTATTCTACTACTTGCGTTTTTTCTTTCGTTTATATACGCTATCTAATACCAAAACGAACTTTTAAGAGTCAAATGGTTTTTTTATTTGAGAGCTAGTGCATGTTTCGTCTTCTTCATTTTGGCCATTTCAGCATTTAATCACAAAATCCTAACATGAGCACGCGTATGTACATGAATTTCCAGAGCCGTTATGAATCCATGAAAGCTGGCGAGCGCGCGTGTCTACCCTTATTCACTATTGTGAACCTTGGAGAAATTTCCGTTATCTTTTAATTTTAAAAGACGTAAGATGAACGAGTACTTGTATTTTTATTTTGATTATATACCAGTATATTTTTCTAAACTTCTGGAAAACTAACTTCTGATCGATAGCTTCTTAATGTAGCCATTTTCGAGAAAAAAAATTCTTTTGTATTGAAATTGTATGAAAAACGTCTCCTGAATGAATACCTGTTCTAATCACTTTGTAAAGTACTTTTCTTTCTTTTTCTTTTTTTTTTTCATTTTGCATATTGATAAGTTTCTGTTCATTTATTTCCTTATTTCATCGAAGGATGTGTTATGGCAAAATAGGTTAGTGGTATCAAGTAGATCAAACTCTTTTGTCGAACTGGAATGGTTCTTATCGGCTACTACTACCGCTTTTTCCTTATCTCTCATCCCCCCCGACTCGATTTTTTTGGCTTTCCATTGCATTTGATTTTTCTCCAGTTGAGAAATTTGTAAATAAAGTGTCAGCTAGTTTACTTAAATATGTGAATTTTACTTTCATTACTGGCTTGACTGAGAGGAATTTTCCTCCTGTGGTTTCACACATCGTGTAAACATTTTCCGTCATGTGCTTACAAGAACTGAAGAACCATTATAAAAATTTAATTTTGATCATCAACTTCATTCATTAACTTGTTGACAGTATTATAATCTTTGCTTAAATGGCTATCAATATTTTACCAGATTACACTTCATCCTGAAGGACTTTTTGTCGGGCCACCATAAATGTTTTGTAGAAGTTTCAGCGACGTGACAGGGAAGTTAGTGGAAATAAATAAAATGCTTGCTGAACAGAACGGGTTACTTACTTGAAGTCATTCGTTCTTGCAGCCTTAGCATTAGTAACGATCGGTGCTTTCAACTCGACTCAAAAAGCAGTTGAAACTAATGTTGCTACTGCATTAACTGACTTTTAAAATGCACAATATGAAAATTTCCACGTGTCAATTTATGAGGTTTTCAAAAATACAGGCTACTTATCAGTATCTAATTACTAAAATTTGACCATTACTTTTTATTTTACTTACTGTAAAATCTTTTTCCCGCTTCCTAGTTTTGAAAAGGAAAATCTTTTGAATGAATATTTTCATTAAGTACTATGGTCTACTTTTACCTTTGTGAAAATAATTGATTTTTCTTTCAAAATTAATTTGAATTAATTTGATAAAAAGACTTGGCTACTACGGGTCTTCAGTTTTAGTCATATTTTGATATGATTTGGAGTTTTTACTGTAATTCATACATCAGATCAGTGGTTTCGAAAATGGGGATCTACCAAATGATGCTCAGCGGTTCAGAGCAGTGTTCTCTGGTGGCGGAGAAACATTGATATAATTGTAATCTGTCTTGATAAAATATGATTTTTAAAGGTGAAAAATGTCTTTCATTGTAGCTCATTAATCAGTCTATAAACTGAATTTTTAAAGTAGGGGACCGCCGAAATATTTCCTTTGAAGAAGGGACATTCAGTTTTCAAAGCTTTGAAACCACTAAGTAGATCATCCATGCACAATTAAGTTATGTGTTGGGTTGTACTCTGGGGCGCAACTGATGTAGTAAAATAGAATTTCATGTTCTGATGACGTAGTGAAAATGCCGAATTTGAAGGAATGAATCAAAATAAAAAAAATGTTTGAATATGAAAAGTAATGGACAAACTTCATTAACCCGTTCGTTTCCAACAGAACGCTATTCTCCAAGATCACCAATTCAAATACGTATATAAAAAAACAAAACAAAAAATTATTGTGTATCCATTTCATGTGCCGTATTTTTTTAGGCACGGGTAAAATAGTCTATAATAAGCAGTCTGTCCTTTTCTGTTTGCTTCTCTGTCTTTAAAACCTATCTATCACTGATTAAAATATATTATGATTGAGGGTAAGATGAAATATATAGGTATATACATCTGATTTTTATTGTTGAGGAGGAATTAAATTTTATACTCTTCGAAATACTGTTTTCCCTGCATATTTTAAATCTTGAAGTTTTTAGAATAACCGTGGGGTTTTCACGGGGAGTTGCACTAGTCGATATGTTGTCTCTGACTTCAGTTTATCATACTGCATCATGAAATCCTGTTTCTGTCATTTATGGAAAAAATTGTTAACCTATTCAACATGTCTTCCATTTTTACGTCGTAGTTTAAACTTGAGACGGGTACTCTTGTATTATCCTCGTATTAAGGAAAATATCTTGATTTTTGGTGGACTGTGCATGTTTAACTTCCTCTTCACAACATGTTTGGCATGTTTAGCTTCCTCTTCAATAGGCTTACTTTAGTTAAAATTTGCTTCTTAATTATTAATAGTAAAGACGAAAGCGTCTGGAATTTATTTAGTTATACATAATAACTGGCAAATCCAACCTGGAAACTTCTGTCATGCAGTTGAATATTGTTCCATGTTTGTT
Source organism: Thysanoteuthis rhombus (assembly GCA_963457665.1). Lineage (NCBI taxonomy): Eukaryota > Metazoa > Mollusca > Cephalopoda > Oegopsida > Thysanoteuthidae > Thysanoteuthis > Thysanoteuthis major. The sequence goes on along the minus strand of OY735199.1, from coordinate 69,415,876 downwards.
TACTGAGGTTACAGTCCCTTACATTTTTTTCATCTCCCTCACATGAAATCTGGAAAAATGATGTAATGAAAAATAACGTGTATCTTGAAGATACACTTGTTAAGATTAGGAAATGAGTGAATGATTTTGCTAGATTTTGTATCTTTTGCCAGTATATTTCATTAGGTGGCTTATGATATTTGTTGCCTGTCAACCCCAACTAATTTGAAATTACCTGGAGCATCCAAAGATACTTGGTATTGTGCTGATAACCAATTGTATATTTTGCAAGTGTCAATCAAATTATTTACTCAACTTAACCACGAACCAGAACATAACATTTGTGATTTTAGATAAATATGATAAATGATCCATAGCAGCTATTTTATTTCCTTCCAAGAGTTGAACCATTCACACCTATCATTCTTTGAGCGCTTGGACTCGATTTAAAATCTTACGTGAGTGGTTGGTAACATATTTTTCTGTCGGTGACTAGATTATTTTTACTGCTATAGAAATAAATCTGGTCACATTGTACCATTACTATTCATTCAGTGCTTTCTTCGCTGCTGGTAATTTAGAAGTACAAAATAGACATCTAGTTGATTATTATTTGCAACTGACCACTGTCCAGATTATATCATATGAAGCATAAACTTAATACTTGAATTATAACTTGTTGCTCAGTAAAATACACTTGAAAATGTAATTTGTCTACATTTCCTATTTTGATCCACCCCATTAAACTTGTATTTGTTCTAATTTGAAAATGTCCAATGTTTTTATCTATTTGTTTTGATCAGTATCTCTCCAGTCTCCACCCACTATTTTTTTTGTCTATTTGTTGACATTATTCTCAGACTAAAAACTCTGGGTGAAGGCCAACTATAATCAATACAACTGCAGTATCAACTTGTGCCAGACATTCTTGCAGCTACTACAAATCTGATCTTATTCTGGGTGCAAATCCAGTTACTTTCAGGCATCGGTATTCCTAGCCATTTAACAAATTATGCTCTGACTTGGGTTTTTAATTCACAACAGATTAGGTTTGTTTGATTTTTTGGGGGGTTTGTTTTTTTAACTCAACCAGTTATTTTTTTAAGTCATTTTTTTTTTTAAAGTTATTTTTCCATCAAGCCAGAAGATGATTTCTGTTTCTCAATAATACATTATTTTTTCATTTTATACAGGCATCTTGGTGCTACTGGTACTGTAGAGGTCATGTGAATTTTTAGCAGGAAAGTCTGTCACAATTTTATGGGTATTCCAGAGTTTTCTGTGAATATCATTTCATCAGACAAAAGCATTAGTTCTTTACCTAGTTATCTTGTTGATGTGCTTGCATGCCCATTTGCTACTGTAAATTGTTTATTCCCACATGGTTAGTCTTTCATCAGATTGGCCATCAACTATTTACAAAATTTTTAATTGTATTATTAAAAATAATTGAGTTTCTCATTCATATTGAAAATTCTCATGGCATCAATTGCTTGGAGACATCTACATCATGTACGAAGCTAATGTAAGCATTTGTTACTGATTTATTCAAGTGAACATGGCATTTGCTACCACTCATAGTGCATTTAATTTACTATGAATAGTTGTTCCATACTTTATTTTAGCTTCGGGGGTAACATTTATAGGTTCTAGCTCTAAAACAATCTTGTGGGGAAAAAAAAAAATGATTTGTGTGCTTATCAGCTTTTTATTTTAGTAATTTCTATTTTTATCCACTCTTTTATGAGTAACATAACTATCATAACATCTGTCTCCCTTCTCCTGTTATGAATTCTGGATCCATTTTCCATGATAATGAAATTAGTATTGTCCAATATTGGAGATAAATTAGTGGAAATTTGAAAACCAATGAATCTATCTTTTCTCTTGATGGTGACTTGGCAACGTATCTCTTTCAATGCTGCTATTACTTCCCCTTTCACCCACCACCATCTACACTTTTCATTTTCTTGAAATGAAAAACTTTTGAATTCATTTTTGAATGCTCACTTCTTGGTGAGAATTTGAATAAAAGGCTTTTGTGTAGATCAAGGAAGGATGTAAAGATAACTTCAAGAATGATAAAGAAAAAGGTATTGTCAAGTATATCAGAAACATTAAAAATAGTTTGAACTTGACAGTCTTAATCTGAACTAATACAAATCAACCTTCTTATAGTTGACAAAAGCTAATGAAAATAGGATTCCCCCAGGTTAATGAGTTGATAAAAATGAAGAATGAAACCCAAAATGAATTAATTACTCTTGATAAAGCTGACATCCTGTGATATTTGGCCAAAGCAATGTAGCACACGGTACTATGTGGAGAACACTTGCATTGCTTTACTAGACATCTGGTAGGACTGTATTGAGGTTTAAGTTCAAGTTATAGACAGCAAAATTGCCCACCTTCCACCCCCACCAAGTTTGCAAAATCATAATTCTCTTCATTAAACCATCTTCAGGTGTTGATCAACACTATGCTGTCGATGAACCAGAAAAACGATACAGGTTTTATGAACTTGCAGATTTTTATGCAACTAAGTCCCCCTCCCCCAAAAATCTGCATGTTAGAATTCAACTTGTAATTATATATACTTGCAGCCTCATGATGATAAATCATGGAAGATATTGTTTTAAACCTTTTTGATTTGGGTCTTATAAAATATACTACATGTTTCACACACCATCATTTTCAAAATGGTTGTTCATGATTTTAGTGTTATTAAATTCTTACATTCTCAATTTAAGATATAATCAAACCTTTTTTGTCTTGTATATCGAAATTCTTCAATTCATTTTATTTCATTACTTTCAAATTATATTTTTCGAGAGTCCTCTATTTAGAAATGAAACGGTTTGAACAAGAATGGGACAGGAAGTGAAAAAAAAATATTTTCAAAATCTCCATTTGCTTAACATGCATGGATTTATGTAACAAAGGTAATCTTTGAAATGTAAAAATTTATTAAGTAACTTGTAAATTCCTTCAACAATATCTGCTTTCTTGCTATTAGTCATGATGACTTGTATGTATATTTATTAGTTCTCTGCAAAGATTCCACTTCAAATCCATAATTTTGAAATTTTTTCAACTTCTGTATCTCTGTTGAAAGTGTCATTTATAGTTAAATTTCTTTCCTACATTGAATTTAAAAATCATTCTAATTCATGTGAAAAATATTTTATCACATTTAGTGTGACCAAAATTCTGCATCGATGTCAGGGATTAACAAGATACTAGTGTAATAGATGATTATTGAATTTTATTTACTCTGGCACCAGGACAAATGAAGAAACCATTGTAATGGTTGGATAGGCTTTCAAAGAAGCTTAATTCTATTTGGAAGAATCAGCGCTTCAGGGGGATCACCAGGATTTTGCATTTCAAAGAATCATATGCAAGTTTAGCTGAAATAATATAAAAATCTGAAGGGGTAACAACTGAAAAAATAACTTTTTAAAAAATGGAGCTTATTTATTTTACGAAAACCCTCTGCATCAATGATAGTGTAAAGTGTTTTGCTTTTAACATAGGATTATTGTTGATGTAATAAGTGCAATGCACATTATTTCAGAGAAAGTTGGGCCATGCTGCTTGTCAGATTGGACTTGGCCTTAAAAATGCAGCAGCTTGATTTGATTCAATTCAAATCTGCTCAAATCTGAAAACTTATTAATCTGGATAACAATTCATAGACATTAATTTACAATTTTAGTTTTGGAGAAAAGGGTGACCCTCTAGATGTATACATTATATACCACTTTCAATGCGACTCATTTCTTACAAATCTGTGGTGCTACATGTTTTCTTGAGACGCAGAAACTGGGTCATATAGTTACAAAAGTATAGGAAGTAAAGTACTGCAAGAAAAACGAAGCTCTTCATATTTATTTAGCAGTTGTTACCCAGGAATGTTACCTATGAACACTTCGTAGAAAGCACTGAAAATGTTAAAAGCACATAATTTACTTGGAAAGAAAAACTTTGCCTGTTATCAAAATGATACTTGATGGTAAATTTAGTTGGAATTTTTATTGACTATCAGGAATAAGGTGTTCAAATTTGAAAATGTCCTAATTTTTGAAAAAATATTGAAAATCTATAAGTTTAAAGTAGTTTTTTTATTTTGTTTTAATTCTTCCTATAAATGATTTCTTTTATTTCTATTGAAACATTTTCAGAATGTTAGGTAAAAACCAAATTTTGTAGTCATGCTTTCACAACTCTAGTTGACTTTGAACAGGCATGCAAATTTTTACTTTTTGTTCAAGGTTACCAAGTACTGTTTGGAATTAACTTCAAAGATGATCATAACTTCTGTTGCCAACATTTTTAATCTCTGGACATTGTATTAGCAATCAACACTTGGATACCTTTGCTCTATCTTTTTTTTCTCATTTCTTTACACAGGGTTTTTTTTCTTTTTGGGAGGGTTTGGATTGTGTGTAATTACATAAAAATCTCTATGAAACTGCATTATAGTCACCTGATAATTGCAATAATACATACTATTACCTTTCAAGGGAATGGGTGATATCTCATATTTGAATATCTTGCAAATATAACTTGAGATACTGCTTACCTCTTTCATGCATTAAGAGTGCTTTTCACTCGTGATATCAATGGATTATATGATTTGAATAATTTCAGTGGAAATTTTAGAGAAAATTTTGAATTTCCTTGGTTTACAGTGAATTCCCAAGATTCAACATAATTAGTATAATTATGAGATCTGGAACAGATTTTATGTCTAAATCTGAAAACTAATTGAATACTAAAGATAGGGCCAAATAGGTTTGAAAAAGGAACAGCTATTATACAAGAACTTATTACAAATTTGTAATCTTGGCAGTTTTGGACCATCTGTTCATGTTTGCTTGATAAATACAATTCAGTGGTGAAGATTTTTTTTTTTCTTTAAATTTGTAAATAGTGTGTATACATGTCAATAGTTTTCACTTAAAAAGGAATTTCATTGCAAAATTAGATCAGTTTAAAAACTGTCAACATGATAAAATTGATAAGTTCTTAGTTCTGATGAATTTTAACTTCATATTTTTAGCTTGTTGATACTTCTATATTTAAGGCATATGTCAATACATTAGTTGCTATCCTTTTATCTGAAATGATTCAAATTGAGGTTTACCTCTGGTATGTTGACTGTTAAGTTTTTTTATGATGTTCACATGGGACTGGCTGAGATAAAAATATGGTGTGTAATGACGCAAAAATTGAACATTTCAGTATTTCTGTTGTTGTTTTGTTCTTTTTTAAGATCGTTTTCTTCTTCTTTTCAGCCTATAGTAAAGATGGCACAGTTTATCTATCCACTACCAAATGCACAAACAGCAACAGCATATCCAGCTGCCCAAACTGCTTATGTTGCTGCTGCTCCTCAAGCCGCTTATGCTACAGCTGCACCAAGAGCAGGACAGTCGGCTTATGATAGCTATCAGACTGCTCATGCAGCACCTCAGTATGCATATACCACACGTACCCAAGTTGCTGTCACTGTAAGTATATTTTTTTTCTCTCCCCCTCTTTATAGTCTAATGTTTGCTTTAAGCTGGGTTATCATTGTGGAGTTCTATGCAATGCATTGCAGAATGCATTGTGTTGAATTTTAGTTGTAGAGTTGAACTTGGTGAATCAATGGAGTTGTTTCTGTACAATTTGGATAAAAATATTTAACCACTTAATTTAAACTTAGATTTAAGCCCAGTGGTAGTGTGCTCATCTCTGGCTCAGCACACTGGTTTAACACTGTTCTTACGGAAATAGCCACAACAATGATGCCAATTTAGCTATTTTTGTGGTAGATCTAGACCCCCCCCTTTTTTTTCTCTCCTGGTCTTGCATGTCCCCATCCCAATTTATCTATGCAAACCCCCCCCCCCTGTGCATGCGTGCCAAATCCTTCTCTCTCTTGTGATACAGATCCTCTCAAATTATAGAAGGAACTGGAAGTAATTTTTCTAGTACTGTAAAGAAATATTTTTGTGTACTTGCCACTAGTTCTTCTTCCGAAAGAGTTTTCAGTTGCATTGGTAATATTGTAATTTGCTATAGGGTATCCCTTTGGCTGTCAAGTTTACTTGCTTATAGTCAGGGCAGATGAAAAAGCAGCATTCTCAAAAATATACTTATTTTTTATTCATTGTAATTTTGATCTCGGTTTGTTTTAATAAATCTAATGACTTGCAATTGAACATGAGAAAATGCTGGGATATATATATCCGTATTCAACCTGACCATACTGGGATATAAATTTATGTCCATATTGCCTAGCCCTAAATATTTTGATAAACATACTTATGTTTTCTAATCTTATTCATTTATACTCGTGGAAATTTTTGTTTGATCATTAATAAGATTTGGAAGTTCGATCTTTGGTCATAAATTAGCTGAATTAACACCAAATTGCTTTTGGGAAATTTGTGATACTGAATTTTAAATTTGGAGGATGAAATGTTGGTACTTTCATTTGACTATTTTCCTATAAATACTGAGAAAATTAGTGTTGATCTAATAGATACATATAGCTGGATTTTTTTCATTCTGTCTTCTTAACTACCACCATTCTTAGGCACAGAATTCTGAAGGAATTGGAACTGAGGGACCATTCCTTAGATAGCATCTCCTTATTTCATAAGTTATGGTTGAGAGTACACCTTGATGTCTGCAGTAGACAAACCTAAATATTTTTTGGTATCTATCTACCTTGAAAGAAACCTTGTATAGAATTTCTATTGCGTGCTAGAATTTGACTTCCAGATCCAGAATAATCATACGCCTGAGGAAAGCTGAAAAATCCATCGTCTGAAATGTAGCTGATACAAAAATGAGAATACTTGTTTTGAACTCCTTGGAATGATGTCTCATTTCAGACAAAAATGAGAAATTTATGTAACACTGCATTATTAATTTAATATTGAGGAATGATTCATCAAGAGCATTGGATAGAATATTCATACGTCACATATGAAATGTGAACCTTTACTGGAGTGGTAAACAAGTTGAGCAGACCAACTCTTGCTGTGCACTACATAACTCCACGGCCAGCTACAAAATATTTCCACTTGAAACTTGTTCGAGATTTATTCACCATAGGAACGTATTACCATGTAGAGGCTAATAAACTGGAAACGATTTCCACCTCACGCCCTTACCAGAATAATCCTAAAAAGTGCTTTCATTGTTCAAGTCCAAAAAAGATGAATAGTTGGTGTATCCGATTTTCATTATAGCTCTCAATTCCTAAGATGTAATATCTATTGTTGAAAAGGTGAGGAAAAGGTAGTCATTTCCTTAGTATTCATAAATATTTTGATGACTTTTTTAATGCTTTTGTTGTCATAGATTTTTAGTTCTACTATGTAGACTTCTACTTTTATTTAATTTAATTTTAATAAATAAACCCCAGATTTCCTTAGGATTTCACTAATATTCATTTGAACTTCTGTGAACACTGAAAACAATTCAATTTTCATGATTTGTTTTAGTCAAATTAGTTTTGTTTACAAACTCATCAACATTGAATAAAGTCACATCATGCATCACAGCAACTCCTTTCTCAGGCTACATAAGGACTCTGAACCCTTCCAACTCCAAAAAGGAGTAAGACATCCTGCCTAGAGATGATCTTCCGTTACCTGGACTGGGGAAATAAAGGAATCAAAATAGATGGCGAATATCTGAGCAACCTCAGATTTGCAGACGACAGCATACTTTTTGCAGTTGAACTGAACGTAAAAAGCAAGAGTTGGCCTACACATGAACTTCAGTAAAACAAAAGTCATGTGCAACAATCACATGAAGAATAAGGACATAACTGTCAAAATCGAAGATGAAAAACTGGAGAAGGTGGGCCACTACATCTACTTCGGACAGCGAATCTCTATGAAATCCACAGAAGAAGAAGAAATCAAACAGAGAATCACCCTAGGAAAGCAAGCTCAACCTTCAAAAACAAGACGATCCCAATAATCCTGAAAAGAAGAGTATTGAACCAATGCATCCTCCCTATAGTCATTTATGGAGCTGAAACATGGAACCTTACAATGAACTTGAAAAGTGGCCCAATTAACCACATTTTACAGATTGTTTGCTGAAAAGAAAAACATAGAATATATATATTTCATCAAAATACACTAACATTCAAAGTGTTCTTTGGAATCTTTTCAAGCTATATCTATTCGGATTTTTTAGCTTTTCACTCTCAAGATATTATTCCAAGTTAGTATAGCTTTGTTCCATTGAGTTTTTCCAAATTTTTCTGTAATAATTTGTGATTTATATATTGAATATTTTGACGATTTTTGTAGTATTGATAGAACTTTTTTTCTATTTGGAGAGAAAAGAATTTATTAGAACTAAACAGAAATTTTTTATTTATAAAATGACGTACAGGTTCTTTAAGTTATGTTACCTAAGGAGGGGATTATGGTTTTTTTCCTCCTACCTTGGAAATATATCCTCCTGTTTTTGTTTTTTTGTTTTTTCTTATAAACGGGTATGGTTTATAGCTGCTCGTGTATCAGTCCTTTACTGGAAATAATGAATGTTTAGTAATAGAGATTAATGTTGTTATTCCCTTGGAAATAAGGCTTAGTAGAACTATAAAACTTGGTTTTAGGATTGATTTGGAGCTTATTCTAAAAAGCAAAAATTTCCTGTACCTACAATCAACTTTGAGTGAAATCCATCTGTATTATTCTTTCCCTCTTATATATTTTGTGGTATTCATCTACATGAACAAACAAGTTGACACTATTTCTATTGTTAACATTAACTTCTTTACATCTATTTATCATCATCTTACTTCTCCAATGATTAGCCATCACATCATGAAAATTGTAGACCGTGTGACCGAATAGACTTTTTAGTCATAATATTTCTATGGGTGAGATTGACTGTTGACAAATCTGGAATCCGTATAACTAGATCTTATTAACAGCCAATAGTCAACTTGGAATAAGTAATTGTTGAATCCAGGAAGTGTGTGTATGTCTCTCCAGGGTTTAACAGATTTTTGGTAGTGATAATTTTATCTCAAAATCATTGGTAAGAGTGTTGAATGACTGTGATTTTTTTTTTTTTTTTTTTTTTTTTTTAATGAACCTGAACCGGAGGAAGATCAATCCATTTTCCTAAATAGCTGTTTTGAGACATGGAAACACCATACAGATTTTTTCAAAAGCTTTTCTGTTTTACTAGGTTTCTACTATATATATATATAATATAGAGGGAGAGTGGGGAAAACAGAGCATGACCAAACTTGATGCTCGAGTGGAAATTTTGAATAATTTCTTTATTACCTGGACTAGTCATTACCATTTGTGATAAAGTTGGTCATCTTATATACACTGTTCAATCATTATAAGGAGTTGAACAGTGATCATAAGTTGAGTAACAAAACTTCAATCAATGTGATGCTCCACTGAAGGTAGAATCAGGCTTAGAGTTCACAAGGAGACCATAAGACAAAAAAGTAAGAAGTCATGATTCAGGCAGAGAAAAAGAGTGCAGTGTCTAGCTCTGTAAATGATCAGCGAACAATGCAGATTGATATCTCGGGTCATAAGTTATACCCATAATTACCATAAAAAATTTTGTTTTCCCAACTATGTTGTAGGTGGATTATTCCTAGAGTTGGACTCCTCATCCCACCTCAATGGAGTCTTGCAAATTTTCGTCAGCATAGTTTGTGGATCATTTTCTTGGTTAGAAGCTGCAATCTTTTTCTTTGCCTGAATCTTGACTACCTAATTTTTCATCTAATTGTCTCTTTGTGAACTTAGAGCCCTGTCTTTACCCTTAGACAAGTGATGGACTGATTGAGGTTTTACCATAGTCATGCTCTGATAACTACCCTCTTATAACAATTTGACATGAGGTTTATTACCTTGTTTCTTGGTACCATAACTATCTTGATTTAGTAAGATATAGTAAGAAAAAATATGCCATGAGATTTTGCATTAGTATGTGACCGGTTCTTGAAAGTCAGAGTGGATTCATGAACATTGTCAAAATGGCTGTGTTGTAAGTGGAAATGCCCTGCATCTAGACACGTGAATGGGGTAAAGCAAATCCAGATTTAGGCAGATTTCAAGAGAACCACAAGCTGGTGGAGCAGATTTATGAAGAGAAAAGATATGTTGTTGCACCAGAAAACCAATATATTAAAAAAAAAAAAACATAACAGATGGCCTTGATGCAAAAATAAGATGTAATCATTTTGCTTTTGATACTATCTTTGGGGATGGACTGACTTATTGGGCAAGTATGGGTGTAAGCCTGGATTAATAGCTCAAATATCGAGGGTCAACTTATTGGCCTGCATGTACAGTATATATGATTGATCAGGTGAAATACTCAGGTTTTTAACTTTTTTTAAAAATAAATACTCATATGAGTTCACTATATTTGGAAGAAATTTCTTTACTATCTTGGCCTAAGAATCTTGATTCAACCTATTCAGAAAGCTCCATTTTACCCTCATGAAAATTTGCCTAAATATAAACAAATTGACAAGTATAGGACATTGAAAAAAAATTTATTCTTACTATTTTTCAATGAAATTTATGGAAGCGTTAGTGGGCGATAGACATAAGAAGTGGGTTATATTTTGGATGGATCCAGCAACAATATTTTTTTCTAATCTGGATGGTTTTTAGCTGATTTAACCTGTTTGCTGAGATTTTTTCACCCCCCCCCCAACTCTCACCCTCCGATAGACCTTGAATAGATATAAACTGACAGGATACACCGTTTGTAAGCTGACTAAATTCTCTTTCCAACTATCTTGTTTTCTGTACAAACATAGGGTTTTATTGAATTGTATATATAAATAGATATATTGGAATATGAATTTCATTGGCATTATGCTGGAATACCTACCTTCATATCTGTAACTTCTGTACAAGATATAAATTGCTGACAAAATTCTTTTTCAAATGGTATATCGTCATCGGAACAAACAGCTTTTTCTGGCCTCAAACATCTTGGAGGTCGAATTTGTAGCCATCTAGGATTTTCAAGTAGGATTCCTTGAGACTTTTAGCATGGTGTTCTGAAGACTTCATAGAAATGCATTGTTGAGAAAAGACTGGTTTCGATTTTTTCCAACTTAACCTAAGTTTGCCATGACTATAATTTTGGTGTAAAGTAAAATTTCCTGTTGAGTTTATTTTTTGGAAGAACTGGCCAATTGTGTGCTTGTTTTGTCAAGTTTAGTATGATTTCATTTTGTGCATGTGTGATTCTTATCCTATGGTTTCCTACCATATTAGGTTTAACAAATTAATTTTTTTTTTTTTTCTGTCAACCAGTATTTTTAAACTTCTTTTTTTCCATGAAAAATATAATTGGACTTACAGGTATACGTTTAAAAATTGCCATGATTATATCGGCTGATTGTTATGTATTTTTGGATGCTGAATTCAGAAATGAAACTTGCTATTTTGTGCTGATATGGCTCATCACTGTGTCAGCCATACTCAGGTTCATTAATAAGGTAATTGGCATTTTAAACATTGAATTTGATATTTAAAAAAGTTGGAATAATCAAAACACTTTTTGCTGACCCTAATTTTATAGATCTGTGTTGTTTATCAAGAGGCAAATTATATACGAGTGATGACAATCATTTTCTATTGAAAAAAAAACTCAATGAATTAATCTACAAACAGTGTACTAAGAAAAATGTTTGACCATATTACAGGATGAAGGAAAAACATGCATAATTCATGAACAAATTGTGTAATAGATTCACTACTTCAATCAAGTCAGAGGTCAGATCTTACATTGTAAAATTAAACACTTGTTAGTTGAAGTAATATTATATTTATGTACTTTTTTGCTATCCTTTCCCTGGGGTTATAATTAAGGGCAATTTTTATTGAAGACATTGTGACTTGAGTAATTTTTCATTATCGATTGCTCATTAGGAATGATGAAATATCCTGTAGTCATGAAGGTCTCAAAAAGAATATTCGCAAAAAGCTATCAAATTTGCAAATTTCTTGACAAAGTGACAAATATGATTTTTTTTTTTTTTTAAGATAATCTTTTTAGTTTTGAAGTAAATTGTACTAGTCAAGAATTTGTACCATATCTAGAGGAATTTCATGCCATACCAGCTCCTGCTCTTTCTGAAATGCTGATGGAGGCCATTGGTTCCTTAGTTGCTGCTCCAATTGACAGCACAAATGCTCTATCATATCAAGATCTGATGATTGTAGAGACCAATCCAAATGTTGAAGTTCACTTTTGTGCAGTTCAAATCAGTTCCTACCAACTCTTGCAGTGTAAATAGGTGCATTATCATTTTGAATGATCGTAGGGCCATTGGAAAAGTGTTTGTACCATGGGTTGGAACTGGTCAGCCAAACTTGACAGTCCAGGGAGTTCACCCTGCCATGCAGTGCTTCTGCTGGACCAAGAGAATTCCATGATATTGCTGCCAGAATCTATCTTAGATCCACCTCCATGCTTAACTATTGGAGTGAGAGTCAGGATCATAGTCTTCTTTTGGTTGACTTCAGATGTAAGCTTGGCCAAAACATGGAAATAATGTAAAAGAAGGTTAATCCGAGTATATCATATTTCTCTGTTGGTCCATAATCCAATTTTTATGGTCATTACACCACTTTTCACAATGTTTCATCTTGATTTGCAAAAACAAAGGTTTAGCAATTGCCGCCCTTCCTTGTATTCAACTCAACATACAGCTCAATAAAATAACATTGGTAATAATCAGCAACACATACAAAGTGTTTTTTGTTTTTGTTTTTTTTTTTGTAGTATTGATGAAGTTCAGAAATACAAGTGAAATCAGCAGGTTTTTCCATTATTTTGTTCAATTCCTATATCTCTGGCCATTCTTGATAAGTCACCAATTGTCCATCTATCTTAGCACTAGCCTTTTCAAGCTTTGCTCTATCCTCCAATTTTCTGCGGTTACTGAGGGGATCCCTGAGGAGGCAAGTTTTTCTCAAATTCCCTTCCAAAATGACTTTAAGTCGGAGTTAGCATTTCATAATGTGAGTTTATGCTATGTTGATTCCTGTGCCGAGCTACATTCATGTATGTTTTGATGAGTCTGCTGGCCTATGAATAATTTTAAGATAGGTCATGATAGAGGAATATTTCCATGATTCGGGAATTTTTTTGAAGTTTAGTATTCAAGAAGTCTGATATTGATCCCAAGTATTCATTTGTGGGTTTTTTTTGTTTGTTTGTTTGTTTGTTTGTTTGTTTGTTTTGTTTTTTTTTTCATCTTCCCCTTTTTCTTTTCATATCCCACAAAAATAGGTTTATGGCAATTTGAAAAAGTTGGGTCAATGCTTGACCTTGATAACTTCACTCATATCTTCTGAAATGTTGGTTGGATTTAGCTGAAAAATTGAGAATCATGTTTCTTGCCCAGAAGTTACTCCTATGCTAAGTTTCTGCAAAATCAGAGAAGTGATGATGTATTCCATTGGGTGCTTTGTCCTCAAATTGCCCTATGTTAGTTGATACATTTACATGCAATAAGGTATCTGAAGTAATATATGTATACATGTGTGTTTTAATGAATTTCAGCCAGCTGTAACCTATGACCAAACCAAGGCTTATTACCAACCTACTCAAGGGGTGGCTGCGGCAGCGGCTGCAGCTGCTGTGGCGTCTTATACAGCTGCTGAGACTCATTACCAGGCAGGTAAGTGTTTGTTTGTTTTTTTTTTGTCTTTTCCAGGTTGGTATTAGGCTATGGAGAAATTTGAAGGTAGATCCATGCTCAGTTACTTCCTCTTCATTGTAGCTATGGCTCAACTACACTGTGATTGACAATATATTGGTAGTGTTTTCTAGTTTCTTTTATAAATCACTATTTTTGTTTTGTTTTTGCTGAATTCCCAGCATAATAATGAGTTAGAAGTAATCATCTTTAAAGGTCAACTGGAACAAAAACAGAAATCACTTTCTTTCTGAATTGCGCACATTTTATGACTAGAAAGTGTTGAAAAAAAAAATGACCTAGTGTTAGTAATGGAAATAGTCCTAGCATGAAGTATTTGCATTTGAACTAGCATACACCAACTTCAAACAATGACTAGAGCGTAAACGAACAGAATACTAATGTCGAAGGGAGGCTACTCTATTAATAATATTTTGAACTCATGCAACCACTTATTTTCTTCATTATACTTACTGGATGTAGTAAAACTTGAGTACTAGTGATCAATCCTTTCATTAACCAAAATTGTTCAATACCTCCTATTTTCCTCTTCCATTGCAGCATGGATGTAACTTTTTCCTCTTCATTCGGAGCTAAACTTTATATCACTTTCTATGAAAGAATAACAGCCCAGTTATTTATATATATAGGTTTATCCTAATCTGTTTTGTTATGCAGTTCATTTATTACAACTGTTTAAATTGGAATATAAAAAAAATGCATTGCAACTTGAATTAATAGTGGATACTTTGTTCAGCTTTTTTTTTGTTTTTTTTTTCAAAGCCAAGCCGACATATACTACAAGTACTACATATCAAACCCAGCCACGGCAGACAGCAACACAAAAAGCTGCCCCGGTGCAAGTAACAACTACACCAGCAACCTATGTTTATACAGCTACCACTACCCCTGCTGCTGCTACAACTTATGCCACTCCTACCTATGCTACTACAACCAGTTCTGGCTCTTATTCTGGTAAGCTTTTAGTAATTGTTCTTCTAATTTTAAGCCTTTCCTCTTTTTCTCTCCATCTAAAAAAGCACACTTAGAATTAAGGACGAGCTGTCTCTGCTGTTTCACATGTGCTATCAAGCTGTTGATGCCTTCTATGTTAATTTACCTATATTACCGATTTCTCAACACATTAAAATGGCTTATTCCTCAGTTTAGCCCCATTTTAGTTAACTTGTCATGATATATCACTCTACCATATATTCATAAAACTTTATAATAAAATTTACAGATACTTGAATACTTGATATCTGGAAAGTGAGCTTTTAGTTAGCTAACAATATCGGTCATTTTCATGTTTTATGTGTATTCTGTTGAAGTATGCCTTGATATACCTTGGATATTGGGCAGTATTTGTCAAGTAATTGAACTTATGAAATTCTTTTTATGGAATTGTTTTATTGCTGTGTGATTTCTAATGCATGGCCTAATTCATCTTTAAAATTGTTGCTATTGGGTTATTTTGCTTAAACCAACCCTTTTTCAAGGTTTATATTACATAAAAATCTAGATGAAAATATTGATATTTCTTGCATGCTTTGCAAAAGAAAGACTTTTTCATAGATGTTGAGAACAATTTCATTTTGTCATTTTTTTGATTCTATAAACTTTCTACCTAAATTGATATAGTGAGTGCCAGTTATTACCTGTTGTGCTGTGTATTGGTAATTTTTTCTTATGGCTATTAAAGAACATTAATCTACCATGTTTTCCTAATTCACATTACAAAGGCATTTGTTTACTTCCTTAATGTTTTCATTTCTCCTTTGCATGGTTCAAGTTTACTTTAACTCAGAGGAAACTTGGTAATTATAAAAATAACACTAAATAGTTTGATAAATTTTCAGAAGCATCAGATTCTTGAAGCTGCTTGTCATTAGATAGTGTAGGAGACGTGCTTATTTTACAATTGATTCACTAATTTAGCTCTTAGTAAGCACGTTTATTCTTATATATTAAATTTAATTTTTTTTTTTTTTTTTTTTTTTTTTTTTTCATCTTATTTTGAAACTTTGGACCTAGATGGCATAGGGTTCATTGATGTTTTCTTTTATGCATGAACTACTTCAAGCGTGTGTGTGTGTGCATATGCGCTTAATAAGACTGAGTTGAAAATTTGTTCAACTCTACAAAATCATTTTAAGTAGCCTCTCATTTTTCTCATTATTCTGGGGGTAAGAAAAGACTTGTCTTTTTAGTAAGAGAAAAAGTGTTGAAATTGTGAGAAAAGCATTCATTCAAAATATTTAGATGCCAGGCTTTGTTGCACTTCCTACATCATTTGTGTTGGTTATTTTAGTGTTGATACCAAGTACTGTTATTTGTTCATTAATGTTTTCAGTCTTGACCGGTCAAATAAGGAAATTTTTTTTATCGTTATTTTCATTTTTTTTTCAAATTCCTTCTTCCACGCAGCAGTATATACTGAAAAAGAGTCCTGTCCAAGAGTGTTACGTTCATCTAATTTGCCACTATAGATACATGAGGGGGGGTGTATAATATATATATATATATATATATATATATATATATATAATATATATATAGTGTGTGTGTATTATTATTTATTTCACTTTCAAGTATCTGAATTTCAGTTATCCTACATGTAGATTTTATATAAAGTTACTTCCCCACCTTTGTACAATCTGTACATCTTGACTTACAATACAAATTTGGAAAATGTTCTATTGCAGTATAAGTGTCACTTGATCTTTTCTTGGTATTGGTTATTGGAATATCAATTTTTTTTTCTCTTCTCTGTGAAAAAATGCTTTTCCCCTCAAACAGTTCCTTCTATTTATTTATTTATATTAAGTACAAATATTATATTCTATTTCTTTGTTTGTCCATGATAGTTTTTTGTTTGGAAATGTCACTTAGGTGACTATTAATCCTTTATTTTCATCCCCCCCTTTATCTTTTTCTTTTTCCCCAACTT
Organism: Thysanoteuthis rhombus; assembly: GCA_963457665.1. NCBI lineage: Eukaryota > Metazoa > Mollusca > Cephalopoda > Oegopsida > Thysanoteuthidae > Thysanoteuthis > Thysanoteuthis major. The sequence goes on along the minus strand of OY735199.1, from coordinate 69,399,221 downwards.
GTAATTTTCTAAGTGAGAGAGAAAGTATACTAAACTCTCTCTTTCACTTGAGATATCTCCATCGAGGTGCTGTTGGTTTGTCCTGTTGTCTGGTGATGTATATTATCACTAGATTGAAGGACAAACTATATGGCCCTTAATATATATCTTTTTAGTTGGCACATGTTATTTTAAAGAACAATCTCTTTTTGGATAGTGAAAAATACAACAAACCCTATGGCACTGTCAAACAACTCGGAATGGATGACGCAGAACAGCTGGCCAGGTATGTTACCTATTCTTAAACAGTGATCAGGATAGTTTGGACTTGAGTGTCTTGGTCAGTAATTCAATTGTTGGACAATTTAAGGCTGAATAAAAGGTTATGCATTTGTATTGCCTAAAATTTTCAATCTCCATATGTATAAGGTGACATATTTTGATGAATTTTAATTGTTTGTTTTTTTTGTTTGTTTTTTTTTTAATTTAAAAAATACTTTTTTTTGTTTTATGTATATTTAAATATAAAATCAATCTGATAATGAATGTTTGTTCCATGAATCATGGCCCAATTTTTTACTTGGATAATAAGGTAATGATTCTTCATAGTTTGCAGGCCACTTTTACCTTAGCATTTTCCTACTATTATGATTTAAATCATGTTGTGTTTTGTTTTGTTTTTTTTTTTGTTTTTCTGCAGAAGCTTTAGTTTTTTGTTGTTTTTTTTTCTGAGATACTATTTTCAATTTTTTAATCACCTTTTGACAATACAATTAGCAATAATATCGTGCTGCATTTAGGTTAACAATTCTTTTTGATTTGTCACATCACTGTGGCATTTCTTTACCTGATACCCACAGTTTGAGATGAAATGTATACTTTTAATGATTCAAATCTGTTGACATTTCTTTTTGTTGTGCTAAATACTTGAACACTTGAGATTCTGATGGTTTCTCAGATTAAGTTGAGAGCATTGTACTTATCGGTTCTTGAGAATAATTGGAAAATGTGCTATTGTAGCACTTGAAACAATTTTAAAAAAGAACTTTGAATGTTTACATACCAACTCAAATATTCAAGTGCTGAACCATTTTACCAAATGTCTATCTGGAGTATCACTATCTTCATTAGATATTCCCAAGAAGATTCCATAACTCAGACGCTGGAGTTATGATCTTGGAACATGTACATTGCCTGTACCAATGGATGGAGTTATTTGATTTCTCTCTGTCTTCAGTTCAGTTTGTTTTTTGTTTTTTTTGTACTGATTATAATGTTTTGGTGATAGCAATAATTTTTACTTTGTTGCAGTTAAAAGTATTTTTTAGCTGATGCTATTCAAATACTGGAATCAAGGATGATATTTATAAATCAATCATAATATTAGTTGATGGATTTTTTAAAGAAAATATTGGTAGTGTATATGTTGATAAAACAGAATAGCTGACGATGGAAACTGGGGGCAGGGGGTGGAAGCATCATTACATAATGAAATTGGTTCATTTTATTGTTCAATTAGGCGAACTGTAGTATGAACATAGCATTTTTTGTTTCATGTTTTTGTTCTGTGTGAAGACTTGAAAAGAAGAAAAAATTTCTGAGACATATCCTATAATTTCCAAACAACAAATTATTGGTGTGACAAATATAAGAATTTTCTGTATAAAGTTTTGTATTTATTAATACTACCTTAGCTTCCAGAGAACCATCAAAATTGTCTTACAAATTCTTTTTTTCCTCTTTCTTCCCTCTCTCCCGAATGTAAATTAGGATGGATATTTGTGTGGATTTAGATTGATCAAGCTTTCATTTGACTTTTTAACCAATGCATCTTGACATTGCCTGCAATAAAATATGCTAGGTGTTATTTTTGCATGATTTATTATAAGTTCATTGAAATCTATTATCATATTACGCCAGGTTACTTATCTAGAAATAGCAGTTTCTATGACAAAGACACTTTAAATGTATCTGTAGCGATTATAACATAGTGCAAATAAGTCACGCACTCTTATGTAATCATTAATAGTGCGGCCAGAACATTTTTTCTCCCTCTGCAGATATTAAAGTAATACTCTTGGTTACGTTCTTTGAATGATTAAATTACATTAATCTTTGTTTATTCCAGTTCATCCACTGGTATTAGTATATTAGGGACAGATGGTATGACTTGAACTTGATGCCTTTTGAATCTTGGATAACTACTAGATAATCAGTCTGTTTGTATTGGACTTGAGCAGATGTCTGTGTCTATATCAGCACAGGATACTTGAAATTTTCCTCATCTGTTCTGATATCTTTATTTCTCTCTTACTAACATCATTTGAGTCTGTTAATTTGTATGTTATTTGGTCTGATTAACTTGGTCTTGATATATCGTTTTCTCGTTTCTTGAATACCTTCAGGTTATGCCATCATTTTATTGATTTTCATTATCAAACTTATTGTGTATTTTTTTTTTTCCTTTTAACCATTATATTCTTGATGCTTCATTATTAGGTTTTGAGAATCAAAGCTTAACTCTTGACAATCTGGAATCAAAATTTGTGATCTGAATGCTTGAAAGTTTGTTTTTCATTTATAATTCGTATAGATGGTCAGCAATATTGCTTTTTTGTTTATCTTCAGTCATTTTACTGAATTTTCTGCATGCATTTTGTATCTTCATTCATACTACTCGTAAAACACTACACATATATTCAACTAGAGCTTGTTTATCACAAGTTCAAGTCCACATTATGATAATTTGCAATATATATGTATTTTTTGATATTGGCATGTATGCTAATGTGTTTGTTGATGCATCTGTGTTAAGGGAACTTTGATTACCTATGTTTCTAGATCTGGGGATAATACTGTGACTACTCCTAATCAATTTTGTTTCAGTAACCCTTGGTATCTTGTTCTAGTAAAATATAATTAAGGTCTTTGCCACTGATCATATTAATCATTAAGTGGGAATTGTCTAATTTTGTTATTTTACTATCCTTTCGATTCCTAATATATAATAATTATACAATGACATTGCGCTAGTAATTTTAAAACACACATTGAAATATGTGATGAGATTTTGCTGCTGCTGCTTATCATTATTATTATTTTTCAGTCACCAAAGTCCAGGAGTAATTCATTATGCTTTTAGTGATTTTTTTTTTTTTTTTTTTACTTCAGAAATAGTTTCTGGCTGGATTCACCTTAGCAATTTAGTTCTGAAATTTTAGAATTTAATAGATTGAAATCATCCAGCAACTCAAGTTTGGAAGTTTTTTTCTCTTTTAATTTTATATTTGTTATATAATTTCTAGTTTATTCAACCTAGTATGAATGGCCTATTCAATATGCTTATTTCCTGAAGATTTATATATTGAAAAAGTATTCTAAAACTTTTGAATGAAACTTTTCTATATTGCTTTTGATCAGGTTATGATGCTGCTTTATACTCAGCAGCCACTTCCTATTACCAGCAGCAGCAGCAGCAGCAACAGGCCAAGACCACCACCAACTGGGGTTTCAAGAAACAGGCCACTTTTGGGCAGAAAATGCAGAAACAAAAACCACCACCAAAACAGCCCCAGTTACATTATTGTGATGTCTGTAAAATCAGTTGTGCTGGACCACAGGTAAAAATTTGAAAGAAGAGTAATCTTATTGTATATAAACCTAATTTCAGATAAAAATGTAACATTGAATATGATAATGCTGAAATTTTCAGAAATTTTTAACAATTTTTGCATATCTTTTGTAGACATATCGTGAACACTTAGAAGGTCAGAAACACAAAAAGAAAGAAGCTGCTCTTAAAGCTGGTGGTACTACTCAGCCTGTTGGTCGTGGACAGAACCAACTGCGTTGTGAATTGTGTGATGTAACTTGTACAGGAGCAGATGCTTATGCTGCACATATCAGAGGATCAAAACATCAAAAGGCATGTTTTCTTTTGTCCTGTATCCTCTTCTGGCTTTTGTTTTACTGTCAAAAAACCTTTCTTCAAATAGAATGTTCATAAAATAATGAGTTGTCACTTTTTTTGAATCTGAATTTATTTTGTAGATCTGGATTAAGTATTGTAAATTGATCTTGGTGAGGATAATGTAAAGAAGAAAAAAATGATTTTGTGTAAATTTAAAAAAAACAGCTTCCAAGAACAAAATCTTGAGTTTAAGAAAAAAAAAAAAATGCATAGTTGAAGATATTGAGCCAAGAAAACACTTCCGTTCATTTCTTTTTTTAATGAAAACGTTCAAACAGATTTTTAACTTCTTCCATTCCCATCATTTGTTATTGATGTGAGAATCATTAATTTCAGTGACTAACTACTATGAGAAATTATGACTCACCACCGCCACCCTTATATACTGCTTTTTACCTTGTAAATTAAGCAGTGGTGGTTATAAAATAGTTACTAAATGAAAATACCACCAGTGGTTTGAATCATAAATTAAGGATTTAAAAATCAGTTGGTCATTCAGTGATGATTGAAAAAAAATAAGGGTGGTGATGAATGTTACTTTTGTTGCCTGTATTGGGTTGCGATCACAACAAAAAATTTGAATTTGGGAAGAAAAGAAAAACTAGTGTTGATGCAGCTGGACACAAACTGGGGAACCAATTCGGCAGAGACTTTGATTGTAAATAGAACCCTCCCTTCCCCCATGAAAATGTATGTGTTGGTAATTTTCAAAATGTTCAAATAAATTTCCCTACTCATTGACTGCGCAGTGTGCAAAATTTTAGGTTCATTTCATAAATGGTTGAGTAAGGGTGAAATCTGGATGCATATGGATGTCGGAACTCTTGAATAACCTAAACCTAGCAACAGTAACTACACTGGTCTGTTGTGGGTAGCAGTGATTAATAATTTTTGGTGGCTTTGAATGTTCAAAATCATGGTGATTGCATAAATCACCTAGGTAGCTTTATTTTTTTGTCAATTGTAGTGTGAATGTGTCTAGGGGAAAGAAGTTTCTGCATTCCTGTTAGTGTGTTAGGATTTCTTTCTTTCGTTTCTTTGATAGTTGATTCAATAAATTAATATTCTCTTCCTCCCAAATTTTGTAGGTTTTGAAGCTACACACAAGACTTGGAAAACCAATCCCTTCGACTGATCCAGTAGTTGTGTCCCCTGGTCAGAATGCTGGTTCTACATCTGCTGGTACTGTTACAACTACCACAACGGCTGCCACAAAGTCTCCTACCAGCCCAACACCAGGTGCTGCTGCTGCTGCTGCTACTACAACTACCACATCAACAGGTGGGATGTCCACATCCTCTGTTGTCAAAACATTGACCAAGCCTACAACTGCAGCTACTACTATTGCAGGACAAAGCTCTCAAACAATCAAGAAGGTTATGGCCACTCCAAAAATAACATTTGTGGGTGAGTTCTGAACGTATAACTGTCAGAATAATGTTAGGATAACTAATAGTAAAATCTTCACGCCCCAAAATTTATGCTGTCCTAAGTTTATTGGGTTTTTCTTTTGTTCTTCTTTTACTTGAAGCTTCTACAAATTGATTTTCCGATTTTCCCCCTCTTCTTCCCCCCCCCTTTTTTTTAGTCTTAAGATATTTAGATTTCAGTTGGCAGCCACCAATTTCCCCCTACTGTTTTAAATCTACTTCATTTCAGTTTTTTTTTTTTGTTTTTTTTTTCTCTCCCCCTTTGAAATTTGATCTGACCCCTCCTCTTCTCTTCATTGATAATTAATTTAAGGTCTCTAAATAAAAGTCTTAATTTATTCAACCCATTAACACTGCTTCAAACATCTTGTTGACTTCTGTAAAATATTTGATTGCAGGTGTTCGTATTTCCTTGCGTATTTTTGTTGTACTAACACTGTAGACTGAATGCTGGGCTAGGATTTTATTGAATTTCTCTAAAAATTTAGAACATTTTTCATTGGAATTTGTAAGGTTTGCTGTATGATATTTGACTTAATGACAGTTATTTACTATCTTATATGAATGCTTTGGTGTTGCATATATTTGTGAGTAGGATTTATTTTTCTTGCTGAATCTCTCTCTCTCTCTCTCTCTCATATTGCCCCCATTATTTTGTCATTAGCCAGTCATTTATTAGAGTGTCATTGTTGTGGGGTTTGTAAATGCAGTGGGTTTGGTGGCTGCTCCTGCCTGCAACCAACCGGCCCAAGTGGTTGGATGGTGAGGCTGGCTCTATAGTAATGTGCCTAGGGTTGGATCAGCACTCAGAACCAAATCTATTGGATTCTCCTTGACATTTGAGGTAAGCACTAACAATAACTTAATTCACATGAGTCATTTTTGGAACAATCCTCTCAAAAAAATTTGGACCAAAAAATGAAAAGTAAATTTGTGGCATTCAAAAGTTGAATTAGATTTTTGAGAAAAAAAATATCCAGCCAAATGTTATTCTTGGGGTCTCAGTGCTAACCTTGTTGGTTCTTTTTCTTTCTTTGTTTTTCTTTTCCAAATTCTCATTACAGCACCTTGCACTTGTTTATTTTAACTTATCTCCTTTAAATATCAACAATAAAATTGAATATCCTCAGTAATTTTAACTTCTGTACGGCAATGGCATTTGGTCATAATTTTGAAGATTGTAACTTATTTTTTTAAAATTTGATTTTACTTTATAACGAACAGTTTTGATTTGAAAAGTTGTGATTGTGGATATTTCCTGTAATTATGTTGTAACCTAATATTGGTTCATGAAATATTTTTTTCCACAACTTAATCTATAAAAAGCTGAAGAAATTGTATTGTTCAATAAGAAAGTTACCAGCATAGCAGTGAAAAGGGTTGAATTCGGTTAATTTTTCTGCATTTATACTCACTTTGCCCTTTTTTTTTTTTTTTTTTTTGTCACCACTAAACCTTCTGTGATACTATTGTATGTCCACTTATATATATATATATATATATATATAGCGCTATCATAGCAGTTGAGTCCAATTTCATAAACCAGTCTTGTTTTTTATCATTGACTATTTATATTTGACTATGATAACATTTAAATTTAGAAAGGGAACGTTGACAGGTTTGGTTTTTTTTTTTGTTAGTTTTTTTTCCCCCCCACAAAGACTGGATTACGAATTAGGGCTACGATAGTGCCATGTAAATATATGTATTGTACGCACACAAACCTTAATTACCTAGATATTTTATCACATAATCAGTTTGAACTCTTATACCTTGTAGGTGGAGCACAGTTGAAGACAACTGGAATGAAGACAGAGGAAATGAAAGTAGAAAAGATGGAGGTCAAAGCAGAAACTGCTGGGACATCTGAAGGAGAAAGTAAGTTTTTCAAGCCTTATTAATAATGTAAACTTTTAAACCTAGCTTTTACTAAATGCTCAAATTATACTGGTATTTTTTTCCTTTTAGGTAAAACTGATATGGATGAAAAACTTAACCTCCTTGGTGAGAAAGATTTCCTTCCTGTTGGTAAGTTTGTTTCCATCTTTCTTAAGTTATTATTTTACTTTTGATAATAAAATTAATTTTTATGATCTTTGTTCAGGTAACTACCATTTTATTGCTTGAAACCTTCTGAAAACACTTGACTTATTGGGAAATATGCCATGCAAGTTTTATTAAATGACACTTCTAATTGGCAAGCTCTAGAAGACAGCATCCGTGTAACTTACTGGAACAATGTTTGTATTATGATATTCTTTTAAGTCAACAATACTCAGTAAATGGTGTTTATTCAGAAAATATTTGAAATATAAAAATTTGTCTCATTTTCAAAATTGAAAACTCTGCAAATGCAGCAAACAAAGAAACCAGTTTTAACTTACTATCTAGATTCCTGGAAATTCCACAGGTTTTGGCAACTAAGATAATCCATTATCTCATGCGTCTACCATTCTCTCACCCTATGCCTGTCCCTCTTTCTCTCCATTATATACCTTTCAATCTTTGTTGACAGTCAATGATTTTATCTGAATTTTATGCAAACCTGGATTACTTTCATTTGCAAAAATTTTTCTTCCCTCTGTAAACTAAATTTTCTCTTCTGCCCTCTTTCTCCCTAAATAAAATGAGGAATATTTTAAATACAATGATTCATCTTGTATAATTTATGGTAATGAAATATCCTTATAAAAAGTAATATTTTTATTTGATTTATTGTTGAAAAAAATATTTTTACAATTTTTGTAACTGTAACAAAGAAACAAATGCCTGTCTGCTTATTGAAATTTTGCCATTCCAAAATCCTCTAGTTGGTAAGTTTTTTGACAAGTTGAGCATCGAAAGAACAAGATGTAGATCCTGACAAGCTTATCAGTGCAGGTGTCCATTCATGTAATGTGGTTCACTTGGTTAGGCAGGTGGGTTGTGGACCCAAACATTTTAACCTATATTACCGCCTACATGTAAAAAAAAAACAAAACAGGATTTCACTTGCACCCGTAAGCAAGATATATCCGGCTAAATACTATTTTTAAAGCCCATTTGATGACTGAGGAATCATTCTACTCCCATCCCCCACTAATAAGGAATATATTTGACTTACCTCAGCAAACCAACTGTATTAGACAATCATTTCAGTAATCAATGAATAAAAATTGAAAAAAATTTAACCTAAGCTTTTCTGTTCAGGCACATCAGTCCAGGGTATATGAAGGTGTAGGGTAGTTTTTATTGGTGGTATTATTGAATATAAAAAACAAACACTAATGAATGCCTTCATTTCTTCAAATCTAATTTGATATTAAACAATAGATGGTATGCCGTCTTTTGCCTACTACCACACTGCTGTTATGACTGCTCAATCATAGTGCAGTTGGTTTTCGTAGACTCCAACACCCATGTTTTGGTCTGTAGTATGTTTTTGCATACATTTTGCATGACCAAAAATATTTTTCAAAAATTATAGTAATATAGAGTAGGTAAGCATCTCATAGTCTCAAGAAGAAGAATTGGATTAGAACCATATTAGACATGTTAACTAGAGTTCATGAGTACATTTGATTTCTGTCGTTGCTAAAATAACTTTTCCCAACTTGTTTTCAGAGAAAGAATAGACTTCTGGAAAATTAGACAAATATAGTGAACATTGGTTATTCTATGCCTGCTGAAGTCACACCAGTGGAAATAATGGTCTTGGAGACAAATTATTCTATGAACCATTCTAACCTAGTTGCTCTGTTTTTGCACATGCATTCAAATTACTCACAGAATAGCCTTTAGTCTGTTGAGATTTATTTCCAGTAAGTTTTGGTTTATGGGAGGAATAGTTTCCACTTTTAATGATAAAAGGATCTTTGAGTTTGCCTGTCTTTGCTGGCTTGGAATTAGACATAGCCCAGCTTATGTGGTTATTGTCATGATAAAACTAATATGTCTTCAATCCTACTCCTTTTTTAGTAGTGGCTTCATTTGATGGAATCACTATCTTGGATACCCAATATTTCATATTTTGTCTTTTAAGGTCATGAATATATTGAAGAGGTGAAAAATGAGACTGGGAAAACAATAAGTTTCCATTGTAAACTATGTGAATGCAAGTTTAATGATCCTAATGCCAAGGAAATGCACATGAAAGGTCGAAGGCATCGTTTGCAATACAAGGTAAGTTTTTATGAGAATAGTTGGTATTTTTCAAGTTAATCACCAGTCAACTCAAACTTCATACAAACTACAAAATTCTAAATAAGTGTATAAGCCAGTTTTTATCAAAAACATGCAGCTTCTGCCTAAATACCTAAAAAAAAAGGCTAAAAACAATTATATAAGAATGGAACTTTTTCTCCCCAAAAGGGGCATAGTAGAACATGAAAGAGATAAAGATTTTCTTTAAAAATTTGTTTCTTGAAATAAATACTTCAGAAAAACGTTTAAATATGCTGGGAAATAATTTGAGTTTTAATATACATTGAAACATTATTCTGACAAGTCATCTTTTGATGTATGTCAGTCAAAAGAAGCTATGGAGGATTGGGGAAGGGATTTGAAAATGTTTTCCCCTTTTTACTGGAAGTCGGTTAATTACAGCAATGTTGATGATTATGTACCATAAAATGACTTTTCAACTGAAAAATTTCCTGTCAGAAAGGGTACAGGTCAAAGTAAGTTTATTTTAGTTACAGAAATTGATATAATGTATTTATTTTCTTTACTTTGCTGTAATATAAAAAGTGAAAATAAGCAGGGAAGTAGATATCAAAGCTACTTTATTTTGTTTTATTTGTTACAAGCTCGGGGATTGTTTAGATGTAGGAGTAATGTAAAATAGAAAATTCATTAGATTTTGTTTGATAACAGTTGTACATGACTTCTATTTCCTTTTTTTTTTTTTCCCCCTATTATCTAAGAAAAAAGTTGATCCTAATCTCCAAGTGGAAGTGAAACCCAGCATTCGTGCTCGTAAAATTCAAGAAGATAAATTGCGCAGACAGACTCAAAAAGAGGAATTTTGGAGACGACGAGAAGCGGAAGATCGCTGGCGCGAGGAGATGAGGTAAGGCCTTTAAAATTGTTTTGGGAGTCTAAAATCAACCATATGGAGTATGGAGAATCATTTTTTCTTCTCTCCATGTCTCTCCATATCTTTATTTTTTATCAGTGAATAAGGTTTCATTTGAAACGATTTTTGCACATAAGCAGAGAATAAGTAATCAAATCAAACTCTTATAAAAAGTAAAGCTAGAATTGATGAGAGCTTTGTTGGTTTTGTGTTTCTTCTTTATACTCATTGATGTGATTGGTCTTTTATCTCCTTACTTCTTACCTAATTAGATATAAAGCAATTTATTTTGCATATGTATTTGACTGCTTGAACTTCATGTTTTGTTTTGTTTTTTTCAGTATGTTCATACATGTGTATAATCATTTTGAGTTACCCAGGGGACAAGATGAATAATGCCTCTGTTGTCCAGCACTCGATAGCCATGACCTTTCACAATATGCTATAACTTTCTTGATTTGAAATTAGATATATGCTATTCGAGATTTATAATTTGCTTTTAAAAATCTTTGGAATCCTGTTTCTTGACCTGCTACAAAATCACAAAAATTTATTTCAGAATGGAAGAGGAAATGTATTGGGGAGAACGTCGTCATTTTGAGGAAATTGAATATTACTCTCAGTGGCATCGCAGACCTGGTCATCCAGGTGCTCCCATGCCTCCTCCCCCATTTCCACAGCGGCCTGGTGCTAGCGGCCCTCTCGGAGTTGGTACTTCATCTGTATGTTATCTTTCTCAATTATTCTTCACTAAAATGTAGTGGCGAAATTGTTTTGGAAAACTGATACATTGTAATAGCTTATAGATATTGATTAGTATTGGTTTTTTCCCCCCATTTTGTTCATGTAATAAGCCTCAAGATTTTTTCCTTCTAAGTATTTGAACCATTTGAGATCTTTTTGATTATTTGAGTTACTGATATTTTCTTTTTAATATATTGTATTTGACCACATATAAGTGCCCCTTTTTTCTTTAACGGGATATTCAACACCATTTCTCTGAATTCTCATTTATTGCCCACTATTTTGGTTAGAAGGGGGTACCACCATGAATTCCAATTGTGATTTTATTTACTAACGTTTATCTCAAAATATTGTAATGCCTATTCAAATTTTAATTAGTCAAATATGATCTGTTTCAGTTAAGTTTTATTTAGATTTAGGTTTTAATTCTTTGCATATATATTATAGAATAATTATATTGATATATTTTATACAGCTACTCCTTATATGCTCCAGCAAAATAACTTGATTTACCATTATGCTACAGTTGCTGATCATTTTTTAGCTCCATGATATTTGATCTAAACTCTATGATCTGTGACTTGTTTAAAATTATTAATCTGTGTTTTAACTTGACGTGTTAAAGAGGAAAAGTTCATCAAGATGTTCTCTTTGAAGTTTAAATCCTTTTCATTCTATTTTTGCTATTATTTCATTAGTTTAAATTCTTTCTTTTAGCATTTACGGAAACCAGAATCTTCTGATGACAGGCATGTTATGGCAAAACATGCTAGTATATATCCAACTGAAATAGAAGTGAGTTTTTAGTACTTTTGTTTATCTTGATTATATTATGCTTTATAATATATAGTCTATAGTTTATAATACAACAAAGCTATTTATGTAGAATTATATTTCACTCGACTAAGATAGAGCAATGTAGTATTATCATTCAATCTTTTTTTTTAGCTCCAGGCTGTCCAAAACATTGTGTCCTCTTGTGAAAAAGCATTGAAGTTTGTATCTGACCATTTAGCTGAAAGGTAAGTGATTTTTTAATTGTTCATAAACCTTTTGATATTAAATTATGTAAGTTTTATTTTATGTGCTAATTTTTTTAATTCTAAAATTTCCTATATTTTAGTGATTTTAGTCCTAAACCAGAAGAACCTGCACCAAAGGAAATGAAGAAAGAAAATGTTGTAAAAGACAGGTAACTATCTGCTTTGATTTATTGAAATTTTGAACCTCAACCAGCTGTCAGGACATGGTACGGTGGCTAAGCCTGCAGTGCCTTGTGGATGTATCTTGAATGTCTTAACCAACACCCTTTCATCTGGCATATGAGGAAAGCTAGAGCAAATAACTCAAATGGCTTTCTCTGATAGGTTTATATATATTTTTGAATAAGATGAGTTATCAACTTTTTGTAACCCTCTTTTTCTTGTGAAAATACATGATAGGTACCACACTCTTAGGAAAACAGCTGACATGTTTAGAGATAAAATGACAGAAACCTTGACGTTATCACAATCCTAAACGTGCCAGCAGAGAAAAAAGGTTGAAGAATAATTTTTACTCAAAAATTAACAGTATAAACTAAATGGTGATATAATTTGTTTGAGAACTTAACCTAAGCCCAAAAAAATGCAAGTCATTGTATTACTGGTTTACATATGAACTCATTGGCATAAACAAAATATAACAGTTTAAGTCTGGTTCTATTCAGTTTATTCTCATGAAATTTATTGCATATTTTTTGCCAATCCTTTCTCTCGCTGACAAAAAAATCATTACATCCATATATGAAGGGTTTTTTGCATTTATTGAACATTTCACCTGCTTTCATAAAAGGGATGATTGATATCCCATGCATTTGTATTTTCTCTCTCTCCTTTCTATATTTTCAACTGAATTTTTTTTTTCCATTTTTTACCTATTGTATAAGTGAGATTTTCATTTATTTTTCTTTCATTTTATACTTACTTTGATGGATCTAGTGTAAATACATTGGGAATTATGAGGATGGAAAAACATGAATTTTTGGAGCGAGTCAAATTTCCCAGCATACCACATGGAAAAATCTAGTGCCAGGTTAAGAGTTGATAAATTATGAAATATAAACGAAAAAAAACTTCAAAATCTATATAGTCCCCATCTTTTAATTCATTTGCAAATGCATAATTTCACCATTTCTGCTTATTTTAGTGACAAGAAGGATGATGGTCCAAGAGCCTTGAAGGGAGTTATGCGAGTTGGTGTTTTAGCTAAAGGTTTATTGTTGCATGGAGATTTAAATGTTCATCTTGTGGTCCTCTGCTCAGAGAAACCTACCAGAACCTTGCTGGAGAGAGTTGCTGACAGTTTACCTAAGCAGTTAGCTGTAAGTATTTGATACTCTGTTATTTGGATGAGAACTATCATCTAGGTTTTTACTAAACTAATCATTAAATTTTTAATGTGAATTTCCTTTTTGAACATTTTCATGCAAGTGTCCAATACAATTCAACTGGAATTTATTAGCTGATTGATCTACAGAATGAAATTTGAAATGCATTCTTCATTGTGATCAAATGAATTATTCAATGCAGCTAATTCATCACACATCATTTGTTTTAGATATTTTCATTTTAGTGAAGTATTCAGCTGATTCTTGTATGTAATGCACAAATGAGCAATTATAACTATTCAAGCATGTGGAAAATTTCCTTAGGTTCAATTTCAGACTGCAGTGACATTTTTGCATATCTGTTAGTTGGAGGGTGGTGTGTAGAAGAAATGATGGGAGGTTGGGGTGGATCTATGCAAAATTAGTTCTGCTACATTGTAGTTATATATCCACATCACATATTGCCAAAATTTTATGTCCATCCACATGTTCTGATGAATTTTAAGGAAAATTTGTTCAAAGGTGGGTAATAGTCTACCAAAAAAAGTGGTTGAAATTTGGTGCGGATCAAGAAATTTGTGTTTGATCGAGATATATTTTCTTTCCCCCCCCCCCATTCATTTATGAATATGCTCATGTCTTCACATACAATATCTTGAAGTTCTCAATCTCATATTGTGGAGGGGGTGATTGAATTTTGGTCTGGATCAATGCATAATTACTTTCCCTGCATAGGCAGAGGTATGCATGCTCGTCTCAAAATTCATTTTGCTCATTATTTCAAGATAAATTTGGAAGTTTATCAAAAACTATTGTAAATGTGTATTGCAGCTATCTATTCATGGGGTATTTTTCTAGCTTTAAAAAATTTTTTTTTCTACATGAGTGCTGTTCACCTACAGGTATTAATATCTCATTCTTATGATTACAGACTGTCACAGATGAAAAATATGAATTGAGGCGTTGTGTTGAAGAAGCAGCTATCATTGTGACGAGTGAAAAGGAGCCCAAAACCTCCTGCACGGTCACACTGACCTCCCCCGTGATGAGAGAGACTAACATGGCTGAAGGAGGTAACCTAGATGTGTTAATTAGTGACATAAATGAATTACTCAAATGTGTTCTCCCTCAAAAATCTAGACAGAAAATGAAAGAAAAACTTTTAATAGAAGATTCTTTTTTCTTTTTTTTTCTCTTTTTTTTCTTTCTTTTTTTTAAAATTTTTACTCTGGATGATTTTATATAATTTTAGGTAAATATCGGGAATTTCTTTTCAGATTTCTGCTTGTTTTTTTGTTGTTTTTTTTTTTTTTCTTTCTTTTTTTTCAATTCCTTATATCAGTTTTTAGAGCTACACAATTATATAATCAAAATGGAGTTGTTTTTTCTTCATTCCCTATCTTTTTACTGTTTTACACCTATTTGTTGATAGCTTCATTTTTATCAATTTTTTGAGAAGTATTTCACAGCAAATAAATTTTTTTTATTCATTTATTTTTTCACCTGCAATGAAACTTTTTGGATTTCAGTAATTGAATATAGTCAAATTGTCCAAAAGAATGTTTAATTTGACTGCTGCACATGCTATAATGATGCAAAAAATGTTTTTTTAGATGTGCTAGCACCAAATACAGTCACTGACATGAACATAAAAGTGAGTTACGTCTCTTGCACAGTGTTGCCTATTCAGACGTGTTCATCTAAATCTAGATCTTAGTTGTATCTAGATGTCAGAAATTGCTATTTAGATGATTTTTTAATGAAATATTTTTATTTGATTTATAAAATAAGTAACATTTTTAATGAAAGGAATGTTTGATTAATAATTGTTATGTATTTCCTAGATTTTAGATGTATACCTGGAGAATCTGTTTCATGGTGCTTGAAGATGTTTTTTGAATTTTTGATGTAAACTTGAAAACCGATTTAGCAACATTGCCCTTGCTAGATCTTCACACAAGGAAAGAACAAGCACATCTATGGTTTGACTTTCAGGCTTGTTAAATAAATGAAAGCTAATTCTGTTGAAATGTTCATTTAATGGCTTAAAAAACATAGCCTTAATACCAATGGTATGAATTCTAGAGAATACTATCAAAATATTGCAGACGTGGTCAAGCACGTAAGCTGAAATTTCTGTTTCAATTGCAATATGAAAAAATGAAATTAGGTCTTTTGTGTTCTTTATAAAGCTTGACATTCATGATGGGGTATATCAGAATCTATTTCTTTTGAAGTTTGAAATATTTAAAACAATCTAAGTGCAGCTTCTCTTGATTTTTTCCCCCAAATAAATTGTTTTCAGTCATGTATTCATCGAACTTGGCATTATACATTTCTTAATATTTTCAATCACAAATTTTTATATTGTTTGGAACTGTCTAGGACCTACAATTTATTTCAACCTATTTGATAAGTGTGTTGGGATTTTTGATGTTTCATTGCAAATTTGTTGGTTTTTGTCTTTAAACCAGTGATTAATTTGGTAATGATTTTTCAGTTTCTCAATGTTCATTCATATTTTTTATCTAATTTTCCTAAGTATGTAATATTATATATAGGATTGTTAAAATATATACATTCCAGATTTAGTTAATTTTAAATACTTTTTTATGAGCAGGGAGAACACTTATATCCTAGTTTTCTCTAGAAAGTGTTCTAAGTGGTATGTTGTAATATTTAATATTTTTGTCATGTTTTCTATTGTCAATTTTTTCTTTTTGCTTTTAGAGAATTGAAATTGTATTCTCAAATATTGTTGGCTGTAATTTTACAACTGTAAACTAGACTAGAACAAAACCCTTAAATTGCATACTCACAAGTATTCTGGGATCATGAACTAGAATGCATGCTTAAATGTAGTGTACCATTTTGTGTTAGGCTCTCTCTCTCCTTTTTTTTTTTTTTTTTTTTTTCTTTTTTTAGGGACCAATAATTTGATTCTTGAATTTGCTTTTTTGTATTTCATTAGAAAATATTTTGGTATTGCTAGAAATTACTTGGAAGTAAGTAAATTTGTCGAGTTCATTCATAATATTGAAGAGAATTGTCTATTCTTAATGAACCGCCAAGTGTACTGGGTTTTAGCTCAGTTTCTCACTCAAATGATTGAGACTTCATTTCTTTGGTATTTATCAAATTATAAACCTGAGATATTTTCCGCCAGGATATTGAAGAAACTGAATATATTTGATAGAGTAGCTAATGACCATTCATGGAAACATTTGTGAATTTTGACTTGTGATAAAATATCTTGGAGATTTAAAAGAAGAAAAAAAAATTTTTTTTTTTTTTTTTTTCCTCTCCTCTCTGAGGTGTTGTGTGTGTGATTATTTATCTTAACCTCCTATTCATTTTTTAATGTCTATTTTAAAATAGCTTACATATGTATCTTGTGATTAAAATTTGCAATTTATGGGTCAGTTTTTAATTTTAAAGAGGATACAATTTCAATGGTTAATGCTTTTTTTTTTTTTTTTTTTCTAAAAATTGTTTCTTGTATGTAATTAAGATGCTTTTGTCTAATAACGTTTCGTGCCAAGCCTTTTACATGTCACCAGGTGGCGAAAGGATGAAGAGAATGGAAGGATTTTTGATCATGGCTTTATCTACTCATGGCTTTATGGATGACTGGATGATGGCATTCTTCCCACCCCCCTGCCATATTACTACCACCACCAACACCTTTACCTGTTGTGATAAATGTCTTGAGAGTTCCTGAATGGCAGTCCTAACTGCAGCTTTCCTTCATAGATTTCCCCTTCTCTTCCTTCATCAGTTGACTTAAACAGATTCTGACTCAATCTGTTGTCCTTTTTATCTGTTTTCTCAAGTCACACTTACCATTACTAAAGTATATTGTTTACTTATTTTTCCTGCTTGCTTTTTTCTTTCTTTTATCTTCCAAAATATCAGTATAGTTTTAACGTTGATTCAAATAAGAATTCAACCCCAAAATAATTTTTGTATTTTGAAGTAATTTTTTTGATTTTTTAACCCTTCATTTCCCTAAAATTTTGTTTTATCAGAATTTAGTTGTCTTTTTTGTTTTTGTTAACTGTTAAAAAGGAAAAAAAGCAAGTATCAGG
Organism: Thysanoteuthis rhombus; assembly: GCA_963457665.1. Taxonomy (NCBI): domain Eukaryota; kingdom Metazoa; phylum Mollusca; class Cephalopoda; order Oegopsida; family Thysanoteuthidae; genus Thysanoteuthis; species Thysanoteuthis major. The sequence continues at coordinate 69,381,586 of OY735199.1, read as the reverse complement.
TTGCATGTTGTTTCCTTATTTGTGACTATTGCTGCTGGCGCTGCTGCGTTAGATGCCATCAGTCCATCTCTATAAGCCATGTAGCAGGTTGCAAGCCTGAGAGTCTATGGTCAAACACCCATTCCAGCATCACTGACATCTGCATCATCATTGTTTATAGAGACAGTAAGCGTGAAAGACCCACCGGATGTTCTGGACAGGCAGAAATGTCTAGATGCTCTAGCCGCACTGCGACATGCTAAGTGGTTTCAGGTTCGATTCCCTTTTTTCTACTTTGCAGCCTTATGGTAGTTGTTCATTGCTGAACCCAATTGTTACAGTTCTGTTTAAACATTTCCATAAATTTTTTTTAATTTTTTCTTTTTTTTTTTAACGTGAAAGAAATTTTTTTAAAATCATTAGCTCTTGTGCAACCAAATGATCAATCTTTCAGAAGAACAAAATTTTTAAAATAATATTTTATATATATTTATGTATAAATATATAAATATATATATGTCCAAATTAGATGATACCTTAGTGTGTATTAATTGTTCTCTGACAGGGGATGAATTGATAGGTCAGTCCAAATTGAGAGCATGGATGGATGAATTGTAATTTTTCTTTCAATTTAGTAACTGATATGTTTTGATCATGTGTGCAGGTTTGTTTGATTTCTTTCACCTATTTTTCTGTCATTTCTTTTAAATTCAAATTAATTTATAAAAGAAAACCCAAGTATTGCTCACTTCTAGTGGATTTAAGGAAAAGAGGGAGATGTATAGTACATATGAACCCAGATATGCACACAATGCACAGAGGGAAATGATAATGCCATCATGGTTATCATTAGTCCTCCTCTTCACTTAACCTGACCACCTTGGAATGCTCTTCTAGATTAACATGCTAATTTTTCTATTAATAATTATCAATAACCAAATGCTTTTTTTTCTGTCCTGAAATTTTGAAGATTAACATTGATTCCTGGCTTCAATAACTTCGAACACAAAATTGAATACTATTCTTTGATAAATGCAAATTATTTTAGAAAACTATATGAATAAGAAGAAAAAAATGCTTTTCCAGCTATTTCCTTATGAAAAGATCTTATGGGATTGAAATGGATGAGAATTAGACTTTTCACTAACCTTACTAATAAGCAATATATTGTTTGCTTTTTACGTCAGATTTAGTATTGGTTAATTGAACAATTGGAAATCTAGATAATTTTGTTTTTGACACTCATTAATATGTTTTCTCATATCATTTTGAAGATTTAAGTTATAAAAATTTCTTTTGCTTGTTAAATTTATAATTTTTTTAACACTTAATTACCCTATTTCTTGTATTACAATGCTTACTGGTTTGAAATCTTCATTTCATTAATACTTTCTCTATAATATAGCTTTTAATAGATATCCAGGGATTTGGTTGCCTGGCTTTCCACAAACCCCACCCCCTTTCCCCTTAGCTCAATTTTATTGGATATAAAACCCGACATGGTTGCCTAATGTAGCTTTGTTTACTAATTTAGTATTCAAAAATTGTGCTTCAAAAACAGCTTAAAAATGATTTTAAACCTTAATTCAGATCACATTTTTGTCAAGCTTTGTAATTTATGATTCTATTCCAAATTGTAAGTGGTTAGCATTTGTTGTCGTTTAATCTTTTGACTTACTGAACCTCAGCTCATTGATTTTATACATTCATCATTGGACTTTGTTACAAATGAGTCCTTTAGTAAATAGTTATTTGTGTTGCTAATAGAAATCACTTTTCTTTTCTTATCTTTTTTTTCCTCCTTTTTCTTAGGACCATTAACTTTATAAGAAGGAAAATTTAGGTTAAAACATAGCTCAATTACAATTGATTACAAATGTCTATTTCATAAGTTCAATTGAAATAGTATCACTTCTTAAACATGAGAACTTTGGGGTCTATTTACATTGGGTTGGGTAAGACTTATTATTTACCAAAAATAATTTTACACTTATGAAGGCAACTTGAAGCTGCTGCAGCCGTTCTAAATCTGCTGCTGTACCAAGCAATGAACCACCTTTACTTTTATTTTCAGACTGCTTGGATTTAATTTGGTTGGATATTGCTCGTCAGTTTTTTGCAGAATAATTTTGAACTGATGTTTTGACAGAATTTTGTCTGGCATATGCTTGTTGAACCCTGTTATGCTGGCATTGTTTCTCCTTATATCCCCATTCATCAACCCAATTTTCTTTTTCTTCCACAATCTAAGCATGATGTACCTCTGCCTAGATTGTCTTAGTCTTTGAATTTGTTAACTTTCAGTTATCTGCTTCTATTTTGTATTGGCAAATCTTTTCCGTGTCCTTCTGAACTTTCTTTTTTCTCAATAATATATTTTTAGCTCATCTGATACAGATTTTTATCTTTCACTTGGAATATCAAAAATTAGTCTGCAAAAAGTAAAATTTCAAAATGCTTTTTTTTCTTTACTTTTTTTAAAAAAAATTTTTATTTCGTCAGTTACATACTTGAACATTATAGGTTGGTGATCAGCATATACGTAAATGTTTTTCTGAATTTGTTCTAGAAGCAAAAACATTTAGATATCTCATGATATTTAAATTCTTTATAGGACCACTGTACGGCAGGTTGTGTGTGTGTGTGAATATGTGAGATATATTTTTATGATACAATGAATAAGTAAAAAATTTTGAAGTGTGATTAACAACTATCCATTCAATCCTCAAATGTCTCTTATTGTGCACTGTGCAGCAATTTTTATGTGTTGGTAAAATCTAATAGGTAATGAGCATCTAAAGCAAGTTTAAGAAAGCTTTTTTTGGTGTTAACTGTAATTTAGATAACTTTTTGATGAAGATATGATTAAAGTGTGTTTAGATTTATTTGCTTCATATTACTTTTCAATTAATACTTGATTTGTCTAACTTTGTGATGAATTATAGAAAATTGTGGTAGTGATCTGAATTAAGGTTGAATAAAGAGTGATGGATCTTATTTTTCGCTTGTTTCCTTTAGAGAATTCATCTTGACAATGCATAAAGTTCAACATCCCATCTCTGAGCTAACTTGTGTCTTGCTTCATTATTTACATCTTTTTAATTTTTCACCTGGTTGAATTTCTTTGTTTTGGATGGGCTTTGAAATTTCATATCTATTAACTTCCGGTTATGGATAAACAAATTCTACTTCTATGCCAGAAGTCCTATCTAAAGGAAACAAATTATTCTTTGAAGTAATTTTCATTGATAATACTCTCTGCTTTATGCATGTCATCAAATCTCTCTCCAAATTTTCTAAGTTTTTTTTTCCTTCTGTTTTTGAAATAATGAAACGAAAAAAGTTTGTTCCTCTCTACTCTGAATCTCTTGCCTAGGTGACTTGCTGCCAGCTTGGTTATCTTTCTTCATCCATCCATATATCTGTTGGTACAGCAGATGACTTGTCAGAGAACAGGATCTCTGCTGCAGCAGCCATTTTTTTACTTAGCTAGCCACTGCCTGTGAAAAGATTGATCATTCGTGGCCGTTATCAGGAATGTACATGAGGCTGGAAAGTGGGCAGCAGGGATGGGTGGGCAGGGCTTTTCGGCTATGACATATTGATGAGCAGTTTGAGAGCTGCAGCTACTATAGCTGCACCATCAAGCTGCTTGCCCTATGTCTGGCCATTACGGGAGGGGATTGTATTCTAGGAACAAAACAAAAATTCCAATGTCATTAATGTCTTAGTTGTGGTTTTTATACTACTGTTTTAACTACAAACATCTTTTTATCCACGTTTTTTTAGTGGTTGGAATCCTTAACTTTTTTACTCACCCTGTATTTGTCATTTTTTATGAGCTAGACATAACATATTTTGTTCAAGCATAAACATTCTTGATATAAAGAAGCAGGTGCTTTTCTCTTCATGCTTATGAGTAATTCTATTTTCCAATGTATTTGCAACCCCCTCCCCCATTATTCCTCTTGATGATGACTTGTATAAAGATTTCTTGACTCAAATGACCCAAGTACTGTTAGAAAATCCTGTTACTTTTGAGTTTGACCAGGAATATTTCTATGCTTTATTTACTTGAGTAGACCAATATAGGGTACTAGTGACAAGTAAAGGATTCCTTTAAATTCCTTGGTTGATAGATTTATTACATTTTAACCTTTTCACTTACTGACAACCAACCCATTTTTGATTACAAAACCAGTCATGCAGATAATAGTTTTTGGGTGAACATTTCTTATTCGTTCAACATGTTCAAATTGGTTGTGACATCCATCCAGTCCTCATTGGCTCTCTAAAAACTTATAAGGCAAGATTTTTAGTATTGAAATAAATACAACTAGAACTAGGCTGAATTTTATATTGAGGGATTTTAAGTTTATTATATCCAGTTCTAAGAAATGGGTTATTGTATTGATATTTTCCTGTTTTTATTTTATTTGAAATTATCTTTAAAAAGCTTTCTAATTAGTGAGTTATTAAACATTTAAAATCTAAATTTAGTTTTATTAATTTCTTGTAGTTTGACCTCGAGAGCCTAATAGGAAATAGAAAAAAAATTTTTAAAAACTGGTTCTGTAATCCCCTAATTAATTTAGTATTCAGTTTTCATGTCCCTGACCCACCCGTTTTTTTTTCTTTTATTGGCAATGTATCTTGATTCTTTTTCCTGTGTAGGCTAGAGCTACTGGTTTGCAATCCTGTGTTGTGGTTATTCGCATTCTGAGGGACCTTTGTCAGAGAATCCCCACATGGACTCCTCTAAATGAATGGGTGAGTTTCCCTTCAAGAATGTCACCATTCATAAAATGTTTTCTTTCAGCAATTGTTTTGTTTTGATGATGTGTCACGGTTATACATTACTCTCTCTGTATTTTTGGTAGGCAATGGAATTGCTGGTTGAGAAATGTGTGAGTAGTGGTGGGACCAGCTTGAGCCCTGGAGATGCTCTTAGAAGAGTATTTGAATGTATCGCTTCTGGAATACTGCTACCAGGTAAAGACAGATTGGCATTCTGCTTGTATTGATGTACATATTACTTTGGTGTAGTCATTATTATAAGCGGTGTTTTTTATGCATCAAGTCTAAAATATCCTGAATCTGTAATTATATATAGAATGTGTACTTATGCTAATACACTAATGCTTTTTCAACTTGAATAACCAAAATTAACCCTTTAACAATTGAGCAAAAATTCTCCTTGATGAAAACTGGACTTTTTTTTTTCTCCTTAACTCTTCTATAAGAAAAGTATCAAAGAGATGAGATGAAGTTCTTTTCATGCATTTTTTCATTCATTTTCACTTCATTTGAAATAGCACACAAATGCCAGAACCAGCTCTGGAGGATTTTAGAATATTGACACTAGTCAAGAGCCCTACTCACCTAGATCTAGGGATTAGAAAGGAAATACTACTTTTGCATTATTTCTGCATTAGAAAAATTCTGGCTTCCATTATAAGTATAGGATTTGTGAGCTTTGTAATCACATTCAGTATGATATGCAAATCAAATCAAAGATTTTTTCATCCTATTCCTTTATTTTGAACTAAGACCATTCACTTGATTAGTAATATTTATGGTGAATGATTTGTTACTTTTTGTGAATTTGATAATCTCAGTTTTCATAGACCATTACTTCTGTAGTGAGTTTAATCCTCAAAGGCTGACAAGTTGGGTAGACCTTAAGTTATATTTAGTACCTATCAATCATTTCAAGATTCTCTTTTACTAGTGATATTTTTTCTTGAATCTCCGGGTTTTTTTAAGGCAGTGCATATAGAGTTCACAGATCTGGGAATGTAGTAATATTTTTTTTATAAAAATCAGTCTAGTTTTAGTATACTAGGATTTGTTTGAAGTCGGTCCTGACAACGTCTACTACTTCTAGACTTGATTTTTAAAAAAATCATACTTATTTTAGAGTAATGATAAATTGATTTATATTTCTCAGTTATGTTTTTGTAAATCATTTTATGTATATTAGTGAAGCTAAAAACTAAATTTAATTTCAGGTGGACCTGGTTTGTATGATCCCTGTGAAAAAGAAGCTACTGATGCCTCAGCTTCATTAACAACTCAAGAAAGAGAAAATATTACTGCTTCAGCGCAAGTAAGTTATATATTCATTAACTTGAGGTTTGTTTTACCAGTTCATGCTAAGTTACATATGTCTTCGAACCACTTTCTCATTCCAAGTGGGCCAGTAATTCCTCAAGCCAATAATAGCTTTTAACCATTATATTTTAATCTTTTCTTCAAGAATAAATATTGTATATGAAGAAATGCTTCTTATGAGAAGACTTTCAATGTATCTTTTTTTTTCCCCAGCATGCTTTAAGGCTAATTGCATTCCGACAAATCTACAAAGTATTAGGTATGGACCAGTTGCCTGCCCCACGTTTCCCCAGACCTAGGTTTAATCCTCGCAAGCGAAGGCGAACTAACAGTGCCGGTGATGGTGAAGGTAAGTTTGTCTTCTGGTTTGTCTGGAAAGATCCCACATTCATTATTCATGAATAACTCTTGGGCTTGATTCATGTGTGCAATAATCTTCAATTAACTTGAGTGGCTTTTCAGTAAGAGTAATGATCATTTATTTTTTAGTACTAAGTATCTTGATTTCTTTTTTTTACTGTTTATGATAGTACTATATTTAACTTCCGGTTTGTTCTCTTTCTGAATTCTATAAAATTCCTCTGACTACTTTTATCTCTAAGTAAATAATGTTATAATGGATTATTTGAATAAGGTAAATCAGGTACATTAATTAATGTACTTTTACAAGCACAAATCTCATTTTTGCTTCATTTGAATAATTTTTTTTTTCTCTTCCAGCTGGTGGTGAAAAGAAAGACAAGAGAGATGCTGATAGTGATATGATACTGGAAATGTCTGACATTTAATTTTCCATTTTTCCCATCCTTTTAAAGATTCTTTTCCTCTTCTGTTAGTCCTTTAAAATCAAACTGTCCTTTGAAAATTTTCTTTGTGGTCTCATTTTAAGTTCTTGCCCATATATACTTTTCTCTTCCCTTCCCATCCCTTCCCATTTCCTTTGCAAATAGCTTCTGCTTTTAATATATCTTGAATTGAAATAACAGTCAACTGATTTGGGCAAAAGATAATTGCCTTGGCAGTGAAGAAATTCATGCTTTTGCCTTTATCATCATGGTCCATGTGCACTGTTTTGACTTAGTTGAAAATAAACTAATCGGGGCAGAATTTAGACTTTCTTTTTCTTTTTTATACAAAGAACAGTTGTCAAATGCCATAACTACTCTATTTCTCATTTAATAATTGATAGGGAATTCATCCAACCTGGAGAGTCCTGCTCAACATGAATCTTGAAAGCAAAATGTCACAGAACAGCTCTTTTGTGTGTAGTATTATAAGCAGACATTCTTTATTTTGGTATCTCGCTAGGACTTATGTTATGAAGTTACATTTGCAGTGATTAAAATTTATCTAGGGTTAAAATGTAAAACAATGCTATAAAATGTAACTTGCATACCAAATGAGTAATTGAATTTACATGCTCTAAAAGAATTCAAATTAATGAGGTATAATAGTATTAATCTGTAGATAGACTCCTTGCATTGATATTTATATACTCAGGACCACAATTCTACATATCCTTTTGCCCTGTTTTGAAATCAGTTTTCATGCATGAGGAAACAATTCTTGGAACAACTTAGTACTCAAGAAGCAACCTCATGAACCCAACTGCTATGTAACATGTGGTATGTATACCAACCCATTTTATAACATGGTATAGTAGATTTTCATAGTTCATATATGTGCACACACAAATCCAACGATTATCATAAGTTATAGAAATCGAAAATGCAACAGAACTTTCATAGCACAAAATTCAATGATAGCAAAGTCAAGAAAGAATTCAACTATTTATGACAAAAATAAATAGCTTAGTTATTGTATTTAGCAAAGAACACTATTGAAAATTTTATTTACTTATTTTAGTTTATATTAAAATGCACACACTAGATTAATTTCTCTACAGAGTGAAGATTGTTTACATTTGTTTGAAAATCAAGATCTAATCAATTATTGATTGTAACTTCTAATTTAGAAAGAGGAATGAGCAAGTTGAAATGAGGTGGGAAAATAATCTTTCTAAATTGTGTATATCAAGTTATATTTTTTTAAATGAGATTTTAGCAGATTACTTATAGAATAAAGGAACTTGTCAGCAACTTTCTATTCAACATATACTCTTATGCAAGAGTCAAATCCTTCTCCTGGCTATATTGCTAAGTCTAAATTTGATAGTCAATAATAACACTGATACTACAACTACTGAGTCTGAAATGTATATACGAATCAAAATTATTACAGCACTAGTAGCAGCCCAACATGTTGGAAAAATATTAATCCATGTCATCAATAAATATCATGCTTTTTTTTTTTTTTTTTTTTTTTTTTTTCTCCCCAAATGATCTATTACACTCAGCACAGTAGCTTAATGAAATAAATGTATACCTCGTGTATATACTCTATTGTTTACATACTTGGTTAACCATTGTCTTGCATGAAACTCTGGCCGTATTTTGTCTTATGTTTTGCTGTATTTTTGTTGTGGTATATTGTTACTTCATTTTGGTTTGAACAAAATTAGGTTTACAGCTACTTGGCAGCTGCTGGTCACTCCATATTGAGCTGGGCTCCTTATGAGGCTTTCACAAAAAAAACAAATATAACTTGATTTGTTTATTCTTTAAATGATATTCTCAGCCAAGCACATGATAATGGGGAAATTACTGGTTATTCAACATTCATGTATAGCAATGATCAGCAAACTAAACCTGCTGCCTATTGGATCTCCAATAGATGGTCTGATAAAAAAACTGTTGAATATGAAAAAAAAATGATTCAAGACATATCATCAAGCTAATCTTGCTGGTCTTGGTTAGTGGGTTCAATCCTCATTGGATTTCCCACTATTGATGGTCTGATACCCTTCTACTCAGTATAGTTTGGTATGAAGGAGAAAAAAGTGAGGATGCATGTCATATAGCAATGATCAGCAAGCTAATCTTGCTGGCCATAGTCAGTGGGCTTAATACTCGGGCATATAGATGGTCTGATATCAACTCTAGCCAAGTTAATACACTTGAGTAATGAGCAGTCTCATTGTTTTTCTTTCCATGACATCTATACTTTTCCACTTGGGTAAAAATTTAGATTGAACATTCCTTTTGAGTTTATGCACTTGTAATGAATAGAGTAATGATGTAGTTGATTATCATTTAATTATTCTTTTTATAGATGAAATTGAAAAATCATTATTCATGTTAAATGTAGCATTGTCATGAAAACTAAAGTCTATAGGGGTTGTTGAGTAAAAATTGATACTTTCCTTTAAATTGTTGGCTTTTAATAAGTTTCTTGAGTCAATGATGGTCTGATACGCCATGACTGCTCCAGAATATAATATGGTAGCTATGAATCCTGGCATTGCCTGAGAAAACAGAACCTCAAATTTTACATAAACAAAAATATTATACTAACTGTATGCCAGTATGTGCAAGTAGTTATTCTATCACCTAGAATTGCTGCTCATTTAACATATAATTCAAGCATGGATTTTTTTTCCATTCATCTCCAATTATAGGATTCTTTGAGATGTGCTGTTCTATGATAGTCATTACATTTGCTTATATAAATGTAACAACTATCATGGGACAGTGCATTGGAAAGAGAAGAAAAAATTTCATATTATCTCAAAGGGTACCTAGACCTGGGTTGTCTTTGTTCCTGCATTTTGGGATGCATATGAGCCTTTTTGCTAAAATTGATGAAGATTGAGAAATGTCGCCATTATTCCAAGACAAACCAACTTAGTTTTATTACATAGAAAATAGCTAAACACTCTACACCTGGTGAAAACATACTGTAATGACAGGACATATCATTAAAAACATTGAATAATACGAAATGCATGGTAGCTAAATTTTATTTCATATTCTCAAATTGAATAACTGACCAACTCTCCTTACAATCTAAGAAAATATTGTCACTCCCTCGTGCCATTCAGCCCCTTCCACCTCGCCCCAGACCTCTGAGCCCACTTGAAATGAAGATCCACAAAGGTCTACTGATCAAAGGGTTGGATGGAAAAAATTTTCTTTTGCCAGGGTGTAATTTACAATCACAGGGATGATGAATCTGCAATATAACGGGAATGAAAGATGGTTTGTTGTTTGGAAAGCAGCCAGTGGTGTAGCATCTAAGCAGGCAAAGAACTCCCTAGAACTCTGACCAGCTAAGAACTGCCCAAAATTGAATCGAGGACTAATTTTTCAACCCTACTTATGAGTGACTTCTAAACAGAGGAAGTTGTGGAGGGGATAATTAGTCTAATGCCTATGTAATCCAACACAACTGACGAAGTGCGCTTCTTTTACTCCCATCACATGATATGGTTATCTGAGAATCTCATACTGCCACCAAAAGGATGTTTTCATTTCTCCACATAACAGGACTGACCACTCAAAGAAAATATTGCATCCATCTCCATATTATCATCACAATTACCTTTTGGGGTTTGAATACCTTTGGTTTGAGATATCAAAGAAACAATTCAATATCTCGAGTATTTCTAGACTTGACTGATTCCATTTCAGACTAGATGTTAGAATTTATATATTTCTAATTTTCCTATATGTTTTTGGCGCAGAACGACAGTCTAGATTACTCTTCTAATTAGTGTGATTTCATTCTCAAATGGTATGTGAATGATGGGAAAAAGACCCATTTGAGGGCTCCTACAGCTTGGCAAGATGGTATCTATCTTTGATTTCATAAGAGCTCTGGGGGTGCAGGCATCCTACACATGGTCCTTCTGCTTGCATAGCTTGACCAAATGCTCTATAGGAATTTATCTATTGTGGTAAATTGTTCCAATTTTTTTTTTTTTTTTTTTTTTTGATAATTCACCAGACAGTGATCTATGAGTTTTTCAAATTTCAGATGGCCTATGTCCGATAGGAAAAGATACATTTTTTTCTCATTAGGCCAGATTGTCTATCTGTCCAAGCTACTTGAAGTTTCATATTAACATCTAGTAAAAACATTATTGGGTAGAAAAGAAAAATTTCATTTGAAATCCCAACTAGCGTATTTCCAACTGATTTGTATAATCCAAAATACCCTTTCTGGAATTGATTTATGAAGTTAATCCTCCCCTGACAATCACAATATAATCTGTTACTAAATTATTAGTAGTACTTCTAAATTAACAGTATTGATCATGCAACATTTCTCATAGTTACATGGAAGTTCAACAAAATGTATTTTCTGAATACTCGCTATAATGTTGATACTGCAGAACCTTTATGATGGTGTGTGAGCATGGACCTTTATTTTCAAAACATTGACTTTAGCTCACAGGACAATTGCTAAGTACAAAAATATAAAGACCCTTAAGGAATGTTATGCACTGTGTCCTATGTTGAATTCAGCCATATCCGTTCCACTGAAGTATTGGAGCATCAAGCCAACTTGGTCAGTGTTACCGACTAAAAAATATTTTTCACCCTGACAACACAGAATTTTTTTTTTTCTTGTGTTACTTAGTTGTAAAAAAGTCAGCCGCCAGAAATGGTTGGTATAAGTAGCAACCATTATTTGTTAACTTGGAAAAAAATGAGATCTGTCATTGCAGTATAAGCAATAAGGCAACTTGAATAATGTTTTATTTTTCAATACCACCATTACAAGTCCTTCGCAACAGGAATGAAAACTAATTTAAAGGTCAACCCAAACAAATTTAAGTGTGTACTTTTACACTTTTTTTTTTTTTTTTTTTTTTTTCGTCATCTAACAATCTTGTTTTTTAACCATTATTTCAACCCCACCTGATCTCGGATATCGATTTTTACAGATCAATACTTAACTCGGTATTACTTGACTTGTTATTTTTGTGCCTGCTGTCATTAGTGATCACAATATGGTGGTCTTTTTGTCAGTGATTCAGACAACAGTCCTGAAGACTATTTTCTTTTCTTCCTCCTCCCTTAAAGATGACTATTCAACGTTACATGTACAAACAGATTGCCAAGCAAGGAACCAAACTCTTACAGCCTTGCCTAGCAAGATTGAAGTTGCCAATAGACATGAATTGGTAAGATTGTCTACTTGTGTGATTGGTAATGGTACAAAGCTCCATTTCTACATTATGTTTTATATTTGTAAATATGGCCACCTCTACCTTGGGGAAATCAACTTCATCAGAACTAGCAAATTCCCTGAGGAGACAAAGGTCTTAAGGATTGGAAGAACCAAAAAGAAATGGTTGCAAAAAAAAAGAACTCAAATGGAGACACAATTAGTCTCTGAATGTTGTAATGTCTGAAAACGCTTGAGAAAAGTAAAGATTGTTACTAAAGATTAGTAATCAATTCAGAACAATTTATAAGAATACACATTTTTTTTTTGTCTTTGATAATAGTTCCAATTGTATTGTTTGCCATAGGAACTACAAGAGTAAACATTATGTACTGGAATACTATAAATGGGCATTGGTGATGATTAGTTAGGAGCCTATTTTTTTCTGTAACGGATTCTTTCACTTGAAGGGAATAATTTTACTGATGAAAATATCTCCCACCTACCATTTGGAACTATGGACCTTTCTACTGAACCAAATTTACGACTTGATATTGTTTTTTCCTTAAAAGAGTATCCAATAAAAATCCAAATATAACCTTAAATTTTTTCAAGAGGATGTAATAATATCTGTGAAGGGTCCAAATTCTTATTTCTACTGAACTATTAACCTTGACCCAACTCTACGACTACAAATAATTGTATGTCATTGGCTGAACAGATTTAAAACAATACATGCAATAGGGATATGGTAAACCTACTTATATAACTTTCTATACAATAGCAATGTCAACTAATCAGTTTTAACTTCTTGCTGGATTACTCATTATCTTGAATGTTTTCTCATCAATGGTCTTTATCAAATTATTACTAAACAATGAGTGAGCATGTAACTTTCAGGCCTATAGCCATGGTGTACTGAAAGCACTGGTTATCATTAAATCACCTCAGGTAAGTTGCATTTGACTTTGACAGTACATATGATGGATGACCATTTAGGAATAGTAAGAAATGTAAGCAGCTTGTAGCCTTGTGATAGACTAAGCAAAGTTTGGTAAATTGAAAGATAGTTGGGGTATGAGAATGACTGGCTTATTTACTTGGGAATTTTTAACCAATTTAAGGAACTAAGCTCTAGTGCCAAAACTTAGCTGCACACTCACGTATATAAGATTTTATTTCACAGACTATTTCCAATGGTAATCTGCTTTTTCGAGTCTGAGCTTACTCTTTATATCTGATCTGCACTGAGAACTCTCTGCCATAGACTAAGTCTGACTCAAGGAATAAAGTAACTAAGATTTCAGATAAAAATAATATACAAAAATTAATGTTTCATCTAATCTAACTACAACGGGAAATTTCTGTCTGGATGTGTATGTACCACTATTACTCGACAGCTGGCCATTGATAAGCACTAAAGGCATTAGAGTTGAGTTTGAATAGACAGCTTTAAGGAATCCAAAAAAAACTGAGGATAACAGCCGTTTCATTTTCCTATGAATTACGTCCCTTGACTATCGATCGTTCAAGTTAACAATATTTTATACCAACAGTTGTAAGGGAGGTAACTATCACAAAGAAGAATCCAAATAATTACTAGATATTCAGAATTGCAAGCTAAAAACAAAGAATAATCTTCAATATGTTTTCTGTAAATATAAATCAATTTTTAGCTTTTAATACCGACTTCAATGCTGTTACTTCTGTCATTCTTTGGTAAGTAAGGCAGTGTGGTATCAACTGTTCCTTCACAGGAATTGAAATCAAATCATTTTGGACTCCTGAACTCGTCCCGTATGTGTCTTCGGTTGTTACCCCATCATTTCGGTCATAAGCAGGGAATTGGGGAATGCATAAATTAAAATAACCTGTATTTTATATATATATATATATATATATATATATATATATATATATATATTATAATATATAGCTCCTACTGTTGAGAATGAACTGAGCCAGTATACTAGTCATCTATTTCTGTAAACATTAAGACAGCTGTAGAATACATCAGCTAAGATGTAGTATCAAGCAAAGGATGAGTTCAATAGTATGGACAACTTTTGAAAAATTGACTCTTCTCAAAATCGTAGACTTTTATTATTATTATCATCATTATTATTATTAGGGCTTATAGTTCTCATGTTCTTGAAAAATATCATTCATTGATGTATCGTATTTTTTAAAAATTCTATTGAATTATGGAAGTCTATTTTACTTTAAAACAAAAAGTAATTTATGACCAATGGCCACATAATAAATTATTTAATTGCAAACCTCCAGTATTTGAAAATGTAATCAGCTAAGGGGATTTTCATTATGGTCCAGGCCACTGATATTATTTTTGGTCAAATAGAAGATAGATTTCTTTTTTCTTTTTATAGTAATATAGATATCAACTGACCTTTTTGTGGTGAAGAAAGTACAATTTTGACATCTAATTCCTCTCTTGAATCTTGCGAAACAACCTATTTTGTTTATTTTTATGTTACTGCCATGTTTTCTTATAAAATATTTTCTGTGAATTAATTCCTGACAAACTCTAAATCTATGGCATAAATGATCCATATTTCAAAATGTTTAGGCTGATATATTGCTATTATTAGAGTGAATAATTTAACTCCTATTATCTGTGTAACATAGAGCAATCTGTGTTTGAATATCACAGGAAAGAGCCATTTTTGAAATTAGATGAGTTAGTACTGTTGGGCAGCAAAGTAGGTACCATTTTTTTCTGGCATATAAGACATTTTAAAATATCAAACTGAGCATATTTTATACTATGTCCAATGAGATGGTATTATCTAAGGTATCTACTGAAACTCAGAATGGGCAGATCTTGGGCTTAGATGAGGGGTCAACTATTCATCTCATAGGTCAACGAATACATTATCTCAAGCTGTTTTGTTTTGGGTTTTTTTTTAATGTTTTCCAATACAGAACTATCTCAAAAAAGTATATTTTGTTTCATTCATTCTCATTACAATTCCTTTTCCTTCAAAATGAAAATTGGTGATTGAAACTAAGAAGAAACAAGACAGGCATTACAATACAAAATTTATTGAAACAGAATGTTTAATACTCTACAGATAACATGATCTGTAAATAAAAAGTAAATATTTTTAAAACACAATTCAAATTTCATAATCAGGGGTAATAACAAAAGTAATGATTTATTTTCAAATTATCAAGTATACAAAATGCAAGAATATTTTAATGTCTGTAAAAAGCAGTGGGCATTAAGTCTTTTCAGTACCATATAGGGATGACCCTTCAAAAGGCTGCGAAACTTTACAATAAAATAAATCCAAAAATATCTTAGAAAAATCAAACAAAATCAAGGCAAACATCTCATTCAAAAAATTGAATTTAGTTAAAATTCCACAGAAAAGGAACTCAATAAACAGCAATTTTTTAATAAGATATGTTGGGCATGCAAATTTTCCCAGCAAGATCCAGTAATAATGAAAAAATATCCCATTAAGAAAAAAGTAAAAGAAATAGAGGAAAAAACATGACTGCAAAAGATTCCAGTGAAAAACTATAATTATGCGAAAATCATCCTGTGTCAGCGAAACATTCCTGTGAAAAATCATCATGCAAAATTTTGCAGTGAAGAACTATTTTATCATGTTTCCCATAATCCGTAGTCGAGTTTAGGCAGAGGTGTCACCATGTCAGAGTTACCTATGCTACTTCTGAAATATCACTATAAAATATGAAGCGCAATAAATGAAAAAATGTCAACATTTAACCAGGTGTGGGTGATGTCCACCGAAACCAAAATCTAAGAGGTAAAATGCTAAGTTTATTTCAAAACAAGAATAGCAATTTCAGGATCTAGATGCAACCGAAGAAAACAACTGAATCTGAAGTATAAACATCTGAAAAATATAAACACGGGTATAATATTCCTACCCTTGGATTCATCACTTCTAGGATAATTATTTTATCTAAAATAGTGAATTCACATCGGATATTACTCTGCAGTAAGCCTGGATCCATATCTTCTTTGTTCATGCATTATTCTTGGGTGCATCTAGTCCTCTGTGTCAACATTTGAAAAGATTCATCAAGAAATGGTGATGTAGCAACCCAAAACACTAAACCTATACGAGAAACATCTAATCACAGGAATAAATGGAAGTTTTCGATATTTCCTCGGTATTTTGTGCTCATTAAACAAATAATACCAAAAAATTTAAGGATTAAAATGAAATTATAAAACTTTTTTTTTTACTTTTTTTTTTTTTGATGCTTCGAATGTTAATGATCTTCATTCCATCAGGGGATTTTTCCTTTCTGAAATATACTAGGTTTTAAATTTACGCCTAAATAGTCATTGAAAAAAATTTGAGATAATTCATGTAAACCTCATTAGAAAAATATTCAAACTGATATACAATATCTGATAAACAACTCTTTAAATCTAAATTCGGTTATAAAATATCCAAGTTGGCAATGCTGAAAGTGAGTCTATTGTGCACTTGCATGCACAGTTGAAGTATCCGCTAAATCCCAAATCCACAAAATCAGGATCGATTAAACCAAGGCTTTACTGCATATTTATTCACTGGCTATATCTACACATGAGTGAATTCTGGTATAAAATCAAAATTAAATGAAACATTGCAGAAACAGAAAACAATAAAGAATCTATGATTAATTAAATTGGAAAGAATTATAGGATTCATTATTTGAATGAATATGTTGATTCTGATTCAAGGAGAAACTATCTAAAAATCAGTTGATTAATAAAAGGTACTCATTTTTTAGAATTACATGATTCTGGTGAAATAATCACCAACTCAGATAAATTTTAGACTTGAAGTAATTTGCTATTAAACATTCACTCACATCATGGAAATTATACTGCTCTTAGAAGCAGGGAATTTTTAAAAGATTTTTTGTGAAAGGTAGCTTTTTATATATAACCAAATCAATCCCAAAGCCACTAACACCAGACCCTTGATATTGGTTCTGTGTAATCTGATTTATTGATAAAAGCAAGTCTCTTTTGTTCACTACATTCCAGGAATATTGAACCTAATCTAGAAATTTAATAATGGGTAATTATTTGGTAGAGCATCAGACAAGAAATTCTATAGTCAGAAGAACTCAAAATGTAATTTGGTGCATGATGTTTTTTTGTTTTTTCTTCATTAGTATATTACTAACACTAGGTCAGCACAGGAACTCAATGAAAATGGAGAAAGTAATTCAGTAAATAAATCTTGTTCTGGGTATTTAATAAAGGGAAAAAGTATCATTAGAGCAAAAACCATGGGTTAATGTTGTTTAACCTGACAAGGTTCAATTGTTTTATGAATACCTTTTCTAAAATATAACAATAGGCATGAATTTAAGTTCAGTTATAAAAAGCCTTATAGGAGGCATTAATTCTTTTTTTTGCTCAATTTATATAAACAATATCATACACAGAAATTGAGAGAAAAAGGAACGCCAACAGAATAACACAGGACCCTATTCCCATCATCCCACTTGGGCAAACCATTGTACATACATCTTTGATTCAACTTTTAAGGTGAAGCGTGCTTATTTAGATGATGGCTGAGCTGGAGTTTCTGGATTCAATAACTAAAAACAAGCTCACTCTCATCAGAAAGCCTTTCAAATGAAATTCTCAAGAATAAGTCATAAATAAACACAAAATTTGCATCAATGTTAACAAATATCTGATCTCTAAACCCAAACAGCATAAAAATTACATTTTAGTGTAATGAATAATTCAACAAATTTATGACTTGAAAATTGTATTCAAGTTTGAAATGACAACCCTCACGACTTCCAGAATTTTTTTCCATCAGTTCATTTTACCAATGGGCTAATGCTTGATGGTAAATTATGATGTCTCAAGAGCTTGTAACAAGTTTATATGCTCTTAATAGAGGTCCAGATATAAAAGCTACAAGGAAATGTGTCTGCTTCCAGATTTTTCAAGAAGTGTAAGATCAAAACTCACATACATGTAAGTATATATGTATCCCAACCCAACTCCATTGAAAAAAAAGTCACCATTTCTCTATGGCCAAGTATATAAAACTGCTAGAATAACATGGATATACATTCATATTCATGTACTCCAACTCTAATCCGAAACTAATCAACAGAATCCAGTCACAATTTTCTTATGGTATCTCTGTATAGTAAAAATATATTTTTTATTTAGTATACTTCCAGAGCATAGATTTGCTGGAAATCAACACTGGTAATGTGTAAAGTCTTTCCAGGAAGTATTTCAGTGTCTTGAATTGTCATATACTGCTTAGACACATTTTCCTCAATCTCATCTACAGTTTAAAATCTCACTTTCAACAGTTATTTCAACTTTAGGAGAACCCAGAAGTTTCAGGGAGCTAAAACTGAATGACGGGATGGGGTATTGATCCTAATGATGTGATTTTTGTAAAAAATCTCTGCACAAGACATTAAGAATGGTCACTGTGAATGCAACAATCCCATAGCACACAAGCTCACTCAAAGTTCAGGCTGTGCAAATCGGTTCTCAAGATATTCTAAATGGTTAGTTCTTAGCCAAACAGACATATTTTGATGAAGAATTTGAGAACAAAAAGACGAGGTTTCAGTCAGAGGTTTTCCCATGAAAAATTGAACCAGTCGTAGAAAAGTGTTTAGGCTCTATAAGAAATCCCTTTAAATCTATTACAGAAAATGAAATGTTCAAGAACTTCATGGACTAAAAATATTTCTAGAACACCATAGCCACAATAAAGCAGCATGTACATTGAAGGTTCACATCCTTTTCGGCACAGCAGTTGAAGCTGAAGGAGGATTTGACCTTCCTACAAGACAATGATCAGAAGCATTTGGCAAAAGCAACCCAAGAATGTCTTCCTTGAGAATTGTGCCACACCTCTTAGTCTTATGTTCTCTTTATTCATGTCTTCCCCTAATGCCAATTGCAAGTTTTCTTTTATATTGTCTTTTTTTTCTCCATTACCAAAAAATTGAGAAAGGGTTGGTTTAGTTTTTAGAAAATTGCAAACAAATGTTTTTGAAGCTAAATACTAACATTGTAAGATTTATGTAACTAAATACTTTTGGGGACTGCTACTGTTATTTATATCTCATGAAATTCAGTGATGGTCATTTTTTTTTCTCTTGCATCTTGAATGATGTATGCATCAAAATACATTTCTCAGGTTAATTTCAGTCACTTATGCTTTAAAAGTATATAAAACATTTTTCAAGTTGGGAAATGATTTTTCCATCCCTGTAAAAATGAATATGTACCTATTCCAATTCTAACCCCAACCACACTGATGAAAGCCATCTAGTATTTCCTCATGACCAGAGTCAAAAATAGTAAGTGTTTCATTCTTTACCTGTTTTTGGCTCTTGACTTTACTCTGGCACTTTTGACACACTTGAAAGATGTGCAAAACATTTACCACTTATCAAGCTCAGCTTAGTCTGGCACAAGTCCAAAGGTAGAAATATGGGGTTAGGAAGATTGCAGTGTGTCAATCTTCAAAATGGAGAACACCTACATGCCTTGAAACTATCAGCCAAAATACAGGCTTAATATTATCAGCACTGATGCCTTATCTTTGAAAAGCTTAACTTCATATGGCACAAGACCAAATTTGCATAAATGCAGGTAGGGAGATTGTGTTGCACTAAACTGAAGGGAGCCTACTTGCCTCGAAAATCAGCATTCAAAATCCTGGT
The DNA here is from genome assembly GCA_963457665.1 of Thysanoteuthis rhombus. Taxonomy (NCBI): domain Eukaryota; kingdom Metazoa; phylum Mollusca; class Cephalopoda; order Oegopsida; family Thysanoteuthidae; genus Thysanoteuthis; species Thysanoteuthis major. The sequence continues at coordinate 69,361,765 of OY735199.1, read as the reverse complement.
TTTTCACAAGGATTTGAACATCAACCATTGGCACCGTGGGAAATATGCAATTATTTCAGGCATTAAGCAGGCCAGATCTAAAAAGAAAACATAATGGTAGAAACTCAGCCAATGTAACTTGATTACTTTGATATCTGGGTGCTAAAGATCTAGAAATACTTCCGCCATTACATATGGTAAACAACAGATTGGAAGTGAGTTTGTTGTCTAGAACTGAACATTCTAGAAGAATCAGAATCACAGCATGTGATCAAGTAAGAATATGAATCAATGGGCATGGTAATAGAATCTATAATGATTATATAACATGTGAGTAAGGGAGCAATCAATTCAGTCTCCAGATCAGGCGAATACTGACCCTTACTGGAAGCTATGGTCAGTTTTTCATAGAGCCTCGTATGACTGATTATACTTTAGCTCCACTACTACAAAACTTGTGGTACTTTCAACAGGTACATGAACCTAAAGGAAACCTCAGATGGGTTACCTGAATCAAATTCTTGAGACTTAAATATTTTCATCAAGACTGGACCTCAAGAAGGCAAGTTTTCTTTTTGAATATTCAACAAAAACCACAGCTATTCAACTGGCCCCAAAATTTACAACTTCCTTACAAGCCATCTATGAAGCAATGTTTTCAGTTCTGTATCAATAACATAATTATGTTATATTTTTGTTTTTAAAAGGCCCTACTACATTGTAGTGAGGAGATAGGTTTAAAAAATGAATTATTTTTCTCCTTTGAAATCTATTTTTATGTTTATGCGTGTGTGGCTGTTCATAGGATGCTATGTCTTTCCCCGATTGATTCAAACAGCCAAGATATGCTTGAGTTGTTTTTTCATTGGATGATGTCAGCCGTACCTTAAAGTTATATTATTGCACTTATGATGACAACTTTTAAAGAAGAATGAATCAGCACAGTTGTTAGTAGCTCTGTAAATAATATAAAACCAACATCTCCTTGACCTGTGACACATTCAGCTTCATAGAACCACGAGGCAAAATGAAACCAGGAAAAAACTGAAGTTTGAGGAATAAAATAATTGTCTCATAGTGAGCTGGAATTTGAACCTCGAATTAACCCAGGGTTTACCAGTATAATCCGGTAAGATCAAGTATATGCATTGATTCCCTGTTCTACCAATCCATAGCTAGATGGATAAATGGGTTTTCACCTATGGCATGGCCATTAGATTCATTATCTACATAAAACTGCTCAAGTTGTTAAGACCACTTTGAAATGAAGAATACTATCAGGGCCATAAAGATTCTGAAATGTCATTTTAGATGTGTTGTTGTCCCAACATAGCTAAAAATAGGCCCAGGAAAGAATTTTCTTGGGAGATCTGGTAAGAGAAATTAGGAGAAAAGTGAATAATGACCAGCTGTGCACAATAGGATCAGGATCACAGATCAGATCACCTTCCAGTTCTTTATGAGTGTTTTGCCCATTGGTGTGGCAAAGATGATTCTTTAAACACCAGTTGAACTTCTCCAAGCATAGAATCAATGCACATTTGAAGATGACTTGAAACACTGACTTGTATGGGTAAAAAATTTTCAACTTCGTCGTAATTGCAACAACACTCTTACTTATTTTTTTTGTGAATAAGTTGTCTGTCATTTACTTGTATTTCATAATGTTAAAGCCTATGTACCGGATCAAACTGAAAAAGAATTATAGTATAATACAAAACAACTAGACTATAAGACCATGATAAGAATGACCAGTGAGGAGACTGGGCACATTTGTTTTTTCTAGAAGAATGACAGTGGTCACATGCAGAACTTGAACTATTCACTTGCTTCATTCAGTTTACTGAGCTGCAAACAATTGTGTGAATTCTTTTCTCTTCAAAGGTTGTGAGTATAAGTACAATACAGTGGTACGTAAATCTTAGATAACAGATGGCATCATCTGGTTTTTTAAAAACTCTGGGACTGGCTAAACAGCACTAGCAACACAGGTATTCCTAAATGAAATGAATAAAGATATAGGTATCCTCCAAGTACTTCTAATGGACACCTATCCCTCTCAGATCAGTATGTATATATCCCAAATTTTTGCTACTTTAGAGGCAAGCTTTTGAGTTCTTCTTTCTAAAAATTTATAAAAATAAGGGCTACAAATGAATCCAACAATTGATTACTCCCAACAAAGCCAAAATTTTCAACTTCAAGAGATACTATTGGATATCATCCATTTACATATCATGTGTGTGTGCATGTTCAAACTTTTGTAAACAAGAAATATCCTCCCAAAATATTTGTACTTCAATAGGTTAATTTTATATTCAGTGCTTAGTTGAGAAAATAAAGAATTATATCAAACTTGATTGGAAAAAGAATTAAATGTCTCTGTAATTAAACTTCCGATATTATAAGACAGTTCCTCATCATCTATAAATATTGGGTTGAATAATTGCAAGTCAGAGTTTAAGTCATCTCATAAGAAATGATATAAGCTGGGTACATTTGTTCATTTGCAAAGATTACAAACACGTCTGGATTTTCTTCATTATCAACACATGAATCATAGAAATCTCCTTCTTTGTTGTTTGAATCTATCAAAGGTGGGCGAACATATCTTGAACACCCTTCACAACTGAGACCCACCAGAACCTTAGTCAAAAGCATTTTGTACATGTCATCCTTAGGAGTTGCATATTTATGTGCATAGTCTGCTTTTTTGGTAAAATAACAACCACTGCCATATCTGATGCCAACCGCTTCTCCACTCAGCCTCACGTCAAACCCATGTTTGGAAATAGCACGAATGTTTGTCCAAGACGTACCATGGAAGAGATCCATTTCATTGAGGCTGCTCAGATTGCCTAGTTTTTTAGTCATTTTATTTTTTTTCCTACAAGAAAAATATGAATACATTGATACAGCAACAACATCAAGTCAAACCACACATACACATAGAAAATGTATGAGCATAAGATTGTGAAAGGCAGGCTTGCAGATCATCAATATTTGAGTAACAAAGAGAAAATAGGGTTTATTTTTGTTAGTAATTTCTAGGGGAAATTTAAAAGACACCTTAGTTTTATGCAGTAACTTCTAGGTTTAAATTGCTGAGAGGTCAAAATCACTACTTTTTATTACTATTTGTAATACAAACAAATGTAAGAAAGAAAAGATTAATCATAAAGTTTAGTGGGCTTTTTTGCTTTTAAATATTACGAGGCAAACCAAATAATTCAAAGTTATCATAACACATCTGTACAATAGGCATGAAATACTAACACTTCTGACATGAAATATTGTGCTCTAACAAATTTAATGAAACTATTAAACTTACCTTTCATACTCCTCCAAAAGTTCTCCATTTTGAATAGACTCGATGCACACGATTTTTGCCCCTCTTGCTCCCATAGTCTCATTGAATTTCTTAGAGATGTTTTGAAATTTTGAATCCTTTTTCAGTAACTACAAGTACAAAAAGAACAGTAAAGTGAATAAGGGTTCCTTTATTACCATACTTTGTGATCTTGAAATATTCATGCACAAAACTTGTTCCACCTTGGCAATCTCTCAGTGCAGTTTGAATATCAAACTAGAGGCTACAAAACCAATGGTTGGTGTAATCAAAATTTTCTAGACCAAATAATTAATCAGACTTAAAGAAAATAAAATCCATTTAATTCCTTCCTTTGTATTGCATTTATGTGCCAAATCTAGAAGAGATGAGTGATTCTTCGAAGAGTCTATATTTCTTCTTATTCATGTATTGGGTCTCATCCAAGTATCCTCCAATCAAATATACAATCATTATTTTTTTACATTCATTTTTTCTATATATATACATAATAAATCACAATTTAACAACATCAAAAAATACAGAGTCAATCCAGGTTTGTATGTATATATATATACATATATATATATATTAGTAGTTGACTGATATAGGTTTCTCAATGGCCAATGCAAATATCTAGAGAGCTAGAGAGCCAATGACTGATATATAATGCTGGTATGTTTTTGATTCTGCATCTGATGCAATACAATCTGATGACAATAATAAAATTGCTGAACTTGAACTAGGGAGGTCAGTCATGTGATAAATATGATCTAAAAGTAACCAGATCATTACCATGTCATTGAATTCAAACAAAATTTTCTTCCTGTCAAATTTTATCTGGTGATAAATGCTTGTAACAATGCTTGATCAATTCTCCATCAACTGATATGTTACTCATACCAAAAAGTTGATAAACAATGCTATTTTGAGGAAGGTTTTTAGCAAACAATGGTCATCTCAAGACACTTTTGCATGTTTCACTCTCGTACAGGGTCCCAAGTGTTAAAATAATGGAAAGATATTTTGGTCCAAATTTTTCATGTTTTGCTTTCATTAACATTGAGTTACACTTTCTGTTTCATGGGTATTACTAATTAAATATGTCACAAAATAAATAACATTTAATTCACCACTGAATGATTAAATCTAAGTCACAAAATAAATGATATCTAATTCATCATTGAATTATTATAGAATCTTATTTATCATCTCCAAATAAGTAGAATTCAGGAAACAGCATAGTCTCAAAAGTTCACCAAACACCAGACTCATCGGCACCACCATCATTAAAAATAAACAATCTTCATTTAGAAGAATGATGACCCTACAATGAATAATAACACGGACACATAAGTAGAACTGGTGAATTTTTGGAACAATCAAAATGTAGAATTACTATTTTCTGATTTAGCCTAGAACAAATTACCCCAATTCCAGATAATATAAGTAACCTCACCTGCCATCTGGACAGTGGTTCTAGGCTGTTCTCCTCAGTCCGCTTTCACTGCCTCTCAGGGCAGGGCTGCTAGCTTACACAAACAAACTTTTCATCTGTGCACCAGATATTGATAACAAATCAAAACTTTTCTAGCAGCAGACTCACTGCTATTGATAATTTTGAGAAGGGACTTTGTTTTAACACACATTCATTCTCATAGACACATTGACCTATTTACTCATTCACACTCAACAACTTTCACACCAAGATAGACCATTTTATACTTTACTCTCATTCAGACTCCTCTTCAGCAAATCATATTAACACATAATAACTTTCTAACAGAAAACTCACATATAATGTACAAATTATATGAATATTACTTCCACTGAATCAATAAAAAAATCCTGGTTGTTTCTTGATACATAAATGTTTCCATGTTCTTATTGATGTGTTCAGTGTTGGAGCTTGTATCTCCCTTTTCACTCCTTTGCCTTTTTGGACTACTGCATAAACCTTTGACCCAAGCACCCATCCTCCTTTCTACAATGAGTTTTTTTATTTCAATCATGAAGTAACAAGGCCTTCAATCAATTCATGGATGCAATAATTTCAAATAATATCCACCTCAAAAATATGGTACGTGTGTATATATATATATATATATATATATGATGAAGTTGAGGATTCGCCACACAAACATGTTTATCTTTCTGTCCTGTTTGGGCTTCTTCAGACGAATGGTTTGGTTCATTTTAGATCCCGATTTAGGACATTTCTTTAAGGGGATTCATTTTTCTAGGGTGTAGGATCTTCCTCTCATTCTATATATATATTTTTTCTTTTTTCTTCCTTATTTAGTGGTTGGTCATAGCTTGTTATGTTTTTCGTTTTATATAGAGAAGATACTGTGCTTCTTGGTAGTTGTAAATTATGAATTAGCAAGAGATAATGTAGGCATTATCTTTATCAGCATGTTGTTAAACCATCAACTTTTCATGATATGTTTCCTTTCCGAGGGTATTTCATTCACACTTGAATCAGTTTCCCAGCGTTAAGGTTCACTTTTACATGACCTTAGTTGTTGGTTTAATTATTCTAGGTTTGGTCTGTTTCTGAATGTCTAAGATAATTATGGTGGTTGGGTTGTTTTAAAGTGGCTGGAAGTATGAAATAATAAAAATATTAACAGTTATAATGAGGGGAATAAGATAGTTGTGGTTGTTAATTTTTAGTATACTTATATATGGGGCGCTAAATTATGTTTTTTAAAAAGAAATTTTGAGTGGTCCCAGCACTTCAACTCTACTTCATTTTTTTCTATTTGATAATTCTGTTTTTTATTTTTTTCTTCTATTGGAAAATAGAAGAAATCTTACGTTGAGGATATTTAATTTCTCATTTAGACATAGGTAATATGAAGTTTCAATATTCTGGCATATGTGTATTTGTTTTAATATTTTCCATTTTACTGTGGGTTTAACGTTACTGTCAATTAGTCTCCAATAATATGTCGATGGTGATGTACTGTTTTTATATTTTCCATTTGTAAATGATGATATATGGTTGGCTTATCTTAGTTCAAAGGTTGTTTTTGATTTTCCTATATAATATTTTGCTTCTAAGGGTTCTCTTGGATTGATATTTCAGCTTGGTATACAATATTAAATTTGAGACATTTGTTTTGCAAAGGGCATCCGTTTCTGTTTGTATAATAGCAATCTGGTTTAATTATGCTTTATCCATCAGTATTATTTCTAATTAATTTATAGTTGTTTTGTTATGAACTTATCAAAATCATCTGTACAACTATAGCTAATATTGAGTTTGTTCTCGTTTAATATTCTACTCAGTGGATTGCTTGGGGGGGTAACCGCTGTCCTTTAAGGCTTTAGTATATTTATTTCTAACATTGTTGAATATTGTTTCATTTGAGGAGTTTTATATAAGCCTAGTTTCTCTTGATTTGGGGATCTTTTTAATGATTTTGTTTGGGTGGTTAGATCTTGTGTTAATATATGTGATTACTAAATGTAGAATTTTTACATTGGCCTTAATTTAAACTTCAAAATTCAATTTTGCCAGAAGAAAGACACTCTCTTCAAAACCATGATCTTGGAATCCTGCTCCTATCTGTGTTACCTTCATGGACCATAGGATTCTAACCCTTTGTTTAAAGGGTAGGTTAGGCCCTGGGCAAACTGGCCTCACGTTAAACATCCATTGCTCAGGTTAGAGGGAAAATGCACACATAGGTCCCACCATTTATGGTACTACTGTCATGGCAATCTCTCCCAACAAGCCAAGCAATTCATTCATTCATAGTACATATACATACATATATGATAATTATAATGACAAATAACAAGGAATTAATTTTCGGTACTGATGTTACTTGGTAGCAAATTGGGCAGCCTTATGATATTCATTTCTTAATTTATTTACACGATCTAAGGCCGCTCGATCTGATACAAAGTAAAATCGGTGCCGAGAATTAGTTCCTATTTAATTATCGTCATGATTATCACATACTGTCGGATATAAATTGTTCATTTACAGATATTTCATAAACATATATATAATACATATATATTTAAGAGAAAAAGGGAAGCCAAACTTTTTGGTCATAGTTTTCAGGTAGTGTAATTTTTTGTATTTACTATTAACAATCATTTCAAATAAGAATTTCAGTATAACACAATTTATAATTACATATATATATATATATATATATATATATGTATACATTCATATGTGCATCAGTAGATAGACATTTTTTAGTAAAAACTATATTTTGTTAAAAAGAAATGTGTGTCGTGCAGGACTAACTTACGTCCACCAGGAACAGCCTATATGCAGCTCTACTCTTACCGGGTGGACACAGTTTCAAGCCCCACATGGCACTAATTTCTTAATTCATCTACATAATCTGGGGGCTGTTTGATTAGTTACAATATTTGTCATAATTATCACATTCTGTTGGATATAGAATTGAATATTCATGTCCAAGGTCATAAAATAGTAATGAGTGATATGTGAACTTTTTAAAACTCCTGATTTGACAGTGTTGCTAGCTCAGTTGGTAAGAGCAGAGCTGCATATAGGCTGCTCCCTAGTGGACACAGATTTGAGACCCGCACAACAAATCTATTTATTTATTTGCATGATGTGGGGCTATTCAATTTGCTACCGGGTAATACTGATGCTGAACAAAATATAGTTTCGACTGAAACGTCTCCACAATTATTATATACATGTATATAGACACACATATACATAAATATACATACAAACATACAAACGCAATCACACTGATTCATAATTACCATAATATTCCTTTGGAAGATGAGTAATGAAATCTTCAAGAAGGTTTGAAAAACAAATATTACAATGAAATACAACAACAAGCACTAATAAGATGAATAAGATAAAATGTTGTGGATATGAAGAAACTCCATGAAATGCAATAGGAGAAAATTGCTTTGTACTTACTTCAACAATTTGGAAATGTGTCATTAAATCACTTTTGTCATCATTTTTACTGTCAACATTTGTGAGGCTTTCTTTTCTTGTAGATTCTCTTTGATTTCGTCTTCTAGGTTTTCTCTGATTTTTTGTCTCTGGCTTTGACTTGGGTTCACTGCAACGAGTAATATATACTCTGCATTACAGTCAATAAGTGAACAACCATGCCAAATTTGAAGTCATGTAAAAAAATTCCATCAAAGAATAAATATGGTCAGAATAAATTCTATTTATGACATCACTGGCATTTTCCATTGGAAAACATATAAAAATAGAGTGAGAAAACATCTAGATTTTGGAGAGTCTAGATTTTATTGATAAACTGAGGCCCCAAAAACTTTCTATCCAAAAATAAGAAATGAAAACATCTTTAGAAAGTGTCTAGTGAAGTACTGGTGCCAATTTTCAAGTCTGTAGACAAAATAGTATGGCCAGGAGCAATGGAACAAATAAACAAACAAACACATAAATGTACGTAAGTATAATAAAGGATAGAGTCCTTCACCATCTTTGATGGCTATGGTTATTCAATATATACATACACACAAAATGTAATAGTAATAGAAACTGGTATTAAAATTACCTGGGGTCACATGTATAGATTGGTTAGAATATGATAGTTATGATACTTAGGTATTACGCATATACTTATAAATTCCATCTTACAAATGAAAGAATCCATTCCACGGATGGAGAATGTAAACATATTTCAACCATTAATAACAACACTTCACTGGAAAAATATTGGTAATGCCCTCCCTGGTAATAATTTCCCCGCCAGCCAGGGGATGGAATCATCAAAAATCGTCACAGAGGGTTGGATTCATTCTTCTCTCAAAAGAATTATCTCAAAATTCATTGCAGTACACTTTGAAATTAACCATTTTGAATTTTATTTAATACTAACTTATAATATACTTATATTCCTAAACAGGAAATGAAATAAAATGAAAACTTCAGAGTTGCTGTATTAGAGGAGTTTCCAAGAAAAAAAATGTATGCGTATGAAGGAAACACTTGTTTCAATGTCTGTATAAGATAAAGAGGGTTTTGTATAATGATGAATCAAATATCTTTACTGAAACTATTTTTACTTCAAATCTTCAAGTCAGTTTTATCATGTACATCATATTTGGGTTTTCAGTTATTTATATCGAGATTCAGAAATAGAAAAGAGTAATTACTTAGCATCTTCTTCTCTGTTTATTTCTCTGAAAAGTTTTGGTCGTCTAAGTACTGCAGTCTTCTTTCCAGTCACCTGGAACATTTCTTTGAAGTCTATAAAGCAAATTATTCCTTGATGAATAAATTGCATCTTTCCTTGTCTGTCAGATGAATATTTCTCTTCAATTTCTGAAGAGGATACAGGAGGAGATTCTGGATTGTCCACATTCTAAAAAAAAAAAAGAAAAAATAGGAATGGATGGAAATAACCAACCAATGATGAAACATGAATTGAAATTACATCCAAAGAAACAAACACATGCTATTTTCATTTTCTTATAAAATTTAGGAAATTCTCCTGGCATGTTTTATATTATGAACTAGCTAGTACCAATCAAAATGATGAATTTATAAATGTAAATGCTCTTATCACAAAAAAATAAATGCATACCTCAAACAAAATCTATTTTCTTGTTAATTTTTTATAAATCTTCATATTTGTTAATTAATAATTTTAAGACGAAACTGATACATCAGCAGTACTAGTAGCAATATTACCACCAGCTGTTGCCTGTCTTTTTCAAGCAAACACACAGACATAATGGCTTTGTAAGCTGCAGCCTATTTAATGACTTTGTTTGCAGTATATTTTTTCTCTCTTTCTGTTTGTATGACTGATAATCAACCGACCAACAAAGAAAGTGACAATTCCTTCAATAACATAAGATGCTTGAATGTAGTTAAAATTAATTCAATATTTCAACTTCTACAAAAAACCTAAACTAATACCATGTTATCAACAAGTTAGAGCCATAAGCCCTACATCTGCAATATAACATGGCTGGTGTTTTGGTTTGTAGAATTGTTCAGTCATGGATTGATATGTCATTTTTCTTTTTTTAGTGTTCACATCAGATTTATTATAGGGTTAAAATGAACCCCTTGTTATTACAGCCTGTTAACAGGCCGAATCATAAAATAGACACATTGAGGTTAAAAAAAAACAGGTCTAACGGTTAATCTTTAATGTATATATGGAAACATGTAATCAGATTTCCCAACATTTTTTCATATTTTTTGCAGTTTTGTCCTGAAATAGAGTCAAAATGCATTTGAATCTTGATAATGCACATTTTTTTCTGAATTCTTGTGTCAGAATTGTATGGAAAATGTGTTCATTAGTGTCTGAATGTTGTTTATTTCAAAAGTTAAGCAATTTTCTATCTTTTTGGTGCCCGGATTTGATTTTATATTTGGGGTAATACAGGGTTAAAAATTAACTCTATGAAACATCATTTCAGCCTGTTAACATGCAGAATCATAAAACAGACACTTCAATGATTGAGAAAAGACAGATGGTGAAAAAAAATCCGGGGTTTCCTGTGGACCTTATTTTATAGTTTCCAACTAGACTAATTGCTTATAAGCATTCCTACGCACTGTATTGAACTACTTATATCCAGTGATTGGTTAAAGTCTTCAAATAAGCGGAGAATCCCTGCATTAAATCAGCTTATAACCATACTCTCTTTTCTTCTCTCTTCTCTGGAATATCATCATCATTATTGCCATTTATTTACTTGTCTATTTTCCTACTATAGATTTCAATGTTGTACAGCAGTAGCGTGCATTTAGAGCATAAAATATCACTATAAGGCATGGAAATTAGAAAATAGCATGATCTTAACTGCTGCTGAGTACAAATCAAGTATCTCCCCCGATCACTTCCTTTGGCTGTGATTTTGTTTCATATGTAAGAAGTTATTGACACGTGTTATGTTTTCTCAGTAGTTTATGAATGTGTCTGCAAGAAATTAACTTATATGTAATTAGATTTACAAGTAGTTAATAATCATTGGAAATTGTGATAAATAATTTGTTTGAGAGAACTAGGAGGAAAAATTCTTTCTATGCTATAAAGCAATGTTTTTCTTACATCTTAGATACAGCAAAATAATTTGTTTAAATTAGAACGCCTTGTTAACCAAGGACAATAGTAAAAAAAAAAAGAAGCCCAACACATTGTTGTCATTTTTGTTTGATTAAAAATTGCCAAGAAACAGGTAACTCTGAAATGGCATTGCCATCAACAGTAGTCAATGGAGATGATCGATAAGTATTGAGAGATGTAAATAAATAAAAGAAATAAATAGAAGAGTAAACTGCCTTACTTTTAATCATTTTGTAAATATCCGCTGAATTTACATTTAAATATGATTCACAAAACAAAACTTTTAATTCACTTTTGAATTTTTTTGTAGACAACGGAGATAACTTTGTTTACATTAACAACTTGATACACTTGTACAAATTGAACTGGGAAATTTGAGCCCGATTTTCAGACTTTTAACAATTCCACTCAAAATATGCTAATGAGTAGATTTCAATAAAAATTTAGAGATATATTCAATTTTGAATGAATTTTTGTACGAGACGGGTATTTTGTAAGAAAATCTTATGAAAATATTTTTTTCCAAGTTAACCATCCTACATTTCGATTTTATAAAAACTCGATGAAAAGTCCCCCAACCACATTACATTTATATGAAAATGATACCCCAGAGAAACTGAATGGAATTTTATTTGATCCTGCTAAATATTCTTTCTTCATATTGGCTCTGAATTGAACAAAAACAAATGTCAATAAATAAAATATTTTCTGATTACTAAGTTTTGTTCGTTTTTTCTTATCAAATTACAATGTACTCATTTTGTGTAAAAAAAAAATATATCTGCTAGAATTTTTTGTCTCATTAAGGTCTTTCAAGAAATTTGTCATAAAATTATCAATGTTTTGGCTACTGTGGAGATTATAAAAGTTTATCATCGGAAAAAATGGTGCTCTATTGATTGGTGATCATAAAGTTTTACAAATTTTGAGGAGCACATTTTTTTAAAAATGATTTTAATTATTTTTGTTTCAATTACAAATATAATAATTATTTGTGTCTGGTAGCTGGTAGCTAATTATCTCCCTTTGCTTACTATATTGGTTAACATGCTCTAGCTACCCATTCCAGCCATTAGTATTTTTCATAAGCCAGCCAATACCTGACGCACTTTGTAAATAGCAGGAGGTTTAAATTACATTAATTTACATAAGATCAAAGCTGACCTCAGAACATCTGTTATGACCCCACCTGGTGGATATATGCATTTTTCATTGTATTTCCAGAAGTTAGCAATATTTTTGCATGATCCAGCCAATTAATCATTAAACTAAGTAATTTTCTTCAATTCAAATTTCTCTGTGGTAAATTCTATTTTTGAAAGATTTTTGAAAATTGAGTTCCTTGTCTCCGTTGACACATTAGTACGATGACTGAAACGTGTTCAAAAAATGACCCAAGATGAGGACAAAAGTCCGCACAAAACTTTGTGTAACTTTTTCCTATATACAAGAATATTGAAAAACGTTCCCTGTGGACATATTATGAATAAGAATAGTTCTTCTTAATTAATTAATTTCATAAATGATTCATGGGAACCCATTGCATGGCCAACCTCAAAGGTCACTGTTGAACAGCAATTTGATTTCACACTTTTAAAAAAGTCAACTTTATTATCCTTACTTACAGGCTTTTAGTATGTTTTACTTCCATCCTCATACAGTTGATTCATTTGAACCTTCTTCTGGCTAATGGTCCTCAGTCTTCAATCTCATATTTTGAAACCAATTGGACACTCTCATCTCTCCATGTGTCTATTTGCTACACTAATCTCACTGAAAGTTTTTACTCAATCTAAAATACTGTATATGCTGATACATGAGACTGGCATTTATTTTTTTTCAAACAAATCAAATATTAGAATGTCCAATGCACTGGTATTGTAATTGGGGGGTTGTCTACTAAAGCTCAGTGTGGACAGTTATAGGGTTTGGAGAAGTTCCAGTGAGCAGTAGTCCTTCAAATATCCTTATAAACTGATATATACAATAGATATTCACTCTATTTATTCCATCTTTTATATATTAAATATTGTCTCCTGAGTTACTCTTCCCGCATATTTGGCATTGGACAAAACATACTTTTTTGAACTTTGGATTGCTTTATCTCAGGAAAATAAAATAGCAAGAAAGAAACGGACGATTCTTAATAAGAGTAAAAAAAAAAAAAGTAAATCAAATGAATTTATTCAAAGTACAGAAGAGAATAAATAGCCAAAAAGTTCTGTTGAAAATTTTTCTCCAATTGACATTTCATGAATTGAAGATGTCAACTGTTCCTTCGACATCAAATCGAATCTCAGAAGTTATGAATTCAGGTTCAACACTCAAGCACAAAATTTGTCTATCAAAAATGCTGTCAAATTCGAGTTTAATTTGGAGGCTGGAGTTGACTTTGGTTTCCCACCATTGCAATAAGATCAAGAACAAATCCTCACCTAATTTAGTAGAGGACACTCTTCACTGGTTGTATTTCCAATTAGAAATGTAATCGGTGAGGAGTTGCCACTCATAAATTTTTGTGTCCAATAGAAGTAGGGGCGGAGTTAGATCCTGCAGCAGTCAGGCTTGTTACTTTTATTCTCTTCAATTTCCAAGAAAGCAGTAGATTGATTATCAAAATTTAACAGATAGATTGAGGGTGAAAAATATTCTATTTTCAAAAATAATTTAGGAAACACAAAAACCTGATTTTATTTCCTCATTTTCTTCTAGAAGAGTAATTCAAAACTAAACTGATCTTAATCCCTTTATACAAATAAGTTTGTAGAAAATGAACAAAATGCTTACATATTCCATCCAACATTCAGAGTCATTTTCCCAATACCAGATCCATACGGTACTCCAATTGTTATTAGGGTGAAGAACAGAAGATGGTGTACTCAAGCGACGTATATTACCTTCAGTTTTAAGATTCGTAAACTGCATTTTTTGGAAATCATATCTGATAAATCTTCAAAAAAGAAAATATGATAATATCATGAAACAAATGTAAAAATTGTTGGAGATCTCAACAAATTTAGAAACTAAAAATAATCCAAGTTGAAAAAAAAAATAATTACCACTGTTAAAAGAACTAATTCTGTGAGAAATAATTCTTTAATTTTTCCATGCCTCAAAAAATGTTAAGCTTTGAGAATGTGTAATTAAAATATGAGATCAGGTAAAAAATTACTACTGTGTGGTGATTTTCTTTGATTTTTGGATGCTTCAAAAATGTTAAGTTTTGAAAAGTGTAAATGAGACCAGGTGAAAAATTTATTACTGAGTGGTAATATTCTTAACAAGTTCTCCATGAGAAAAAAATCAAAAATATATTTGAATTTCTATGAGGTGGCTTTTATTTTAGAGATGAAACCAAGGAAATATTTTAAGTGGAAGAGTCCATTGTTTTAAACGGTTGGTATAAGATATTTTTATCTGTAAAATTGAATTGTTAGCTTTAAGTTGATGAGTCCATTTCTACAGAGGGAGAAACAGAAGAAATAATACTGCTCATTATTTGAGTAAATTTTTGGATGCCTTTAGAAAATGTTCAGCATTAGAAATGTCTAATTAGAATACGAATCCAAGCAAAAAAATTTGAAACTAAAAGGTATTATTTTTTCATTTTTGGATGCATAAAACCAAAACTTTCAAAATCTATGTTTAGTTTATAAGACCAGGTAAAAAATATATTCATAGTCACTCAGTCACTAATCATTGATATTTTTGTCATCTATTCAAGGATGAGGGGTTCTGACTTGGCATTCCAAGTGTGAAGGTTCTGTCCATGTGGGTTCTGTTCTTGGAGTCTTTGTCCAGTGTTTTTTGTCCTACACCTGGCTGGGTCAGTTATTCTGATAGAACTGCACAGTAGTTCTTTTCCAGTCTTAGAATTAAGCAGTAGTAATTGTTCTGATATCTACTTAAATCAGATTCATAATTGACCATTAACAGTGTAGTGAGATCAAAGATTACTAATTAAAAATCCAAGGGTCACTATTTAGAGTTTTTGTACAAAAGGCAAGTCTCCCCCTCGAAATTGTCTCCCCTTCTTTGTCAAATTAGGTGGATTGAAGAAACAAGAAAGGGAGGAAGATAAAATTAAATGAAAAATATCTTCATTTGACAAACCCAGGTAACTCCCTCAGAAGGGCACAAGGGTATATGGGTAGAAGGGAATAAAAATATACTCCCCCCCCCTTTTATGTATCCCAGAATTGGAAACAAATAATACACCATAGTACATAGTACATCTTGCCTCATATTCTAATCACACATTTTTAAAGCTATTTTCTAGGGGGATATATCCGAAGATTAAGTTGACATGCATGCATACCCAAGTATTGCCCAGCTTACAAAATATCTTGATACAAATAACTTTTATTTAATGTTAAGATTCATTTTGAGTAATACGTTTTCCAAGAATCAAACTTTTTTTGGCAGTTTGAAATTTCACAACGTGGAAATAACAAAGAATAAGAAAGATTTTATTACAAATGACTCATAATTCGTTTGACATGCCAAGCTTGTATCTATATTTGATTTTAATGAGGGACCAGTTAACTTAAAAAATATTTGTATTCCAAATAAATAAAATCCATTATCTATTAAATAGATTTTAATTATTTCTTTCCAAATAAATAAACAATTCTTATTTTCTCTGGTCATTTTGTGGCTTGAATTGTCTCCCTTGCAATTTATGCATATCAGTACATCAAGTCATTTACAACAACGGTTACATATGTTTTCGAAAAGAGTGCAATACATAGTGAAATTAATTTCTTTCATTCTTTAATGACAGTTGGGTTAGCATAGGCATGCACTCTCTGAGTGCTTCTTAGTTTTTGATGTAGTTAGAAAAAGTAATCTGATTCTAGATTCCTAATATTTCATATGACTCTCTCAAAAAATGAATAACAATAAAATATTTCTAATTCTATGCTATTCCCACATTTAGAGAAATTTTAATCAGTTCAAACAGCAGTTATCATTGGCCAAAATTACCAGACCATTTTGTACCTATAAAGCATTTTACAGCTATATATTTCCATCAGAAGTATAAGTCAGATATGCACATTCATCAGTAAGATAAATTGAAACCAAATTTTTTCAATGAATTACTGAGCTCAATTAAATACTCTGTCAATGGAGAACATTTGGTATCAATCTTTCCTTCAGATTTTGGAATCTTCAACTAAACAAAAAATATTAGTTGCGTTCTAATGAAATTTTCATTTGAAAAACATGTAAAATTTATAAAAATGACCTGATTTGTTTTTTCTTGAAATAGTGTTGTTCAGTTGGCATAGGAAATGTTAAAAAAAACAAGAGGGAAATTGTTAAAGATATGTGTGGACAAACTGACACATCTAAAAAGCGTGATTTTTTCCTACATATTTTTACAAGACAGCACACTGAGCTGGAAATGCACTGATGATGTCAGCACTTTGTCACTCAATCTTCTACACAATTTTACCAAAACGAGAAATAATTGTGTAATATCAAATATAATCCTCACAAAACCAATGGAACAATTTTTCATTAAGATTAATTTTCTGTCTTTCAAAGTAGAAGAAATATGGAATAATATATCTGAAAAAGCAAGTTTGTAAAGTGATTCACCAATTAATGTCAGAAATATTGTAAAAACTGACAATTAATATCAGGTTAGAATAAGTACTGAACAGAACGAATTTACCGAACAGAACCAAATAGAGATGAAAAATATGCTAAAAAGAGTCTTAATTGATTAGATTGTGACGCTATGGAATTGGAGGGTTAATTAGAAAAATCTGAAAGTGGGATTAAGATAATCTTGTGAGGTTGAGTGTATTTACAAATCAGAACAATTGACTATAGGATTTGGGACAAAATACAGATGTATGATTATTCACCTCTATTTGAGATGTTTTTGAAAAATCCATAAGTAATGAAAATACTTTTGTACTGAGGGGTTGGATGAGCAAGGACTGGACAGAACCCAAATGTATGATTAATCGCCTTCATTTGAGAGGTTTGAAAAATCCCTGAGTTGGGAAAATACTTTTGCACTAAAGTGTTGGGCAAGCAAGGCCTGGGCAGATTACACGTGTTTGATTATTAATTGCTTTTGTTAGGGTAATATCTTTAGTTTCTGGGCAGGTAAATTGATTGCCTTGGGATCTGGCCCTGCCTAACGCCTACACATATTTCCAAAGGAAAAATTATGGATCCTCAAATTTGGAGAGATTAGAATAAAGATGGCTTAGGCTAGCATGATTTCCTTATTTGCCAGCATAAAAAGAAGAAAATCAATCATAAACCCTTCAGTCATCAGCCCCAACCACGAGCGGAGATGACTATTATATAAGCAGCTATTTCTAAGTAGAAGAGAGAAGGTGCAGAGAAGCTGCTGGGGACTGCATAGAATTCTATGTTCTTTGTCACAATGACCCACGGACGATTGTATCTTTGGTGAAGCTATACCAATAAATATACCAAGAGACATCAAGTGGATTCCCCAAATGACTTACAATTTTGATTCGAGAACATTGTTGAAGCTATACCAACAGACATACTAAGGGATATCAGACAGATAACCCGAAAGGCAAACTGATGGTCATCCCATAGTGTCCTCACCCGTATCAGCAGATTTTTTTACCACAACCTGTGATAATACTGACATAAATCTTGTTGCATTTCTACATCAAGTGTCAATTGTTCCTTTCCAACTTGTGATGCCTCCAGGGGTCTTTGTGCCAGCACCACAGGATCTTTTAGTCGACAGCCACACCCCCTTGGATCTAGACACCAAGGTCTATGTCCAACTACAGACAAATAAAATGTGTCCAGGAATTGATTCCACTCTAGAGAGATAAATTCATTAATTGAATGGCAAATGACTAACATTCTGATGGTTCTGTATCAATTCCCTAAACCTCAGCTTATCGGAACTGCATTTTCTCAAATCTGATTGGCCGATTCAGAATTGCCAGCAGATCAAAGGGAGACAATCGATTTAAAGAGATCAGTAGCCTGAGAGCTCCATGGGCTCTTAGCATCCATTGTATCTTGATAGATGTGGGTGTTCACAGTGCAGTAATTGATGAAATCTGATATGGAATTTTTTTTTTCAGTTTTGCCAGCACATATGGATTAAACTATTGATGCAAGAGGTAAAATCACTACTGACAGTGAATTATTGCGCCAGTAAAACAGGTTTAATTCTACTAGTAATTAGGTCATAACTCTCTCTTTTTCAAAAGTTTCTAACTTACTGAGAGTCCACAGAGGTTGCACTCAAGTAATAAAAACCTGTCATTTATTTGATCCCTTCTAAAGCCTGGTGTTAGGTGAGGGTGTGGAGTTTGTTCCTTGAAGAGGTGGTCCTTATTAAGTCTTAAATTTACTTACTTTTAAACATCTTGCATTTAATAAATATGGTGTTAGAGACAATTTTGAAGCAAAAATAGAACCTCCTTATCTTAGAGTGAGATGTGAGTTTTATGTGGGATTTCTTTTCTCTAGAATTCTAAATTGATTTTAATTTTCTTGAATTTTAATTCAATTCTAAATTTCAATATTTTGTTGATGTGAGAAGAACAGATACTATACTTTCCTACTTACTTGCTTCTTCACAAGAGTAAGTATGACACAAGGTTGTTTTTAATGTGGGGTTCCATACATGAGAGAACTTCAAAAATTGCCCCGGTCCATACAACTAGCGTCACGAAGGCATCAGGGCATTCATTCCATTCCTTTTAGTGCGATGGAATGGTGCTGCTCCAGGGTGTACAGCTCCTCAGAGACTGGGCCGAATGATTTTTTGAGGCTATAGGACAAATCCAAGATCTCTTGTGCTTAGCGATACCAAGCATTAGTAGGCCATCATCAACAACAGCATTGCACCGGTGCAAAACCAAAGCATGTACTGTGAACAGATACTACGCTCTGATCTTGAAGTAGAAGGCTCAGTGGTTCAGGCGTTTATCTCCGTTTGGTAAATAGTTCTTGATTCTGGTATTTTCGACAAAGTGTCGATAATGCTTGGAAAGCTATGCAAAATTGCTAAAATAGAGAATATCTTTATAAAAGGTTTTAATTTTAATCACGAACCTCTAATAGGACTTTACGCAGTTATTATTCCTATCCATACAGTAATTTTGCTGATAAACAATAACATTCACTGACCTTTTTTTGAGGTCATAAATAATTTTTTTTTAAAATTCGTAGCAAAAACAAAAACAAAAAAAGCTTAAATGTCTACAGAAACAAAGAAAGGCACCTTTTTCGATGTGGCACATATTTGACGACCCATAGGTGTTGAAAAATGTATTCTACCTTAAATGATTCTCAACACCAATGTCCAGCAATGAAGGAATGCTATAATACCAAATGCAAATTTACCGAGTCCCAGCCCTGTTTTGGTATGTTCTTTAGTGGTCACCAGTTACAATGGGATATAATCTAGTTATTTGGATGAAAAGTGAACGGTTTGTAGATAGTATGGTTCTGGATAGTTCTCGTTAAGGAATGGGTAGCGCGAGAATGTAGTTGAAAAAGAACTTTGCCTCCATATGGCTTGGTTTTAGTGTTGACGTCACTGGAGATGTGGAAGGAGAAAGAGAGATGCATGAAGAGAATGCACGCCAGGTATGAACATAGACACGGAGATGAAACATAATAAAAAGGAACACATACTAGTATTTGGACAGACAAATAAGACGTACATTTAATACAGGAACATTAATGACCAATGAAAATGAAATACATGTAATGATAACAATGATATGATTGATTGCGTATAGAGATGAGACGAGATAACGAAAGGTGGAAGAAGATTTTTCAGAAGTGTGTGTCAGCTCTCGGCAAATCGCAACATAAAGTCAATAAAACCCACGAAAGGCCATGTAAAGTTTCTCAAATAGAAAAATATGTATTGAAAAAGGTGTAATTCGATCGATTAAAATTCTCTTTAATTTATCATTTGGGTCCGTTCAGTCCCGATTGGTTCTGTTCGATAACCAATCTAACCGATTATTATCTACACATCGGCAAAAATAATCATAGAAATTCCAAGAGACATCCATATATTCCAGGAATTCTTTTTATAACATTGCTAGGTGAAAATATGATTAATCTAAACTAAATGAATAAGGAATTAAAGTTTTTGGCACTATTTTGGCAGAGGTACACAAGCAGTTTTCAGCTATTTGAACCATTGGCGATGCTTGCTAAGGAAGCACAGACGCGCGCTAGTTTACTTTTCACCACTTGGATCTAAACAAGGGAGACAACTCTCGAGATAAGAAAGAAGAGAGGTAATGTAATTTTCTATGCAATAATAATGAAAAAAAGATTTCAGGTATTGCTAATAGACAAGTTTCGAAGCCAAAGCTGTCTCCCGTACAAAATATTTTTTAGCATACAGGGTTTTCGAGCGCATTTGACATTTTTAGCAATACAGATCGCTGAAAATGTCTGGAAATGAAGAATTGAAAAATCTAGCAATTTTGGCCACTTGAGGGTGCAAAGGGAGGCTACTCCAGTTGAAATTCACGGTGGATACGATTCTACGTGCAGAAATTCAAAATGTTGGAATCGTCATTTAAATACACTGTCTCAAAACAAAAATGCCCCCTCTCTTAAATAAAATCGGAAGAAATGTCGAGCACAAAAGATTTTTTAGAAAAATCCAGAAAAGTTTTTTTTCTTCACTATTTTTTCACGTGCAAAAATAATCATGTTTCCATATGAAAGACAGATTTTAAACAAAAAAATATTATGCTTGTTAGATTTTCTTACTTTTCTTAAAAAATTTCTTGATTTCCAATTTTTTTTTATTGAGTTGTAAATGTTTTGGCTTGAAATGGAAGGAAATAAGCATTATCTCCCTTCGCTGCGGTTTTAAAAGTTTTCTCCCTTGTTTAGACCTAGGTGGTCTAGAAGTAAACTAGTGCCTCATATGGACATAGAAAGGCACTCTGTAGGGAAGGTAATCCCGATAGTAAACTTTCATGCCCTTGCTTACTCAATGTTAAAAACGGCGGACAAAAATAATTCAATAATTCATGTCAAGTGTGTTTACTTCTGTTTTTCTTTCATCAATTCTCTTATTTCTTTTTTTTCTCATCTACATCGAGTGAGTAATAAACTAAGAATAAATTACACTCAAACCACCATGCCCACTTAGTGCCAGGTTTAATTTTTTTCGTTTTTGAAAGTGACTTTCAATTTTCATCCTAATAGATATTACCTACCTTGACAATTGAGATATAATACCAACTAATTTTACCTAGAAAAAAAATGTCAAGTTATTGAATGGTATTTTGTAGTAGAGGAAATACTGTCTGGGAAACAGGATCTGAAAAACGTTAACACTTGTTTTCAAGAAACAAAGTTGTAAGGGAGACAATTCCAAAATTTACCACGTAGTCTGATATTCAAGTTAATCATTAAACGTTAAAGAAAATCTTAAACATTGAACATGAAAACTCTTTTGATACGTATTTTATATCATAATTCAGTGTGTGCGTGTGTGTATGTGTGTGTGTGTGTGTGTGTGTAAGTGAGTGTGGGTGTCTGTGTGTGTGTTCAAGTAATAGTCAAAAGATTTCAATAAGAAAAAGGCACTTATTTCACTATATTTTTTCCTTACCCATTTTTGCTTGGGGCGTGAAATTCATCACTAAGGAGACAGTATTTTTCTTCAAGCTCTTTATTTGTTGATTCGTCGAAATCTCTCCAATCATCTGAAGAAATCTTATATTGCCATTGATAACAACACTTTTTATGATGAAATGGACATTCAGATGAACAGGGATTACCAGATAATCGTTTCAAACAAATGCCTGTGTTTCTTTTAGTACGCGCCTCCTTGTTTATATTATTTCTTCTTTGGCGACTTCTACATGTTGATAAATCCATCATTGATGAACCAAGTCTACAATCTGTCTTCATCTTTTCATTACTATTGTCAGCAAGATTATTTGACGAGCCTGTTCTAGACAAGCGCTTAGACGACGGTTCATCCGCAGAATACATGAGCCCCAATTCGGTGAGTCCATCTACCACATTTGCCGGTAGACGAATCCCGTAATCATTCAATATGGCCATAATTTTACTATCAATCAGGTGGGTAACCCTACATCTCTTTCCAAATGGACATCTGCCAATAAAATATTTGTTACATATGTGAAGAAGCCGACAGTTTATCTTTTCACATTTACCCACATTAAAATTCCGGCAAATACCAGGAAGAGTTCGCTGGTTGCGATTTTCAGCTTTTCTAAACAAACATCTCAGGTGTTCTTCTCTTAATAACTGCAATTTATATTTACGTAAAACTCCGCAGTTGTGTCGAGTAGTCAAATCATGTACAAATCTGCAATTGCTCCTACACTTGAATTCATTTGTCAACAAGAAAAACTTACACACATGTAATTTATCACAACCCCCACGACACGATCCTGGTTCGGAACAGTGTTTCTCACATAAGCGGGCGCTAGTGATACCCACGACCACATCACGTTTAAGTTTGAAGTATTTCGAGTGTAGTTCAATAAGCCAATACTTTATATCCTCATTTGTATTCAGCATTTTCTCTGGTGAGTTGATGCGAATAAAGTGGATAGCTTTTTGAATTGGTAATTCTCCATTATCTTCGTATAATCTTTTCATAAAAATTGAAATTAGGGAATCATCTACTTTCGGATCCATAACTTCCATGTTGGTGTTTTGTTGTCTTCTCCGACGTTAGAAACTACAACGGAAGTTACAAAATGAAAGTAAAACGAAGAAGCTAATTATTTTGCGAACAATTAATAGAATTGAAAACTGACAAGTCTGAAATTATTACAGAGGTTGACTCGATTATTCACCGAAAAGAAAATCTTGCTTTAAAGTATCACATTCTATAATGATCGATAATAATTGCCAAAATCTTCAACTTCCGAAATGTTTCTGAGAATCTGTAATCACATGATTGATAATAGAGAGAGGTGTGTGTCCCAAAGTCTACTTCCTGTTGGACTCTCGGGGAGTTGATAGCGTTAGGGAAGGCATTGCGTACACGAATGAAGAATTACAATTAAAACACGAATACAAATAAAGAAACAAAAATGAAAATATAATGATATTTAAAAACATAAGTTAGAATGCTGACACAAATTAGACAGTCGCGAGCGAGAAGTTTCACAAATTCGCTCTTTCGCATAAATAAAAAGAAATAAGAGGATCATAGAAAGAAAAACAGGAGTGAATACATGAATTTTGTTTTTGCTATGAATAAGTTGAATTTGTTTTCATTTATGTGCCGTTTTTAGCATCGAGTGAGCGAGCGTGTGTAACTTTAAAGCAACCGGGATCACACTCTTTCATTATCATCATCACACGTTTATCGTCCATCGTTAGACATACATCTTCTGTCAGATCTCTCTATCATGGGCGTCGCACAGCAAATACTTTTTGAAGTTGTCTAGTTTATCTCTCCATCTTGTATTCTGCCGGCCTCAGTTACGCTTGTGATCTCTGGAGATCCATGTTGTGAGTCATGATGCCCATCGGTTGTCTGCCATTCTTGCAACATGACCAGCCCATTGCCATTTGAGTTTTCTAATGGGTATTATAATGTCTCGGACTCCTGTTCTTCCCCCAGTATACTGTGCTGTCTTCTGGTCTCTCCATGAGTTGTTAAGCATGATTTTCTCATGTGCATGTTGCATGGTTTTCAGTTATTGGGTCAATCTCTTGTTTAGGTTCCATGTTTCAGCTCCATAGGTGACTATCGGAGGGATGCATTGATAGTATAATTTTTTTTGTATGACTAATGGGATTTTTCTTGTTTTTCTTGAATCTTGCTCTGTCGAATACTTGCTACCCTATAGTAAGAATCACTCTAGGTTGGTTTCTTCTTATCAGGATTTTATGGAAATTCGTTGTTCTAGGTAGATGTAGTGGTTTGCTTTCTCCAGTTTTGCGTTTTCGATTTTGGTCATTGTGTGTTATTTCCGATGTGATTGTTGCACATGATCTTTGTTTTACTGAAGTTCATGTGGAGGCTAACTTTCTTGCTTTCCTCGTTCAGTTCATCTATCATTTGTTGGAGGTCGTGAAGGTTCTCTGTGAAAAGGACCATATCGTCTGCTAATCTGAGATTGCTCACATATTCGCTGTCTATTCTGATTCCTTTATTTTCCCTGTCTATGTTTCAAAGTGCCAAAAATATATTTTGTCTTATTTTTCAGAAAAAAAGTATGGTTGATTAACTAGAAATGTTTGCGGACATTACACTCTGAGATCAGCAATCTAAATCTGCAGCTTTTTAAAAGTTTTTAAAAATCCATTTCATAATTCTATGGAGAGTGAACAAGTTGTTATCATTTCATCGTAAGGCATGTCTTTAAAATGTCTTTTCCGTGTTGAAATGAGAGAAAAATAGGATAAAAAGATTTTTCTTAAATTCTCTATCGATTGCATTGAATTAGAATGGAGCTGACATTTATAAAACAAAAAGGTAATTGATTTTTAACATTTTCATTTACCCATTATTTTCTCTTTTCACTGTGTCTGAAGACTCTTAGTAGAGAAAGTTTGAATTATTTATCATTCAAATAAGGGTTCGAAATCGGCTTTTATCATTGGAAATGACGAAATAAATTTAAATTTATGTGGTAATTATCATTTTTTAATTTAAAAAATGATAATTCGTTCAAAAGGTCCAGTTTTCCGCTGAAGCAAATTTAATTTGTCAAGAAGTTGAAGATATGTTATACATATGTACTTCCTTTAAAATGTAGTTTTAAATAAAAAGTCCTGAATTTTTTCAGTGTTGTTCATTTCCAATAACTACAGCTAATCAAAACTTGACGCATCTGGTGTAATTTCTTGGTCTTTAAACAGGAAGAGCAAACGAAGTCTTTGTATTTTTAAAATTATTTCGAAAATATTTTTCTACGGTATGTATTTACATTTATTTACAAGAATTTATCTATTTTCATATGATTTCATAAAAGTAAATAAATAAATACGAAAAAAAAAAGTAAATGTCAATGCATTTTACTTTCATTTTGAGTCTGTAGTTGACAGGCGTATCTGAACATCCTGTTCATAAAAAAAAAACGAAAAAACGAAGGAAATATAACGGAGCTGCGCATTTGCTCTATTTTTGAAGATCAGTTTGAAATATTTTATTCTTTTGAATTATTGGAATATCATTTTGAAAACACTTGCGGTGAAACTTTACAAAAAACTAATTTTTGTATCACATGATTCATATTATTTCTTGTTTTATTTTGCAAAAGTTACTTTCAATTTCCGCTTAGTAATGATTACTTCATTTTTCTTTCTCTATGAACTCAGAGGTTAATGCAGGCAGGTTAAATATCGTTTTATTGGCGATCGAGTTGCTACGAAATGGCTGTTGCTAACAGTAAAAATGAAAGAATTGCATCACTTATGAAGGAGTTATATTCCAACGGTGGATATTTACCCCTGACTCAGATAGCTAAGTATTTGAACTGTGTGCCGAAGGAAGCTTCAGAATGGGTGTCCAAAAATCAAGAATACTTCCGAATTGTCAACAACGAAGGTGGCAGCTCCAACGTTTCAGTTTTAGGTATAACTCAGGTGACTCTTTGTTCAGAACATATTTCGAAATTTAGTTCGTGTCAGGGTTGCGACAGTTTACACATTTGCAAATTTTTCGTTTTAGGAAACAGTTGTAAGTTTGGTGCAAATTGCAAATTTATTCATAATTTTGAAACTGTACATAACAGAAGAATACTGGAAAAATATCACCTGCATCAATTGAATGAGCTAGAATTGAAGTGTCTCTTTCAAAAAGTTGAAAACCGCTGCGAGGTAACCAGACCGACGATATGCAAGTTTTTTAACAATGGTTGCTGTAAGAAGGAGGATTGTATCTGTCTACACATTTGTAGACATTACTTGAAGAATGATTGCAACTTTGGAAAACACTGTAAGATCAATCATCAACTTGATACAAGGAATATCGAGATCTTGGAAATTTACGGTATCATGTTCTCCTCAATCTCAGATGCACTTGGCAAACTAAGAATTTTGTATAATGTGCCAAACAAGATGAAAGCTGACGATATTTGCCTATATAATCTTTCACCAAAACAATGCTCGTTCAAAGATACATGTCGATATCATCACAAAGAAATGCCTTATCAATGGCAATATAAAATGATGAATGCTAGTGGTAATGATGAATGGCACGATTTTAAAGCAGTATGGAACGAGCTAATAGAAAAAGAGTTCTGCAATTTGGCAAAGGAAATTCATATAAATTGCGATGAAAGGTAAGATCATGTTTTCGCAATCTAGTACATTAATTCACTTGCAATTTTGATAGGTTAGAACTCTTAGGACATATTCCTTTTGGATTATTCTTCGGTGTAAAAATCTAAAAAAACAAAAACCGAAGTACTTTTCCCGAGAGAAGTAACCATAAATCAGATGTTAATGTAAAATTATGCAATGGAGTTTTATTTTTTGTAATAAATTGTTAACTGCGTCGTAAGTCGACAGTTCTAAAAATGGTGAAAATTTAGACCAATTAAAGGAAGGTGTTATCTTAAAAGATAAAATGCTATGTCATATTCGATTTATAAACGTCAAATCTTAAGATAAAAAATATGAAATAAAAGAAAGAAAGCTGACTATATAGTGTTTATAACTAGTGTCTACACTTCATATATGTATTGATATGTATGTTCTAGCACTCCTGGCCATACAGTTTTGTTTATACAGACTTGAAAGTATCCCACTCTCTCTAAAAAGGTTTTGTTTGTTTTTTGTTTTTGTTTTTAAAGCATTTTTGACCATTTGGGACCTTATTTTGATGGGTTTATTAATAACATCTAGATTCCCCCGGAATCTAGACGTTTTTTAAAAATCTATTTAAGATGTTTTCCAGTGGAAAACGCCAGTGATGTCCTAAATAGAATTTATTCTGACCATATTTATTCTTCAATGGTATTTTTTTTTACGTGACTTCAAATTTACTCTGATGGAGAGTTTTATATTTTTTTTTTACTGAATTGTCAGACAAATCATGAGTTTGTTTACCCTCAAGGTTTTTTGATAAGGATATTTGGGATGGTTGGGTTTTGTTTTTAAAGGCGTCAACTAATATAGTAACTCCTTTATTTTTAGTCAAAAGTAGATACAAAAATAAATAAGTATTAGCTTTAGATTCATTGCATCCCCTTTTCTGTACACAGTACCAATCATATCATTATTCCCAGTAGTATTTTCAAACCACATCCATAAGGCATCCTAATATTCAAATCATCCATTTCCCTACACAATTCAACATCAACATGATCTCTTACCAGTATGATTACACCACCTCACACTTCAGTTGTATCTTTCTTATATATTTTAAAACCTTTTACATTTATGATATGATCGTCTACAGTATTTTTCAGCCATGCTTCTGTACTGAATATAATGTCCAGTTCAATTTCTTCAACGTGTTGTCTAAATTCATCAATTTTCATAATCAGACTCAAAGTTCATTGCCATTTATTTAATACTGTCCATACATTTAACATTGTTGGTTCCTGGTTCAGTCCCAGTCATCATCGACTTACTAGATTGTTCTCTGTCTTTTCTTTCTTCACATTCCCTTTCATTTTTTGTTTGGTGGCCACCACCGACAATCAAGAAAGAAAATTAAAGCATTAAACGAGATAGAATTATCCAAAAGAAACGAGAAGACAAAAGCAGATACATGACAGCAGTCACTGAAACAATTCTCGTAAAAGGTCAGGTTTCAAAGTTATTAACAAAGCTCTTAATACAGGACGGAAACAAATAACTAGTATATTTGAAAAAAATGGAGATTTAACAACAGACAGGGACTGGATTGTTGAACATGCCAAAGAATTCTACCAAAAACTCTATTACTCCAAACAAGGATCACAAAACAGGATGCACAAGACGCTGGCTTTAGAAGAAGCTACTCGACCATGGACCATCTCCATTCAATAAATCAATTGAAAAAGAAAGCAGCAGAATACAAAATGCCACTCGCTGTAGCATTTATAATTTGTTTAGAGGAAATGAATGAATTTTCTCTCAAGTTTGTGACACTTACTTTTTTTGGCTGGAACTGCTTTGAAAGTTGCTAAAATCGGTTAAATTAGTTCCACTTTAGACAAACTTTAGGGCTAAAAATATTAAATATATGTTTTGAGTTAGCTACAAAATAAAATTAAATTAGCTAATTATCTTTTTGAAGTGGCCAGATTTTCAGCTAACTTTTATCACAAATTTTTGTCTGTTAAACAGGAAAAATCAGCTTGATCTGCCCAGAAAAATGGCTGATTCGATCGTAAAAGTTGAAGTCGCTATTTTGCTGAAGTTAAACAGAAGTAGCCATTTTTTTTTTATAGCTAATGATTTTTCAGCCCCTGATAAGCAAGAATAACCTCTATTAAAAAAAATTAAAAGACTTGGATTATAAAAAGAATAATTGTTTCAGTGATTCGGCAATTTCACCAATTCAGCACAACATATGCACTGCAATTACTCAACAAATGGCCACTGTTCAAAGATGACATTTGTTAGACGGTTGCAAGTGATTGAATAGTCTTTTAGTCAATTTTGCTGTTATACTATTAATAACAAGATTTTACAAACCAACGAGAAATTATATTAATACATGAATATTACCTGGATTTTACAAGTTGACTATGGTTTACATAAAATTTTGCAAAAACTAAAAATTATCTTCTTTAAATTAACCAAAACTGGGAAATTCAAAGTGTAACGCTGCCTATACTTTTTGTAAGGAATTAAATACGAAACTCTTCTTTTAGTTAGATATCAAAAACGTCACATCCTCCTCCGGCCCCTATGAAAGCCCTGGATGCACATGGTCCAATGCTCATTAGCGCCGGCCATTTTTCCTCCGTGACCTATCTCTGTACTAACTTTGCCCATTTCACTTCATCGATGTTGAGGCATCACACATACGCACAGCTACGCCGCCATTTCTTTACCATGTGCTCCAAATGCATATACACCTCTTATTCTCATGAATGAAATGGCAATGCTTTCTACTATCCGATAGTCACCAAAATCTTTTCTAAATTTCTTTACTTCGGGAAACACACATGGATAAAACTCTATGTTCTCTGTTTTTCATGGTCTGTCCATCGAGTGTCTATCGGCATCAAAGAATAGCCCCCAAGTTCAGGCACACTTGGCAGTCCGGCTTGCACACTGAACCCGGTTTTCATGTATTTCCTTGGTATGATCCAAGCCATACGGATTCACAAGCAGTTCAAACAACTCCGCTTCGACTCCAATGACTGTACTATCAATAAGAAAGTTTCCACCTTTCGCTATTTCTTCTCATCTCTTTACGCGATTGATCAGATTCATGTTATTCTTATATGTACTTCATTTGTCATTTGTCATTTATGTCCTTGTATTAAATGTACTTCTCATTTGTCTATTCAAATCCTTGTATGTATTCCTTTTACTTTGTTCATATTTGGCACACATCCTCTTCGTACATCTCCCTTTCTCCTTCCACATCTCCAGTGATGTCACCGCCAACATCAAACCACAAGGAGACAAAAATCCGTCCCTCGTCCTACATCATCGCGCTACCCATTCCTCAATCAGAACTACCAAAACAAAAGAAGTTACATGAAACAAGCAAATTTATTTTTCTAAAGTTGCTGTTTTGGTAAAGCAAACTAGGTTGACAGTGATTGATCTTGCAATCCTTACCTATAATCGCCAAAATGCAACAACTACGTAGAAGTCAGTATTGAATAAAACTATGTACATTTAGTTGATAGTTATTCAGACAATTGAACTCATTCTTTGTGTTATTTCTATTGTTCTCATTTTGATTGGTCTACTACAGCCTTCTCCAAGTGTATTATCTGTATCAAAACAGAGGGTCTTTTTTAGATATACCAGTTTCTATTGTGGCAATCATCATCACTGACTGACTGACTGACAAACTGACAAATCGACATAACCAACACCTCCTACCATCTCCACAAAGCATTTCCTCCCATTCCCTCTATTAATCTGATTTCACTCAAGTAACATTCCTATTTTATCATGTTAGCGGATAAGTATGTGTCAGTTGCATGAATGAGATTCTATTCTATTATGATATTAGCGTTAAATGAAGGTGCTTTCAGAAGAAAGAACTTTTAAAGGTGGGAACTTTGATAGGAATGGCTTCTAAAGGCACTGAAACTCGTACTGGCACATTTATAATCTGACTTTCAGCCTTGTTCCCACTAGTACAAAGCAGTAAAAACCTGATTTTAGCAAACAAAAAATTAAAACAGTCAATGCTTCTAACAAAGTTTATTCAATTTATTCAATACTTGATACTTGGAACATGCAACTATGAATTATGTGGTTTCGATTACGCCCGATTATAACTAGTATGAATGATATACGATACTATGATCTTTCTTTATAGTACTGCAAAATTCCAGTTTAATATAATGAGATGTTCCATGGCCAAACAAGAATACCTTCTGCATCGACTGAGCACAGTTTCATACAAGAGTGATCCAAGAAGCCCTCTGGCAACAACTTGGCTTTGGTACTGGAAAGACCGCGATGATATCTGGAAAGAATATGTATGGACTGTTTTTTTTTTCAAATTTTTCTCCAAAGGATTTGGGAAAAATGTTTGCATTATTTGTGAAGATGAGTAGATTGGCTCATTTGAAATATTAAATATCAAAAGTGCAACTTTATGTTTTAACCAATGAAAAATCTTTTTGAAAGATTTGAACAAGACAGAGTTTAGACGAGAAAAGGATGAGTAAATGTAAAAAATGAAATGAATTGGTTGATGTGAATGCACATAGGAAGAACTGATGAAATAAATAACATCAGAAACATAAGTAGGTAGAAAAACCAATAGTAATTGTATGATCTTGAAACCAATTTCATCAAAGGCTTAATGATAAACAAGAGTCAAGTCTCACTGTACATTCTTTAAATACTATGGATAATTTCAAAATACATTTCAAATTAAACAATTAACCGTGAATGACAGGAAATTCCATTATTGCTAACTCATTGTAATTTCCATTTTATTGTTGTTGATGGCAACTCAGTTCTATCGACTCGTCAGGGCTTTTATCATGCAATGGTTAATTTGCAATGGATTATCTTGCAGTGGACAGGGGCTCTTAACTTGCAATGGATAATTATCACCCTTCACCCCTATTCCACAGTTAATGGGCCAAACAAGTTATTTCAACAGCTGTTTTTATTAGTGTAGTTATTAGAAATTACCAACCAAAACTGTCAAAATAGATTTCTTCAGTTTTCAAGTTGGTCTGGCTGGCTTGCTGGCTTGCTGGCTACGTACGAATGTATCATACATACTAGCCGTGCCAATTTCCAATTTTCTGTTTCTTACATAAATTGAGGTGTAATATGTTCTGAATTTGTTGGCATAGCATGTGTGTTTTGTGCATTAAAACTGTCTTATGATATCATGTGTTTCAAGTACTAAGTATGAATTGTTACATGTTTTATTGTTTTTTCCTTCAGGGATCTTCCTCTTCCAGTCGAATAAATGTCAAAAATGAAGACATTGAGAAGAGTTACCTGGATAACCCTGAGGGATCAATGGTCATTCAAACAGAAGACAATTATGAAGTTGAAATAAATTTCCAGCAAATGTTTCAGAAAATCATTAATAAAAGAGAAGTGATTAGGCGACCAAAATTTATCTCCCAACACACTGCTGCTAAATTAAGGTGAGATAAATAAATAAACCTAGTGTAGAGCTTATTAGGGAAATACCAATCTGATATCTATTTTTCTACCATTTTTATCCCATCTATGATCTCAATTTTTCAGTAATATGAAGTGTTAGCTTTTCATCCAATTAAAATGTGAGTGACCAAAATTTAAGAAAAGGAAACAATTCAATATCTTTAAAATTAAAACTTTCCTAGTATTTCTTTCATCTTAATTTCAATTATTTCTTATTGCAACACCTGATCATCATTCCATGATCATTAGTAAGCAATGTGGATTAGAAATAAAGAATAAGCCTTTGGTAAGACTTGAACTTGCATCTTTTATCTTACCAGAGGCTTATCCCTTATTTCTAATCCATACTGCTTCCTAACAAACCTATAATGACAATCCTGAAGTTGCGATACAAATATGTGAAATTAAGATGAAAGATATACTAGTTAAAAATTATTAATCATTCAAGAAATTCAAAATAATATTTTAAAAGAGTGATTAAAGTTTAAGATTTATCCCCGCTAAGTATTGTTCAGAGAAAAGTAGTGTTAAATTGAAATACCCAAATATTTTGTTATGATATACAATTGATCTTTCTCTCCTCTAGCTGAGTATTCTTTATAGTTTTGTAGCAAATTAGCATTAAATTGAAATACCCAAATGAACTGCTGGGATATGCAATTGATCCTTATAGATATAATCAGAGTCACCAGAGGGGCTGGCATAGAGCATTCTTTTAAAGGTCAAAGTCAGACATAATTTGAAGATACCTATAAAAATCATGACTTCAGTTGTCGAGCTGTTTCTGAATGCATTACTAAATAAAAGTTATTCGCTACTCTCTCAATGCAGATACTGACCACTTTTTAAATTTCTACATATATTGACTTCAAACAGGGTCAGTGCAATGCTTTCATACACCCTGGGTGAGACTTAAGATTTGCACTCCCAGTTGCATTCTAACAACTATTATTTTCCAGTTTGGAGTGCACTCCTAGTACCTTTTTACCTTTGAGGATTTCTAGGTTCACTTAATGGAAGGGTCAGCGCTGGCTCTGAAATTAACATTGAGTAATGTCAAAGTTCTTTTTGTGATATTATGACAAAATATTTTTTCTTAATGTGATCATCTGCATTGCTTCAAATCAATGGTCTTCAAAGTTTGGAGTCGATGAGCTTGCTGACTAGGTAGCCCTTTCTAAAGCTGTGATATAGAGTTTTGAAGCCCCAGGCATAGTGTGGAGGGTTAGCTCCTTTAGGGGCCGAAACCAACATTTAGTGAGTTTTGTTATAATATGATATCAGTTGAAATGTGGTAGATGAACAACTATTCATAAAGCTTTTGGGAACATTTCTCCATTGGGGGACTGGGGCAATTGAAAATCACCCACCATCTTCTTCCTCAACTACACCCTCAAAGGAACTCCTTCAAAAACCAACTTTCTTTTCTACTTATTCATGTATATATACTGTATATACTTGTGTAAGAGTCAGCCACTATTTTTTGCCAATAATATTTACCCCACAGAACACAGTTTGAATGCTGTTCTAAATGAATAAGTCTAAAATAATCGTTAATGTTAAATTCAATGTTGCTAATCTTGTTTAATTTAGTGCTTCCGCGGCAAAATAGAAGAGATGTAATTATTTCATTACTGTATCATTCATTATGAAATTTTCTCTCTCAGACAAATGCCAATCAAGAGCATCAAAAAATTGAATCCCAACCATGAAATACAACCTAGCGATTTACCATTAAATTGGGAAGTACCTGCAGATGTGATTGAAATTTCATCCCATTATAAAGTTGCTGTGGTGAGTACTTTTAGAGAGTATAGATCAGTCTTTCTGCAAGATGAATATGTAGAGCAGATCCTTATGTCAGATCTCTAGATGATGGCATATGTATATAAAGCTAACATTTTTCTAATTCTTCTGTAGTAATTTCATTGATAAAACTACTAAATCAATACAACTCACTACATCTGGAGAAATTTCTGTCAGCATGCACAACTGGCCATTGTGTCAAGTTGTCATTCACCAGAGGTAGTGCAGTGTTGAGTTTGACGTTGTTTTGATCGGTGGTTCTCAAGAAACATGATGAAAATAAATTTAAAAATTCAAGGTTACAGCTCTTTTTTCATAGTTTCAATAAAATATCTCCCTTGACTTTTGTTCTTTAGAACTCTTTTTGAACTGGGAATATGCAAATTTCTCATCATAGTTACCTATTCCTATATTTTTATATTTAGAGCTTATCTTTTCATTGCAATGTTGCCTTTAATGTTTTTTTTTTAACTGTTACAATAAAATATCTTCAGTCTTACATTCATTTGTTGGGGAGGGGTTTGTCAAACACAAACACAGCAATTGAAAATGTTATTAGACTGATGAATGGATAGAGTCAGATGTGACGGCATAACATTTGGCTCCTTTCAAACATGCACCTTTGGAATGGGTACTACGTTAGTTATATATATGCACAAATTAAAATTAAAAGCTGGTAGAAGCACTTTTTATTGATCCATTGAGCCCTAAGACCTGATCATTTGCCAATATACTATCCCTGGAAATTTTGAGTAAATTTCACCATGTCAGAACTGTCTGTATAACAGATCATAAGCAGTAGTGAAGAGCAGCAAATGACTATTCCAAGGTTGCTCATTTGAATTGCCTTTTTCTACTTGCATGTTACGCTGTGTTATTCTTCTCGATATGCCAATTCTACTAGCTGATAGATCCTCATGTTACATGAAGATAATGGTGGCAATTTCTACATCTGATGGAATTTTTCATCAGAGAAATTTTGTATGGCACTCCTGGATTTTACTTTCTGAAACTATGCAAGTATTGTTGGTTAAGGCTGTTGTATTTGTAATAATTGCAAATAAAGGGAAGCAACTGTTCCCTCCTTGATGACAGTAATAGAAGATAACAGGCAAAGTTAGGTACTTGAATAAGGGGCAGCTTACCGTTCACAAGTGCGTCTCCATTGTTTCCCATTTAATCCACATCACTCTACCACAAAGCTGATAGTAATCTAATTATCAACACACATACACACACACACACACACACACACACACTTACAATCAGAATATTACAAAAGCACCTTTGGGAATTTCAGGGAAATGTAAACCAACATTCAACCACTGTGTCTCTAACAATTCTGAATTGTTTTCAACTTCTGCATTACCAATGACATGCCCCCGTTCATTTGATCAGTCTTTCCTCATGATTGTCATCATTGTCTCTGCTTTCATCAACCATTGTCTGTGTGCACTGACTCAAGGTCACAATCAGAATAGTTTTTTTGTAAACCCTTCCATTGTCTTCAGAATTGAGAATTCTAGAAGATAACACTTCTTCAATGCTCATGAAACTTAACCTTTTTAAAAGCTGGGTTGATTCATCTTCACATGGACACTAAAATGATTCAAATTATTAGCAGAAATATGTAAACAATGGGTACAGTAGTATCCTGAATGCTATATTTCAAACAATTTTATGGTCTCTAAGATCAAGGTAGATGCACATACTGGTACTACAGTGATTATATACTGATGCTTTGTACTGGTAAAACAGTACTACAGGTACAATGGATTAAAAGCTACTCTCCAACAAATTACAGGCATCTAAAATGATGCAGACAACATATATTTCACCCAAACACTTGAATTTTCCTAATTGTTGACTTTTTTTAATTCAAACAAAAACTTCTTGATAAGCTGGTGCTCTCATTGATAACTTTGATATTTTCCTTTCCTGCAAAATGTTCTATTTAACAGTCATGTGACATGATGTGGTTTAGGAATACTTGATTGAAATTGAGCAAATTCTTACAATTCTCATAGCTTATGTTGGTATTTCAACAAATGTCAGTAATTTTAACCTTTTGAAATACAGGACCAGCCTCGTACTTTTTCTATCAAAGCAAAAACTGTATAAAATTTTCCTTAGTAAACCTAAGCAACATTTTTACTTTTAGAATAAAAAGATCATTTTAGAAGTTGAAATCCTAGTCAAAATTTACCTTCTATACACTTTCAAGATAATAATGACTGAAAAAGATGTTTGCTTGTCTTCTAACAGACACAAAATCCACAACAACATTGGATTATCACGTAAATTCATACTCAACTTATTTCTAATGGATTCTAACCATTAGATATCATCAAATCATTGAAAAGTAGTCAATTTTCAATTTCTACAATTCATATTTGCAGGTGGATGAATCAAGTGAAGAGTATAAGGCTGTATCAGACCAGTTTGATGCCTCAATGGAAAAATATGTAATTACCAGAATCGAAAGAATTGAAAATGGAAACCTTAGGGAATACTATAGCTGGTAAGATTATGCTTTTTGAAATGGCAAAAATTATAAATATACTGTTAATGCTGGACTATTTGACAAATGGTTTATAAGGCTATTTATAGGACTTCCGCTGATCCCAACTCCATAACAACATATCGAGCTTCAATAGATGACCTCTTAATTATAATAGCAGTGCATTGGATGCTGTGTAATATTTATACAGTTTCTTTTAATCAAATGTCAATCATATGTACCAGCATATATGCTATTTCAATGAATTGATATATTGCCACAAACAGAATACAAGAATCTATGCTTTTTGTCATCAATGTAAATCTTGCTAAGAGAGAAAAAGTATATTACATGTATTTATTAATGACTAATATAATTTCTGTATAAAAAGAATAAGAATTAGGTTTTTATTTAAAATCTAAATTGTGAAGCAATGATTAACCAGATAGTCTCCCAGGCCATTGTTTGTGAGTTCAATTCTCACCTTGTCTCTCTATTTAAGAGCCTGGTGCTTGACTAAGCTTGACTTGGTAAGTAACTTCAGGAGACTTAATTCTTTTTTTTGTTGAACTACTTATATATATATATATATATATATATACATATATATTAAAATAATAATTAAATAATTGTGTCATCCACAGACAGCTGAATTCCCCATCCACCAGAGTGCTCTATTCTTAAGTTAGAAGAGCATTGCATAAGCTTATAATGAACAAGTTACCTCACTGAGAGAGCTCAACCCTGAATAAGGGAGCGTTGATTATAATAATTAAATAATTGTGTCATCCACAGACAGCTGTTTCGTTGTATTACAACTCTTCAGTGTGGCTATAGACTATCCATTATCCCATCCAGTACCACAAGGTAGGATCAAAACCTTCGCTTCAGATCCAGACGCTAGCATCTTACCTATGCAGAACTGGATGGTCAGTAAGGTTGAATTTAAGCAATATATTTTCTCATGCATGAATTCCCTATCCACCAGAGTGCTCTATTCCTAAGTTGGAAGACCATTGCATTAGCTCATAATGAATGACAGTTGAGAACTGCTTTTTCTTAATTTCTACAAATTGTTACCTATAAAGATGCTGGAATCAATAACTTAGCTGAGTAGATGAAATTAGCACTTGGATTCTGTAAAAACTATTTGTTCTTTGTGCTATTAAGTAAATGTTTCTGTTATCAGAGATTGCATGTACAATAAGTGTTACCATTAATTAGTCTTTAACAATTGTCTATTTGCTTTTTAAGATAAAAATTGTTGTACTTCATTTTTTTCTTTCTTTAAAAAAAGGAAAAAAATGAAGATGACCAACGAGATTTCAAGCCAGGACTTAAGGGAACTGAACTTATTCCATGGAATGGAGTTGAATTCAATTGATGCTGTTTGTAAGCAGGGTTTTGATGTGCGTTTATGTGAAATTCAGCTTGATTCCAAGTATGGAAAAGGAATTTACTTTTACAAAGATGCTGCTTTTGCTAACAATTTTGTTATTCCTGTCAATGGAGAATGTAAGATGCTTCTTGCAAAAGTTCTAATTGGGGAATTCATTGAAGGTAATCCTTCATATGTGCGACCTCCTCAGAAAAATTTAAACGAGAAAGGTGGGAAGCTTTATGATACTTGTGTTGACAATGTCAATGAGCCTAAATTGTTTGTTGTTTTTTCCAATGAACAAATTTATCCAGCTTATGTCATAACTTATATGAAATCAACAGATTAGAGAAACTGCAGGTCAAAAAATGATAATTCAGGAAGTCCCCAGGTTAAGAACAAGATGTCTTTCTTCTATTTGAATTTGTTGCCAAGTCAGAATAGATACATATGGTTCTTATTTCGTGTTAGTTAGACAAATGTTTGTCCCAGTATATAGCATATATTTTATTTTTCTATTGCATATAAAACATTTGGCAGCCCATAATAATGCCAATAAAGTAGTGCTCTGTGTGTGCATGTGGAAATATACAGTACTGTAAAAAAGTAGTCAGTACAAATCATAGCACAAGTATTATCAATACTGAACTAAATACCAGCCTTATGAGGAAGCATAATTTGCTGTCCAAAAAAGAAGAAGAAAGATAGATAGATGGAAACCTGATAGTTTGTGATCAACATAACTTCTGATCCCCCAAATTTTTGTCCTGGAAGAAGGTGTCTCAACCATACTTCATCAAAACAAGGACTAATGAAAACACCACTATTCAAGGTATCAATGTATAACTAATAAACATTGCGATATGAGATATGTTAAAAAAACACATTTTCTTCTTTCTTATTAATTTTCATCTCTGAGGATTGAGAAAAAATTTATTGCCATCAAAAAGTATTTTTAACTTTGATGAATAATTATATACATAGACCTCCCTGATTCGAAACACCCTAAAAACATATTTGGGGGGTGGAAAACTAAATCACTAAAAACACTTCACACGGATCAAATCTGTACCCACAGAAAATTCTATGCACTTATATCAGTTATTTTTTGAGATTAGCAAATGATTCATTTAGACAGTTGGACTTTAGGCGAATTTTGATATGATATATATATACACAGAATGAAACTATTCTCTATTTGCATTCTGCCATGACGCTTCCCCTCGATATTTTGTGAAAAATTTTATATTTACTTTCTCGGAAGGAAAGAGGTGGGTTACTCACCTTGGACGATGAGATGATATAACGATTCCATCTCCGTGACGTTTCATCGTCATACTTTCAGCCTACAGCCTACTTTTATATGTTTTTCTCTCTAATGTGAATATTTCATGTAAAATAAATAAACTTGAGTTGATTCTAAGTAAATTTTGTTTGTTTTTGATTTCACTTTGGTTTTCTTCCTACAACATGGACGTTGTTGTCTTTTATCCATTGACCATTTAAAGGATAAAAGAAAAAAAAAAAGAAACATAAGGCAATTTCTTAAAAACATTTTTATTCTACAGCTCAAACAACAATGGAAGAACATTGATAAACAAATATGAAATTAGATTTTTGTGAATGACTAAGAATAATCTAGCAGACATCGATACTCTATTTTAAAAATTTAATAAAATTTGAAAAAATTTTGTTCTTTGGTTGCTGCAGAATCTTAAGTGAAAAAACAAAGAAAAAAATAAAATGTACACTCTCCTTCTGACAAAACACTTCTCAACAAAATGTCTGAGAGCCAGCAATTCTTCGTTTGTTTTTTTTTTCAAGTTTCTTTCATTATTTCTTTTAAAATTCTAGACTTGAATTTTCAAAATTTTAGCAATGGACATCGATAAAATTACTTCAGATTTTTAAATTCTTTTTGGTTCAACTTAAATGAAAAGAAACATGCAGAGAATGGAAGAAATTTTTTCTGCCATTTCAAAAAGGGGCCAAAAATTATTGTTTGAAAATCTATTTTCACAGGAAACATTAGCATTAGAAATCCATGTGGTCTTCTCAAGAGAAAATTCTCAACAGGCTTTGAAACCTGAACATTAAAGAATACAAAGGAAACTTATATAAAGAATCTCATCAGATATTGTGATGCAAAAGGTTAAATTTTAATCATTCTTCATAAAATATCCTTAAACGCAGCAACCTAATCTGAAAGCTTATCTTTCACGCTATACAAAGAAATGGTGAAATTTCCATCAAATTCTCTATTTTCTTAAAAGATTAAGATTCATGCAATTTGTTTTTCATCAATAGTCGAAAGAATTGTGAAAAAACATTAAAACCAGGAAAATCAATAATGCTTGGTATATATGTCTGATGACTACCATGCCATAATGGTGGCTGGAGGAGAACAGTGGGTGAGTGAGTACTTAAGAAAATCATTCTCCCATAACTATCTCATTGTTTGGACATGAGTAAGAGTAAAGAGCAGCTATGCCAATTGTCGACTCTGACAGAGGCAAATTGACATATCATAAGGGTGAAAGTTTGTTTGTCTTGAAACAATGCCGCCATGTCTACACTCATATCTATGTAACTTTTTCAAACAAAATACTTTACCTTGAGGTACTAAAATCAAGGGAGGTAATTCAATTCTTGTTGATGTTTCTCATCAAGATTTAATTTTCGGAGTTGTTTCTAGAAGTCAGAAATTGCCATTCGGATGATTTTTCATAAAATGGTATTTTTATGCATGTTTTTTTTTACTATCTTATATTCAAACCTGACAATAAATTTTCCATTAAAGTTAGATAAGAATTTGGCATTTTCTCTTTGCAATCTTTTGGTCTTGGTGGACATCCATCTGACTTGGTGAAACCATTGCCAAAATTAACCAACAGGAGACTTTGGTACATACATGATAATTCTTTTTACAATAGTTTTTCACTGTTTTGGATCAGTCAGTATTATCTGCTGAAATATTCTTAATTTCATCATCTGGGCCCTAACAAAAAACTTCTCTGAATCATTTTTCTGACATTTTCAACATTTCTTTATTGCTATGGTTCGTTTGTCGTTTTTTTTTTTTTGTGAGGGTTCTAGGGAGTAGTCAAAATAGAATACTAACTAAACATACATCAATTGAAAAATATTTCAGAGTCATTTTTTTAACTGTATCAACATTTTCTTTTTATTGCTATCAGTATTTTTATAGTGATCTTTTGGAAATGGTAGACGTAGCTCTAATATAATGAAACCATTGCTTAAACTTCACCACAGAAGGATAAAAAGCATGAAAAATTAGTTTTTTTATAATGGAATCTTGTGAGGACAAAACAATTTTCAATAATTAGTATTTTTACTGGAATTCATTCAAAACTTTTGCATGCACGTAATATTTCTTTTACTTTTTCAATGGAAACATTTGCACACCTGATGTTTTTCCTTATTACAGTTTCTCAATGGAAACATTTGCACACACCCAATATTTAATTAAAATATTGCAGTTTCTCAAAAGTTTATTTTGTTGAGTTTTTACTGATAATATTTTTTAAATTTAATTTTTTGAATGAGACAAAATTATCTGCTGTAACAATGACAGGAAAATTAAGTTAATAAATACGTGTAAATAATATAAAATTAGTATAAATAAACTAGCAAGGATTCCTGGCATTGTCACAGGAAATATAAATTCAAATTTGACAACACAGTTTACACCTACATTCTTTTGTATCTTATATATTTCTTCTACCACAAAACCTGGTGAAAATGGGCTGTGTGAATAAAAATGCTAAACTTGGCCTGAGGGTATGTGCGGTTATTTCTTCTCTTGAGCAATGCAAGGATTTCCTGCAAGTAAATATATAAAAGACTTTTAATGCATCTAGATAATCTAACTAGATGTCTAGAAAAAATTAAATTATTTTTTTTGTGATTTGATTGCAAAAACCAGAAAGTTCAGATGTGATGGCGTGATAAGAATCCAATAGATTATGATTATTTCAAAACTATAAAAAAATAATAATGTTAGATTTGCACTTTTTATACAGAATGAGCTATTCATCACATTTCTCTACAGAATTTACCTGAAATAGGCAGTCTCAATAATGATGAGAATGGATACTTTCATTTTTTAAATTACTGCCAGAATCCCAAGTTTTATATGAATAGAGCAGAAGGTTCCTAGTCTAGTCATTTCTAAACTTCATTATTTTGTGAGTACACTTGTCTTTGGCATGACAAGATACATCTATACTAAATGTTATTCTGACTCATTGCTCTCAAAATAGAAAAAAAACATAAAAAGTAATTGAAAAAAATTAACTGTACCAAGTTCTGAATGAAATTTGTCACAAATTTGGTTTCTCTTTATAAATTTGAAGTGATTATCTTGAGACTTTGGAGGTATGGGTGGCCAAGCAGTTAACAGGATGGAAAACAGAATCACGAACTCCAGGTTTGAAAATTTGCATTCATTTTGCACTAATGCCCTGGGTAAAGGCAAGAATCTATCTCTTCTCCCCTCAGCTATGGGTAAATAGCACAGTAGACTGGGCCTCTTCACCGCTTGTTGGCAAACTAATCTAGATGGACAACACTGAATTCAGAACAGGAAAGTCTTACCCACTGTTGAGCATTATGAGGCTAGCAATGGACAAAGCCAAGAACGTTCCTGAAA
Source organism: Thysanoteuthis rhombus (assembly GCA_963457665.1). Classification (NCBI taxonomy): domain Eukaryota; kingdom Metazoa; phylum Mollusca; class Cephalopoda; order Oegopsida; family Thysanoteuthidae; genus Thysanoteuthis; species Thysanoteuthis major. The sequence goes on along the minus strand of OY735199.1, from coordinate 69,319,255 downwards.
GGTACAGTTACCGGGGTTTTGCTGAAGTTTCAACAGGCCCAGCAAGCTAGAAGTGGAATATAACAAAATGATCCAGAAAAATAACCCTACAAAATTCTTGATGGTACAAATGGATAATAGGAAAAAAATTAAAAATCATCGAAAAATCCGGAGATTTTTAAAAATATGGAGAAATGTTGTCAATTGCCAGCCTCATTTTGGGCCATAAAATGAACATTGTTAGAAATAATGATCTTATCTTACTTAAGTAGAGCATTTGTTACCTAGTGTAGTTAGGTAATCAGCCCTTCTGCAGTTGGTGTTTAATTTCTGTGTCAGGTGGCCTAACCATTTTGACTGGGTCAACACATAAAATATATAACAAGTAAAATTTTTAGAACATATTTGTGCTCATTTCTCACTGTCTGTGTGAGAGTTATGTTATTCGTCTTTTTTCATAAGTTTTCATTTGTTTTTGTTCTTAAAGAGTTAGTAAATGAATTTAATCATAATTTGGTTTTGTCATCCCCCTCCTTCCCGAAATCTTCAGGTCCTTAACATCCTTAAAATTAATAAACTGACTAGGATTGCCCGCCCCACGACTGATCTGGATGAATTCCACTTGGGATCTCAAAAGATCACACAACTTCCACCATCTAAGACAGTTATCACTAATATTCAATTTTTTGACTTTAACCTTTCATTGATTGCTTGGTTACTCAAGATATGATGTGGTATTCTATTTCAGCTATTATGAGGTTTGTAATACTTAGTGGAACACTTACTATTTTCTGATAATCTTTTTTTCACTCAATATTTACAAAACAAAGATATTCAATGAATTTAGGGACTACTGACATTCTTTTTTTTCCGCACCTTGAAAATGTTTTGCCAGGGTCATTCTTCTGGTGGATTTTTTTTTTTTTTCACCTGTATTGAGTTTGTTGTGGGTCTGCTAGCTGCATCAGATTGCAAAAAGAATGCAACCAACAAAAATGTTATGAAAAAAAAAACCCAGTTCCAATGAAGACAGTCCAAAATTTATACAATAACTAATCTCACAGTCTCAGATAAGAGATTTTCATTTAGCCAGTAGTTGAACTGAGAGAAAAATTTATTAAGCGATTCAGTCTATTTTTATTTTTTTAAAGCTTTACAATATGTAATTCTGCAATCTTATTCTGTAGTCAGAGACTGCTCTCTCTACTCTTCCCACTGGTCCTCTCTTCTTTTTCACTTGTCTGCTGAAGACTGAAGCCACAACCTCCCTGCATGTCTGTAAACATTTGTAATTACTTCATATTTTCCATTCCTCAATTATCTCTATTCTTGTATTAATGGCTTGTTTCAATGTGTCCAGCTGCTGATTCCACCTCAACAAGTAGCAACATTTTTGTGTCCATAAGATTAGCTCGAGTAATGTACAGATCAAACCCTGAATTATCTAGGCCTCTCCTCCAGGCAATACAGAATAAAAATCACAAACATAATTCAGAAATACGGGCTATTTCATACCAGAACAAAATTCATTTTTGTTATTTGAGGTAAAAATCCATTTTAATAGTAGATACTGATTTCCATTTGTCATTTTTATGGTGGAATATTTTTCATCAAGTTCCAACTTCTTTTAGTCAAATGAATAAAATATCAGGTGATTTTATATTATACATATTGTTACATTTTTAGCTGTTGGTTGGTTCTGTCACACTAAAGCAAATAGAATGAGAAGTGGGGTAAAGCAAAGTTTGTGTCTATGTGTTCACATACACTAAAGAACACAGCTATATGTCTGTGTTTGAATTACATCACTATCACCATGTTGTCTTCACAATAGGACAAAACAAATGCAAGCATCTTTTCACCAATTTTTTTCAGGTTAAAAATAAATTTGTTTTTATTCCTTTGCCTAATAGTTTTGAAATTATAAAAGAATATAAAAAATGAAGAATTGTAGAAAAATCAACAGAAAAATAAATTCAATTTGTGGTACACATTTTTTTTCTTTACTATTAATTGATTCATACTAAAATATATATATTCGTTCAATTCATCCATACGGAAATAATCCCATCATTTTTGACAGGCACTATGCTAGTATAAATAGAATTAGTTTTAAGTATTTTGAGACAGGTCTGATTAGTTAAGCAATAGAAACTGTCACATAACAAACATCTTTTGGCAGCATACCATGTTGAAGGGTAATCAATTAAAAAAATTGTGCTCCTCCCCCCAACTTATTGGGGGTGGATTTAGGAAAAAAAAAAAAAAAAAAAAAGAAAAGTTTTTTCTACAAAAAAGATGTTTAAATTCTCAACCCTCTAACTTCACTGGTATGCTCTGAAAGAGTGACACAAATAGATAGATAGATAGATAGATAGATAGATAGATAGATAGATAGATAGATCTATAGCCCCCCAGAATCACTTGTAAATTGAATGAATCTATGCTGACAATGGCAATTTTGGTTGATGGTTTCTAACAAGTCGTATGTATGTTATATTTGTTACAACTATAACATTCAAAAATATTCATTTTTATGGTGAATTTTTTTTTGGAATGAATAATGAGAAACTATCATATCTAGATATTATCTTAAAACAGTATCAACCCACTATTTGGCACCAAATTCTCCCCCCACCCGAACATCTATAAAGCTCAAATATATATGCAATAGATGACTATGACAAGATAAATGTCAATACATTGCAAGTACATTAGCTTTGGAGGCAGAAAGTGAAAAGAAAAAACAAACAATACAGAATGTATTTTATTTTTTGCATTAAGTGCAACTAGCTTTTATAGAATCTTTCTGCTTGAGTTTGAAGTGATGATGAATAAGACATATGCAATGCCGTGTCTCTGGGGCACAGATTTCACAGGATATTATGAAATTAAAATTTTGTTAAGTGACTGATCTAAAACAGGTTTTGTATAAGCTTTAAAGCCATATCAGTGTCATTTGGCGCATTCATTTAAAAATGTTAATGTGGTTTACAACCTTTCTAGAAATAACTGTGCATTATAATACAAATGAAAAGAGAACAAAGATTGACGAATATAACGCAGAACATAACTGAAAATTGTATTTACTATAGTGAATGTCTATAAATTTAACAATGTCAATGGGTTCATAGTTGGAATCATGTGAAAATGTTTTGAACAATTGTCTACATAGAGCAGTGATCCATGGAAGTGAATCAGCACTACTTGTCCTATTTTATAAGTTAGCAAAACTTTTTCCTAAAGACAAAATTTGTTGTTTCTTTCCTTTTAAAATGTATTGAGAGCTGTGAACAATGATTCGGCAATAACTAAATATATATATATATATATATATATATGATATAATATATATATGATATAATATATATATAATATAATATATAATAATATAATATAATATAATATAATATAATATAATATATATATATATATATATATATACACATGTAAGAATATAATAGATATTAATATGTAAGAATATAAGAAGCCCAAACAAGGCAGAAACATAAATTTGTTTGTTTAACGAATCCTCATTTCAGTATATTGTAAGCTCTACTTTAAGCTAAATTGATATTTAAAGTTTAAATTCTCAAGCACTTTATGAAATAAACCCATCATGCATTGATTATTTCATTAATATATATAATATACATAATAATGATGGTAAATTTTAAGAACTTAGCGTATGGTACAAAACTAGTCATAATACACAAACTGCAAACTAAAAAAAAATGCCACCATTGATGTTATACTCGGGTAGATTGAATAAATGTAGTGGAATATACAGCTGTCACATGGAACCTAACATCCAATGGATTCATGTTTATTAGAACAGTATTTCGTATATTGAATCTATGAAATTGTTTCAGAACAAATTGTATGCTAACTTTGGGACATCCGGTCTATAGTTTGAGTTTGATGTCCATTATACAGGATGAATGAGTTTTATTATTTCTGAATTCATACTCAATAGGGGTCTGAAATTCTTGTCATACCAAACAATGTTTTTCTCAAACCATTGCATTAGGTCAAATACCATATTTGATATGGATCATGTCCCCAGCTAATCTATTATCAAAAAAAATATTTCATCAGTTACCAGCTTTGAAAAAGAAATAATCATGGTGCTTTTCATTATTTCTTAATATACAAATGATGTAACAAGCAAGAAAGATTATATTCCATTAATCATTTGGAAAAGCCTTTTCATCTTTGTTTTTATCACATTTTAGCCAATTTATCCTTTGACATTCCTCAGCTGTATGTTACATCTTATTGTCCTTAAGTGTTTTTCCCAGTATCCAATATAAGGACACAGTTCCACCAAGGGTCAAAATAATGTTCTTGAGATATTGAGCAAGGGGAAAAATGTAATCTGAAAATCAACATTTTGTAGAAGATTTTAATCAGCAAATATACTTCTGACCACTAACTAATCCAAGGTTAGATAAAAGAACGTATACTCACTGATATTTTTTAAGAAGCTACACACAGAGATACTACAAACCTTGCTAAAGATACAAAAACATGTTGTGAAGCTGCCAAATAAAATTCCAACTACTAAACCAGAAAAGAAAAATTTCATATAAACTGAAACATTCCAAGAGATACTATAACAAAAAAGTACAAATCATCATTCTTTAATGGTTACATAGATTGAAGCATTCAGAATACTTGGAACAACTTATACATTTCAAGCTGATATCACATTAATGGCAAAGCGTACTGATCTTCTGATCTAATCATTTAATTAAAAAAAAGTTAACATCATTGAATTAACAGTACACCCATTGGGCTCATCTGCCAGAAAAATGCACAAAACATGGTGAGATGACAATCATGTTTGGAAGTAAGATTCCGAGGTTTTATTGCCAACTCAATTTCAGCATTCTTGAATAAACTGTGATTGTCATCGATAGAAAAGAAGAAATATATTAAGAGATACCAAGATCGGGAAGAAGCTGCATCTGCATGGATTTAGCACTTTCATACCGTGATGGGAAACCAACAAAGCCTGATAATATTGTTGGTTATTGCTAAGGTGTGCCTGAGTTTGTGGTTATGATGTTTCAGCCTTGAAACTATACCTGACCAAAAGGTCATCTGATAAAGGCTTTGTTGGAGGATCAGTAGCTGTTTTCACAGCAACAGTTATATGAAATTATAATATATACATACTTATACGAGGTGCAACACAAAAGTTCTAGTAATTTGAACAGTGGGAGCAAACTGTATTTAGTTCGTCCATCTACTGTTTGAAAGAGCCAGCAGTACCCTTTGTGTGTAAGTGTGCCAATGGTCTAGTGTGAGTGAACATGTTGCTGAGTTACGCTTATTCTTATAATAACTTTTTTTACAATGGCTGATCTCACAAATCAAAGAACCTGCTTCTCCTTCCAGATCAACAAGACAGCAGCAGAAATTCACTGGTTTCTTAAGGAAGCCTTTGTTGCTAATGCCATTACCCAAAGCAGAATATCTTTTCTAGTACATGCATTTCTATGGAGGAAGAATATCCAAAGACAATGACTATTCTGTATAACCAATGCAAGCATAACACCTGGATATGTCCAAAAAGTGCACCAGGCTATACTTGCAGATCGTAGACAAACTATCCATGATGTTTGTGATAGAGGAGGACTGTTGGGTGAAGGGAGCGTTCAGTGCATTTTATATGACTTGTTGAGCATAACATACATTGTTGTGAAATTTGTGCACTTGCTGTCCAGCAGTTACTGCCTTCTGAAAACACAGTGGCCACTTCACATCTGGCCTTGGCTTCAGTGGCTTTTTCCTGATTTCCAAGCTCAAGATCATTATGCTTGAAGCCTTCCTAGGATGCATGGAATGGAGGGGGTGTATAGATGCCTACAGGGACTACTTCAAAGGCAACATTATTTCCCTGCAGTTTAAATTACTGGAACTTCTGGGTAGTACATCTTACCTTTCTTTAACCTAAATGAACATCCGATAATGAATATAGGATTATCATTTTCAAACTACAGGTTGTTCACCTATAAATCTTTCATGAATCAGCTCTGATCAAAAGGTATAAATTTTACCATCATTGCCCTGTGTATTTTCAAAATAAATCGTGAGATGCAAATCAACATTACTATCTTTGATGAAGACTAATTCTAACTCATAAATGTTGACAAAATTCACAAGTTAATTTTAGAAAAAAATTAATGTAAAAACCATCCTTAAAGCATAAAAAATAACACTGATTTTATATTTAATATTTTTTTATATTCCATCATAGTCTGGCATGTCTTGATAGGACACAAAAATTGAAAGAGATTAAAGAAAGTGAAAGAAGCTAGTTTTTAAGAACAAAATTTTAAATAAAATAACAGGTTCAAGATATATAAACAATTTTTTATATACTGAAACATTATTTAACTAGCAAACAAGCTAAAATCCTGAAAGAAGCTTGTGTTAAGCTTTAGGCTGTCTGTGATTTACATACAAAGTCACAGCATGTGGAAACAAATCTATATGTAAATAGAAAGAACAGAGACATTAAAAATTTCAGTTGACACACGTTTTGTGTATGCAATTCATCTTGTTCCACCATAGGAATATCACACATACACACAATTATATACAATGTGTTAGAGTCATCCAAATTCTCATCAGCAGAAATATCAGATTAAGAAGAAAGTATTATAAAGAATTGGGGAAATTAAATATGCTTCATCTTTGGTATTATATTCCATCTTCAAAAATATATGTGAATACAATATGAGGCAAATGGAATTAACTTTCTCAGAAAAGTTACTTGCCTCTCCCCATTTACACAGGTTTATCCAGTAAAAATTACTCAAGAACAATGTAAATAGAACACATTTTCCTTTACATGAGTCACCCGCTTAATTTATATATTTGGCACAGTTGCTTCAAGTTGAAAAAAGAAGGCAACAAATTAGAAAAGACTTCTGACAAGATTATTACTTTTTTAAAAATTTCATAACTACTTTCTAAGTTGCTTTCTATTGCAACAAATAAAATTAAGATAAAAGGTAAGAAGTAGCCATGATAATTTGAAAAACAATAATGATTTATAATACTTCATCTAATGAAAATGAAAAAAGATTAATATTGTTTTAAAAAATTGGCGAATTGAAAAGTTCAGTTGGCACAGTTGTGTTTTTTTTTGCAAAAGCGTCGAAGTACGCGCAGGACTATGATCTCAAGAAGCATTAATTTTTATCAATTTTACAAGACCTAACAGCAAAACTTTTGAAAAGTAGAAAATTAAATTTTGTATCTATCATTCAAGGAAAAGAGTGTGCACTTAAATTAGTAGAGTAACTCATTTGAATGTGTTTTCATTAGAAATCATTTAAAAAACAATACCCTCCATCCCTTTCAAAAACATGGAAATCTAGTGACAGCAGAATGCAACCAGGATATCAACAATGCTTCAATTTATACTCAGATTGACAATGATAAATATAGTTGGTTTTACTTAACAATTGTAAAGCCCATGCAATTCAATAAACAAATGTTTCTCTCTTTTCTTTCAGCATTTTTCAGATATTTTTTTATTTTTTAGCCCAATTCAATTAATTCGAACTTTTCCAATTCTTTTTAAATTCTTAATTTCTACATTTGTTTCAGCTTGCTACAAAGTCATGATGTAATGAGGGAGATCTTTTCGTATAATTGTAGTCAATATTTCATCAGATGCAATCAGATGAAAGCATGATGCTGGTTGGGATGGAAACCACAAGCAGTTTAAGTGTGATAGAGTGCCAAGGCAATTATAACACTGATAAAAGCACATCCAAAATAAATATTCAGTTGTAGATGGAATATAAGTACAGACAATACTGTTGTAACCAGCATGGCACATGAGATGATGAAGAGACGGGTAATATTACTAGCATGTTTCATCACTGCAGACATTATTAAACCATTTGCTGCCTGCAAAAAACAAAAAAGATAGATTAAAGTTATTTTTATAAACTTCAACAATAGTCCATAAGAGGCAAAAATTGAAGATTGGGTATTGAATTGTGAACCAAACATTATATAAGGTAATTTTATATAGAATCAGAATATGAATACCAACTATGCTGATCTGGTCATATATCAGTGGAATTCAGGATAATCCAGGGGGTACTATGTAAAGTTTTCTCCTCAATTCATACAAGGGTTTAGAATACTATTTATCTCTTTCAACGAATACCATTCACTTCAATTTGACAAAAAGGAAATTTTGTTCATGTATGACCTTTATCATTTCAATAATTCAAGTAGATCACAACAGAATTCTTCTATTTTGAACTACTGGGGTTACTATTTGGAAAAACAACCTTGCAAAATGTGATAATTCAGCATGAATACTGGAATTCTTCTTGACAACTTTTCTTCATACCTCCAAAATTTGACTAAGATAAGATATCTTATGATTTTTTCATTGTCAGGCAAGGTAAAATTTCCTTTGGTCAATTTTCCATTTTTAAGGAGTCGAAAAAATGTTGGGAAGAATAATTTTTCATGACAAAGAACTTTTGGACAATAATATAACCCCAAAATACAAATACCATCTCAAACTTTTCCAGTAATTCTGAAATATAAGTCATATCAATCCAAGGTTACCTAAACAATAAAGCAAGGCAAAGTCAGTTTAAGCACAATAGTGAACTTTCCATGGGACATATTGACATTAGAGAATAAACCAAATTTGTTGAAAAACCAGTTGAACCACCTGGTGTTTTTATGTCCCTGTTCAATGTTATTTCTATAATTTTGTCTGTTTTTGATTGACTGAACAATCCATTATCTGATATCTGGACTGCAAAGTTTCCTTTCATGAATTGTAAATTGATCTCTGGAAACTTCTCTGGCAAGAAACGCATATCTGCCAACTTAACTGTCATATAACAAGTATATTAATCATGATCATTGATAAGCATAAATGGTATTGAGCGGAGTGTCCACCATATCCAAAAATGATACTTGAAATTGCTGCGACAAATTCTCATTTTCTCTGTTTCTGAACCTTTGCTTCATATCAAGGAAACCATTCAAATATATTTGAAATTTTTTACTTTTTTCTACCATTGACAAGAAATCTAAGTTTAAAAATTCAGCAGGTTATGTTTAGTCCACCATCACTGCAGCAATTTGTTTTATCAATGAAACAGCTTGGACAAATGAATGTCTCAAATATATTGTTTTCCAGAGACAACGCATTGAAAGAATCCCTCTACTACAACAGAGCTTTTAAGTAATGTATCTCCAAGTCAGAAAAACATTTACTTATTATATTCATGGAATTTATCAGTGAGTAAAGAATCCCTGCTATCAATAACCTTTGAACATATCTTGACTGGTGAATAATCTAATTGACCTAATAACTGTGAAACAATGTACAATATTGGCAATTAAGGGAGTTGAACTTTACTTATTAATTCAGAGAATACCAATTTTACGTGTTTTCTCAGGAAATCTTATTTACATATTTGGAACTAAATTAGATTTTTCTGATTAATCATTATGCTATTTGTTGAACTTTAGATCATATGATCAATAAAAGCTTTAATTTCGGGAAAATAATACAACCAAAATTGGACATCCCTCCTCCACAAGTGCTAAGATCTCTATATCAATTCAAGAAACAGAATGCACTATTAATTTAACAAGTCAATATGAGTTACTTAACCTTATGTTCTATCAGTTTAAGGAACTTAAAATTGAGAAGTAGTGTGCTACCTTACACCAGGAATGCGAACTATTTGCATCAATGATATTGTATTTATAACATCACAGACTCTGGCAAGAGCCAACAATACCTTAATTCAAACTCACTCAAAAGTCACAGAATACTACTGTTTTCCATATTTTCCGCTACCTCCTCCATATTGAACTGCTTCACCAAAACAATTCTTGTTCTTGCTGTATAATTTAACTTTTATGTTATTACTTTACTAAATAATGAAACCAAAAATTGAATAATACATATAAGATTAAAGTGCTTATATAATACAAATAAAGGATATGAGAAGAAAATTCAAATGAAACAGATCAACAGCTTCTATATCTACAATATTGCCATTCCACTCTTTTCTAAAGATGTTTGCCCCTTAAAAAGATAGGAACTGATCCGAGATTACCTTTCTTAATTGAAAGAAAAGACCAAACATGAATTGGATCAAGCATAATTAATATCAAAGATAAATTACTGTACAAAAAATTGGACAACATTTCCAAAAAATTATGAGGATTTTCACCCTCCAGAACATTTCAACATTCACTGCAAGAAGGTTTATTGAAAAATTTCACACAACCAAGATGGTATCCGAACAAAATTGAACGCATCATTGCAGCTAAAGATGAATGGTATTGATTGTGATAGAAACATTTACGTGACTTTGAGAAAAAACATGGTGTGTAAATGTAAGATATCTCTTAAACGTGTCTTTGAACTTTACTCACCTCTTTATTGTTTATGTAATATAATCTACTTTCCCCTAAAAATGGGGAAAAACACTTTTAGTTTCACACTGAATATACTTACTTGAGTGATAATGATGACCCATGTGTAAATAGTATAACCTTTAAACAGATGAAACTGATCTGAAACAAAAGAAATTTCTATAAGAATAGGGAGTAGAGGCAGTATCTTAGAATGCTTTCATTCATAATAGTTCTTGCTATACGATTTAAAACCACTAAAGGTTAATTGGTCATATCAGAATATTTGATATTTGGAAATATAATTCAATTTGCAGTGTATTCTGAATTATGTAATGATTTCAAAAAAGTTTATGGAAGTATTTGATTGAAAATTTATGATAATGCGGACATCTCAGTTTGTGTAGCTGTCATATTCAGTTACCACATTTACATGATCAGGTCAGTTTGTAGAAGAGGAATCAATATGACAAGAAAACTTAACACAAAATATTTTACCCAACAAGTAAGGCTTTTTGTAAGTATTTAGATATAAATTCACAACCTACCTTTATCTTCAGTATGTTGACTTGCTTGAAAAATCCACATGGCTAAATTGAGAACAATCCCAAATGAGTATAACAACATGTTCTGCAAATGGAGGGAAGACTGAAAAAATAAAAGACAGGATTCAGATATTTATTCTAAGACACCATTCATAAACACTGAAAGAATAAACAAAAAAATCCAAAGATATTCAAATCTATTTCAGTCGATGCAATGAAAAAAAATCTGTTGTCCTATACAGATCAAGAGAAAAAAATAGCAATAAATGGTAATCTATACCGTTAATATGTTTGCCTGTGATTGGTCAATTTGTCAGAAATTCACCAATCACAAGAGAGAGAATTTGGATCACAGAAATTTGAATAAAGCAGACAACAGAGGCATTTATGGAATTATAAGTTTGTAAATGATCCGGGTTCAGATTCAGTTTAGCAAACCCAAGGGGGTATGAAAATCTTTAAATATAAAATCAATCCATGTTTGTATAACATTTTGATAAAATCATAGACCCGCAAAAAAATTTTGAAGGAATAAGGGAGAGAATGAAAAAATATAGGCATAGAGCGAGAGAAGAGCAAAGGCATGAAATAATGGATAATCTTAGAGGAATTTCCACAAGCCCATATTATAATGCATGTTTGTGTGTTTAAAGTAAATTCAATAAGTGAGGCTACTTTGAGACTGAAGTGAAGATTACTGTCATCCAAGAGTACAGGTTTCAAAACTATCAGATACAATTAATACTATTTCCTTAGATGAGTTTGTTCAGAAAGTAATACCACATCCTTCAGACAGAGATAAATATGGATGCAATGACAATTTTGTCTTGGTTTTGCTTCATGGCCTAATGACTGTTTTGTCTTGAAATTGCTTTGCTGAGTGATAACAATTTTGTCTTTTTTTTGTCTAATTGCTTTCTTGAGTGAGGCCTAATAACTATTTTGATTTTGGATTGTTTGTATTATCAACGCTATACTTTTGTAAAACGCGTAAACAAAACCAATATTTTGGGGGATATTTTTCACTAATCCTAATCTAAGGTAAAATAAAGAGGAGCGGATCTAAATTGTACAAAAAAGGATAAATTAGATATAATACACGGCTGATTATTTTTATCAACTTGAAATGTATAAATTCACTTTTTTAATTAGATCCTTGCCTAGGAGAAAGAATTAGTTTCAATAATTGATAAAGCAAACAGTTTATGCAGTCTTATTAAATGGCAATATAAAAATGTATAGAATTATATATCAATATAAAAATTTTAAGAAAGAATAGCAGAAGTTATATATATATATATATATATATATATATATATATATATATATATAAAACTAAGATAACACTACATTTTTCAATCATTTATTTTAAATTATATTAAATAATATTTTGATTTATGAATGAACAAACTCTAATACAATCCTTCTTGTAGTCATGCTAAAGATAAAGAATCAATGAGAGTGAAGAAATATTTCTAATGAACTTAAGCATCCAGTATCAACGGTTACATCAATCATTAAAAATAATAAAAACAAAAATCTATAAAAATCATAATTGATAACCTGCTTCCAACAACAAATGCTGTATTCTTAGATATATTTTCTCAAATGTAGCATCATCAACGTATTTTTAGTGGTGAATGTTACTGATATCACTGAGGAAGGTTAAGTTCAGTAGATATTTGATATACTAAATATTTTTCATTTCTTACAGCCCTGTGCAACAAAAGAATTTATCTCAACTTGTATCTCATAGATAGTGTAGTAGTTCAATGAATATTATACTTAGGCACCTCTGCATACTTTTACAAGGTGACACATGTCAATGAAAACACTGAAAATTTGTAAACATGTTTATTTCATTTCAGTAATCTTGTGTCTTTCGTAAGAATAATAAGAGGAGGAAATTCACTATAAATATTATTTGTGTCTGACGTATGAAATTGGAGAATTTTGTCTTAGGAAAGTTGCGTAAAGTAAAGGACATAATAATGTACATTACAAGATTTTTAGACTAATCATACTCAGACTTCAAAAATATCAATTATGATAATAGAAAAGTGAATAATTTTATTAAAGATAATGGATCGAATCAGTTGAAATTCTACTATTAGTCGTTAATAGTAGAATTTCAACTGATTCGATCCATTATCTTATGAAAATTAAAATGAATCTGAAAATTAAAATAATGCAATAAAACTAAAATAATTTTTTGTAAAGTCTGTAGTTGCATTTTTAAGAAAAAAATTCAAATTGAAATGTTTGTAGACTCTGCGGTTGCAAAAAAAATTAGGTGACATACAACAGAGTTTAATAAGTAAGTAAAATTATTTGAATGGACGAAATTATCTGACTGATGTGTCTCTGCCTCCTCGTTACACCTCGAGTACAAGTGGAAGATTAAAAAAAAAAATCACCTTGTGCTTTTTATTTAAAAATTTATGCATAAGATACAGTTCATCTCTTATTTTGCAATTTATACAATCTAGAGAAATCAGTTCATTTATATATGTATGCCAATTCATATCAGTAGCAATTAGTAATCTGTACTAAGTTTCTGCTTATTTTTCTTAATACTAAGAGTTAATGTTAGTATTACTAAAAAAATAAATAAAAACTTAACGCTAATCATACATATTACAAATTTGTCCCGGTGTAGCTGGAGATTTGAGTGCTTCTGGGGGGTTGGCACCTTGAGGGACCTCTTCTAACATACTAAGATTTGCCTGTAGAAATGTAGTAAGTGAACCACTATTTATGAAGCATTTGGGAGCCCAACACCATTGAGGATCCTGGGAGCATTTTCAACCCCTCCCCACTTCCTTCAGCTAAAACTCTGGAGTAGTAGGTTCAGTATGGTAGCACAACTATAACAGTGATCACCATATGTTTTGGATGGTAAACTCAATTTTTTTAATTTAAAAAAATTAATAACAAAAAAAAAAAAAAAAAAAAAAAGAAATTCTTGTGAATAGTTGAAAATGGACTGAAGTTGAAAAGATTTGATAGTGTTTAACAACTGCAAAAAACAATATTGGTAACAAGAGAAAAAGCAGTAATTTTTAAAGTGAAAAAAAAAAAAAAAAACCAGTATCCAACAGAAGACCAGGGTTCAAAATTAACAGTATCCCATCATCCCTCAGATGATACAAAATGTTTTGGGAATGTACAGATATCTTCACCAGAACAACTTCAGGATGAAAGGGATTTTACGTCATTTTTCTCAGAAGTCAATTTTATAATTCATATTCTAAAATTACTATTGTTTTTGCTTTGCAAATCTTATCACTAATACAAAAGCCATTGACAATTTCCTGCACACAATCCACATCTTTCTCTGCTTCAATTTTTAGAAACCATCACTCAAAACTGCAAACAGAGGTTTCTTCATTTTCAAGTGAGTCTGGCCAGCTGGGTATGTATGTATCACCCATACAGGTTGCATCAATAAAACTAAAGGGGTGAAAATTTGAATATTTACTCTTTATGTATAGATAAAAACGTTTTTTTCTTCATTTAAAAAAACATTCCCTAACAGGTTTTTCGTGGGTGGTTCAATTTGCAATGTTAGCTTATGCAAAATTGGTCACTTAATTTGTGTCTAGCAGTATTTAGGCTTGTTTTTCAGATTCAAATCTCTTTAGTGATCACTGTTCAACCAAATGCAAGAGAAGTAACTTATTTATTGATCATCCCTTTTTCCAATTTTTTAATTGATCACACCAACATGACATGCTGCCAAAATTTCGGACAGATTCCCAGGTTTGAAATGCCTGTCTATTCAACGAGCTCAGACAGCCCCCGAGTAATACTTTTTTCCCACGAATTTGGAAATGGCCATCTTACATGTGAAGCCAGAATAAAGATAAGAAATGTCTCATGTGGCCAACAGACCAAAAAGGTTGCCCATGCCTGATTTAGAGAGATATAAAGAGTAAACAAGTTTACATTTACGTATATATACACTGTATACGCATGGTAATGTATACTTTTCACCTTCTGTATATATTTGTCTCTCTCAGATACAATTCTGTGAAAGCAATGACTGAATGGTGGGGTGATGGCTACAGGGCAGAGAGACCTCAGTTCTAACACCAGAAGATAAGAGTCAGAATTAGGGTTCTCCAATTTATCTATTCTTAATTCTGTTTTTTTTGCAGTTCACTAGGGATGCAACTAATAATTCTTTCTGATTAATCTGTTGATTACTTGTTTATAAAATGTGTTCTACATGTTCTATAAAATCTTAGAAAATGGTGAAAATAGTTGATTACTGAGCCTCAAATATATTCAGTTTACTGTCATAGAGGACTATGTTGGTGATTGATTTAATAGATAACAAAATCAACTAATTGTTGCGGCCTACAGTTCAAAAAATAACTTGTCAATTTTGCTTAAAAATAATTTGATTTGAGTAAAATAAAAATACAATTATCTATTTCTTGAACATTCTAATGATGTTATTATGCTATTAAATTCTATAAATGATAATAAAGTAAAGAAACTACATTTTGAGTTAACATTTCCTTTGGGACAGTCAAATAGTTTTGGGGATGTTTCTGGAATGATGGTGAAAAAAAAATTAGTCTGGAACCCTGCAAAAGACAACATTGAAAATGTTTACAATGTGACTATTACCTGATAATGTTGCTTTAGAATATATTCTGTGTAGACCCCTGAGAGACCAGAGATGAAGCAGTACAATAGGATCATCAACAGACCTTTCAATGAAATGTGAATTTCTCCAGCAGTCTTGCCACCTTTCGCATGGAAACCTCCATAACTGAAGTCAAAGAACTCAATAAGTTATAGACACAGAATAAATTAACTTGGCAATAGTTTTAAGGTAAAAAAGAATCATGAAAGGAAATTCAACATTTTAAGTGAATGACGTACATTCCAAATGCAGTTGCCAAACAGATGAGAAATTCTTAAGAGTCACTGCTCCCTTCAATACGCATACGATAGAATTTTCAAGTTCAAATCATATTTAATAGAAATGTTTAATTTTTTGCTACAAGAACATTTATTTCTGTAACGGTTTAATTTTCAAAAGCAAAACAATCATAATACTAAAACAAATTTGAGTTTTAATGTACAAGGGTTAATCAACGCATAGCTATTAGCTGAATTTTGATCTAAAATTTACTCTGTATGTTTGATCTATTTCATTAATATTCATCACTGAATTGACAAAGAAGGAGACTATACTGAAAAATAGATATTTGTTTTGTAAAATAATTGTCCTTTTCATCATTATGTAAACAGACTTACTGATGTACTTATGTAAACAGCAGTTTCAAGATTAATCAATAGGAAAGGAAGATGTGAAATTTGAAATTTCAATCCTGAAGTAGGAATTACCCTTTAAATGAATACCTTTATTTTAGTGATTTTGATTTTCATCACATGAAAAACACAGCACCTATTTGTATAACAGTGTGGATACTATTCAAAATAATTAACTTGCCAGGTTTGCAGTTTGTAAGTGACCATAAAGACAACTTGCAGTTTGAGCATATGAAATACAGAGTTGAACGCTCATGCTTTATTCAGTTACAGGTAATGCTTATTCAAGATGCAATATTTGCCAGCCTCTTTCAAGTAGAAGATTACAACAATTCAAAACCTTTCATATATCATTAAAGACTGAGAATCTATATGGAGAGAAAATTGTCCGGTATTATATAATTTTTATAGGTGCCTCTCTGTAAGGTAATGATTAATGATGTAGTCCAATAGACCATTACTGTGTAGTTTGATCCTTACTAAATACTCAATACTTATGCCCAAACTAAGCTAAACTTAGTAAATAACTACAACTCTTTTTACTTATTCATTTTTTTTAAAAACAGAAATTAGTGCATCATAAAGCTTCACTTATTTATGGTGTCTTGTACATGAATTAACCAAAAATCATTTGAAAAAAAATAACTACATAATTATTTTTTTCATCTATAAAAACCAATATCATACTGCATTCAAGTATTCTGACCAATTATAAACAATTTAGTTATTTTGATGAAATTAACAATAGAGAGAATATAATAAATCATGCCATATTACCTAAATAGTAGGCTTACATAAATTCCATTGAATTAAGCATCATAATAATACAAACAATTTCCATTTATCTACTGTTTTGAACAATGGAATCATATATCATACAAAAATTCCAATATAAATAAACCACGGCTAACATAAGATACAAAAGTCTAGACTCTAAATAAAAGACAAATCTTAATGCTGTATAATTCAATTGGAATTAAATCACAAACTAACATGATCCTATACAGTTATTTGAAAATTGATAATATCTCGATCATAATAACATCACAGTATTGGAAACTTTAATTTGTCTTCAATCTAGAAGCAATACAAACCTTTGACTCCAATTATCAGTTTAAGGTATAGATTTTAACGTCAAAATCAATTTCTAATAAGCATTCACCAAACAAAACGATTTCAAGTTCAGTTCGAAGTCTATAAATTCGTACAGCATAAAAATCAAAAGAAAAAATACTCCACCATTTAATTCAGAAAGAATTTGTAAATGCTTATCAGCACAGACTAGATATAAGTCAATAAGAACTAAATGAATATGCTTCTGAATTTATAATGGTTAATGTTTCAATGAAGTGTTGAAAAACTATTGGGATTTACTCAGTGTTCATCTCTTCTAAATTTAGTTTTATTTTCATTTTTTATTTCAGGTAACACTTAATTTTGATGAAATGAATTGTTTTTTGCCAAAACACTAAATATTATATTTACCTTCGCAACATTAAGTATTCTCCTCATTTAGATCGATTCAAGAAACAATATTTTGTCAACTAAGTGTCAATCTTTTTGTTTGAAATTCCAAACTTGCATGATATCTCTAAGGAATTGTTATCTTTTACCATATTTTTCAAATTATCGACTATATCATTTCTAAAAGTTATCAAAAACTACACAGAATTTAAAAATAAAAACCAAAAAATATATTAAAATTATTTACTCACCTGTCAAAGACCCCTGCAACTGTCAGTAAACCTAAGGATACCCACTGTACAGAAGATATAGGCCTGATAAAAAAAATTGGTAAATTATGGGGTTGTCAAACTTCAAATTGCCAATTTATTTGTATGAACAAAATTTTCAATTCAAAGAACAAAATATTATCCTTTGGTCAATTCCTTGGATACTATACTATCCCACAATAATAAAGAATTCTTTGGAAGGAAACTTCCTCTAGGATTCTTGTTCACAATTTGATCCTGATTAGAGAAATTCTTGAAAAAAAAAAAAAAAAATGATGTAGTGGTAGTTCATTAGAACGAGGAGAAGGAGAAGAAGAAGATATTACTACTACTACACACATATATATATATATATATATATATATATATATATATATATATATATATATATATATGTAATATACACACACACATAATATGCTCCAGAAACTTAGTGCCAGGAGCAACTGCCTAGGTTCACCTCATGGACGGCCCTGTTTGATAGCCAATATATCGATTTTATGATATTGTGGGACTTCACCTATGGTGATGGCCTCACAAACTATACTAAACCAGCCATGGTTCTGGGTTAATAAAAGAAGGCAACAAGTCGGAATTTCGTTTAAATGTTTTATATAGAATATTGATTATCAATATCTCTGGAGACGGGAAATGCCTATTCGCAGTTGAAAAGAGAGGAGGCCGATTTTCATCTAAGTCAAACTGACGACTGGTCTCTCATGTCACGAACGGTAGTCTACTGAATGGTAGCAGCGGTTGACGGTTACCAAGGGCGGCGTCTAACACGAGAGAGACTAGCAGCGATTCTCTTCTCCAAACCCAATTTTACTCTGCTGCTGTTACGAAGATCCCTCCTATTTAAGCCCTTGGTATCAACACTGTATTTCTTTGTAATTGACTTCCTTTCTTTCTTTTTCCTGTTATCTCGATCTTTCCAGAAAACCCCAAATATTGACCCTCATCCATCTTGCGACGCAAGTCCATCCAAGATCATAAATTAGTCTCCCTCTCTCTCAAGGACTCTGCAAATAACTTTTCTTTCATAAGCTTTACTCTTTCTCTCAAGACCCCAGACACTGGCCCCTTATCTGGCCATCTAACCAAGAGGAGAACTTCTTTAAAAGTACTTGTTTTTGCAACCCAGGATTTGACAGAAGATATTAGATTGAGAAAGTGCAGGAGATTCAACTTCCTATAGTATCTCGAAAAACACATTAAGCCCTTATCTGGTCATCGAATCGGGAAGAAAACTTTCTCTAAAAGTATCTGTCTTTTGCAACCCAAGGATTTGACATAAGATATTAGATTGAGAAAGTACAGGTGACTCCCACTTGGAAGCACATAATTCTCACTTTCCACAGTATCCTCAAAAAACACATTATCCCTTTTAACACAGATAACTCCTTTTTGTAATAACCATAGTAATTACTGGTAATAACCATAGTAATTTTTGGTAACAGCCATAGTAATTTTCAGGACACGGGGGACTCCTGGCCCCCTAGTGTCACAATATAGTTTTGAGTCTTCTGAAAATGAATCCTACTATTTTATGAATATTCACCAAAACCAATAATTTACAATGATATAAGAAAAACTCTGTGGATACAAGATTTGTCTCAACATTTAAGTGACCTCTCTTAAATCAGGCCATCTTCTGACTCAATTTCATTTTGACAAATATACTCACCGTTTTATGATTAGTCTATACAGCAAGGCAGTGGAAGCAATTTTTAAATTGCTTAAAACCTAGAAAAAAATATAAAGTGTAATATATCAGTATTCTGTTTATAATTTTGAGAAAGATAAGCAACGTTCAAAGAGATTTTCAGATGATTAAACTCATTGTTTGTGTTATAAATCCAAAGTTTCAACTCAATGTGGCTTCCGCTACTTAACAGGGACAAAGTATGGAAATCCGAACCTAACAGGGAAAGTAGAGAAAATAGACAATACCAGAATCCTATGTTGTAATGTAACTACCACTGGAATAATCTATTTAGTATCATCATTGGAAAATTCTGTATACCAGCATCATATTTCGATATTATTCCAGCAGAATAGGTAGATTGAATCGGCTGAAACATTGTGTTTATAACACAAGCAATACAGAGTTCAATTGTCAAAACAACTCTATGAATATATAAGTAGTTTATCAAAATTTCAAAATATCATGAAATTTGTTTTATTGTTGTAACTTTAACCTGCTAATTGTAAGGCTAAGATAAATACTTGAATTATTTCCAACTTACTCGATATATCTGAGCTATTCTAATGCCAGAACATCGTTTATAACTTTGGATTCATAACTTAAGCTAGCATTCAGGGCAAATTTTCTCTTATTTTACAACAAAACTAACCAGAAACAAAGAATAAAGAGAAAAAGTAACAATAATTAAACAAACAAAATATAAGAGTATATGGGAAATTAAAAAGTGCTCTAGTAGCATACAGAAAAAGTCAATGATTTCTAGTTTGACATTTTTTCATGTTTTTCAGAAAGGCATATCAGGAAAGAACAACCATTAGGTTTAACACTCCAAAATTCCACTACCTAATCATCCCAGAGAATAAAAGCATTGATTAAGTATCTATTTGCCTGGTGGTTACAAGTTCAATCCCCAACTCAAGCAGTGAAACTCATATATTCAGGTTCAATAGAAAAAACAAAAGAAGCGTCACTTGGAAGAAGCAACTGATACAAGATATTATTTGGTAGGTATGGAATGGGAACAAGCCAACCCTGGGGATTGAATGAAGGGTTTGGTTTAAAATTCCTAGGTTACCAAATACAACATAAGGCTAGAGTGTACAATGGCCAAAATGTTGTATCTATAAGAATCAATATGAGAAAATTTGTCTGAATAGATTGATATATAATAAAAGCTTAATATAAGGGAAAAAGTGGACGAGGGAAAAAAAGAGGATAAGTAATTATATCTGAGAAAAATATCTGATTACAAAAACCATTTTTTTTTAAAGTCATGATGTACTCCAGTTCTTGTTGAACTATCAAGTGTAACACCTTTTCAAGAATAATAGACAATGTTTGAATTTTAAGAAGTAATATATATTTTAATCAGTATTTATTACATAGTCTGTACTACCTTGTCAATAGGAAATATTTAGTAAGAAAAATAAATGTTGCAAAAAAAAATCAAATTAAAAATTAAGATAAACGTTTTATGACTAAAGGTTAGTCATAAAAAATTAATGTTTCAGAAAGAAGTTTTAGAGTTGCAGAAAATGGCACAAGCATCTGAAAGTCAAGATGTCTCACAGAGTCATATATAGAAGTACCACGAAGAATGTCACCAAAAACTTGGAACAAGTTCATTCTACAGAAATTGAAAGTTCAGAGATAGAATGAAGCTTTTTTAAAATTATCCCATCTTTGTTTTAAACTACTAAAATGTATGTACTGTCAAACTTTATTTATACTACCGAGAGACAAGTATTCATGTTTCTCTCCTCCAAAGAAAGGATAGTATTTTTTATGAAATGTTGCCAAGTTACTAACTTAAATGGTGGTGAATTTGAGATCAGGTTTTTCAAGATAAACAAGTGAATTGAAGTTTTTTTTTCACTTTAGTTTCTTTATGGCTATTTCTACCATTGATTTTTTGCAAAAAGTATATTATAGTCCATTTGCTTGATTTTAAAAAAAAAATCTGAATTCCTATTACTGCCTAAAATTCAAGTTAGTTTCAACTATTGGTTCTTTTGTCACGGTGACAAATGTAGAGAGGTTAGTGTTGTAAACTAGCAATCTAAAAGAATGATGAACTGGTTTTGAATAAAACAAATGTTAATTGAAAAAAAAATGAATGAAAGTATGCATTTACAACAAAAAATGAGGTGAAACCCTATCATGATTAATCAAACAGAGTTAACATTCAATGGAAACAATACGCTGACCCTCAATAAAAGTTTTCACTGAAAGGAGGAAAATGGACAGATATTTGTATTGGATCAGTTCAGTTTGTGTGTCTATCAGGAATCAAGTTTCAGTTTGCAGTGCACTTCAGGTCACCAATACACATAAGATGCATTAAGAAATACTATAGAATTTCAATACGATATGGCAAAGACAATATCTAACTAAAACAGAGAAACCATTATTAATTTTTAAATAGTATTTTTTAAATTTGAATCTATGTAAGAAAATACTAGTCAAAAATTGATAATGGTTGACAATGCTTCCATGAGAAAATATCAGGATATAACAGTGAAAGTTCTAACAAATAAAGTGATAAAATTACAACAGTGATTCCTTCACCTGATAAGTAGTAGGATCCATTTGTAATTGCATGTGGACTGCAATGTTGTTGTTGATGCAATATAGAATTGCAGGCACAGCAAATGGAAGGCAAAACCAGACCGTTGGTAAGTGAAGACCTTTTTTCCAGTTTTCAGCAGTGAACAAAGAGATTGATATAAGGATCTGAAAGATTCACAAGATATCCAGTAATTTCAGCCATTCCTATTTTACATCCCAATATTAACAATGTTACAAATAATAACAAAGGGCAGACTTTGATAAATATTGAAACATGAATACATATACATGGGCTATGAAACATTTTTTTTTACAAAATTCAAGTTACAATCAGTAAACAGCAAGATGAACACATTACATTTCAATTCATTGAAAGATTTCAGACTTTATAATTTATTACGTACGAAGACAAATTAAAGAAATTAGGATCTGAAAAAACACTGAAGGGAAGAGTGTAAAAAAAATAAAGACATAAAAACAGACAAGGTTTTCTACAAAAAAGACTTTGTTGTGAACATTAAAGAGTTGGGTGCAGGACAAAGAAGTCATAAAAATGTATAAAATCTGTTTTGAAACTTAAGATCAGAACAAACACCAAAGAGTTGGGTGTGGAAAAAAAAGTAATAAAAACATATAAGGTTTTCTGGTGAAAAAGATTTGCTTGAGAGCCTTTTTTTTTTTTGCTCAAAATAAGACGACAACTTCAAGAGCCCAGTTAGTTATACTGTTAATGATATCTATGATTGTTGACAGGCTGCAAAATTGACAGGTCTTTCCAATTTTCAGCCATCATCATTGTCAGGAAATCCTTATTAAAACACCCCATTTCAAAAGTATAAGCAGTCCAAGTGTTGTAAAACACAAACAACCAGTCGGAAAAAATCTTGCAGAAATGCACAGTTGAAGGTATATCCCTCTCAGCCCAGCCTCTGTCAAAGGCATCAGGGATATAAAAGAAAGAACAATCTTCTAAATTACAAAGAAACTGCATTTCTTCCCCAATTTAACCAACAAGAGATCAAGGAAAAAAGAAATTGTATCTCTATGAATTGAAACTAAGTCAATATTAGTGTAAACTGTGTTCTTCACCTTTTCTAAGTTGAATTCCCTCACTTTTTCCCCCCCACTTAGATCCCTGTTTAAAATGAAAAATATACAATTTGGAAAGCCAAAGGAGTAAGGAGCTAAGTGAAAGGGTTACATTTGAGTGGGCAAAGATCTATAGGATAAGGAGAAATAATATTTTTCATGGCAAGTAGTTTTATAAGCATTAAAAGTATAGAGACATAAGTAAATAGACACCATTGTTTTTCTTAGATTTGACATTTAAAAAAAAAAAAAAAAAGATATGTTTATTGATGATTAACATACTACAAAAAGCATGAGAAATAATCTCAATTACCTCACATGCCTTGTACTCCAGGACCACAGCAAATGCCAGATTTCCAAAAGAGAGCAAATTGCTGGTCAGTCTTGGGCTGGAATTATCCAGTCTCAAATGTGAATTCCATTTTCAAATGTGAATTGTATTATCATACAACTCACTAACAAAGCAAAGTAAACCACTAGATCTTGTTCAGGTCAACTTAAGCCACCAGAAAAATATCTTCATGTGGTGAAATAAAAGAATGGAAAAAAAAAAAAAATTCCTCCTGCAAAATAGTAGAGCATGTATCACACCATATGGATGGAGTTTCAGCAAACTCATTTTTTTCAGACGAATCCTCATTTGCTCATTTTTCGAATAGGAGATGAGTGTAGGTCCTAAGAATGCTTAGCCAAAGATATTGTTTAAACCACCTGCAGCCCATTATAAAACAGAGTGGATTTTTAGTTACAGTATAGAGAGCAATTTAGAGAACATGTTCAAAGCTTCTAAAGTGTGCGAAGAATACCAATTCAGAAAAATATATATCTGTCTCCAGGAAGGATTTTTCCCAATATTCACTGGTGTTATTTGGATGAAGTCTTTTCAAGAAGGATGGAACTCCACACCATATTGCAAAATCTTGAGAATGGTATGAGTGAAAAGGGTTTCACAGCCAAGTCAATCTCCTGACATGAATGGAATAAGCCTAGAAAACTTTTTCATGAAAGATTTGCTTCATGCTGTCAGATATTCCAAACGAAAAGATAACAAATCTGATAAATTCAACATCTGAAAGTCAAAACTTTAGAATCTTATGACAAGTCCATCAGATTATAATTTGTATAATACTGATCTGTATAGCAGTATATTTGAATGTGAGTTTGTACAACTGCTGATACTGGATAATCACTCCAGAAACCAGAACAATGAAATATATCACTTCAGCACCAATATCTTGAACGGATCTCAATCTTCCAACTCCATTCTATCATAGCTGTACACATACACAATGACCTATTCCACTGGTTGTGAAAGGAGGTCTTAACCCAGTACACTATTTCCTAGCATATGGATGAATACATGTACAGTTATATAGAACCCTGTTTTGATGGCTAATAAATGCTCCTGTTTGAAAAAAGAGGTATCTATTTACTTTGTCATGTTTTAGTAATTTTAGATCTTGATATCCAGGTAAAACAGCATATATAGCATTGATAAATGGAGTGCTGTCTAGTGGGGAACTGGTAACATATTGTGCTATCTTTTTTACCTTAAATGTTTGTCCCTGTGGAGATCAATGCTGATTTTGAAAAACCAAAGAGTTGGTTTCATTTCATAATGGAAAATCTTTGAAACAGTAATCAATACCTCAAAGATGAAATAACTGTTGAAGGTTTAAATGAGCTGATCCATTCAAATGGTAGGGAATTGGGGATTTTTAAATCCACTTATTAACAGAGTTTTCATGAAGGACTTGATTTAACTGCAATAGTAGAGGATAGAAAGAAATCAGCAAGAGTGTTAAAGTCGGGAACGTTGCAGAGATATTCCACTAATACAAACAGCAAGGTTGATGAAATGCCATTGTGTGAGCAGCAAAAATAGTGAAATGCTATTCTATGAGAGCCAAACGTTGATTTCAAGCACATTTGTTTCAGCTTCACCTAACCTACAAGTTTTAAAAGCTTGGTGAGATAACTAAGACTTGAAGTACAATTTGGTTAAATACAAATCATCTCAATTTGCACATTTTATTCAAGTAGCAGTAACTTATCTAGGCCAGACAAATTATACTCAATGGTTACTGATTTCTTAGGAAATTGACCAGATGTTCTTTAAATCAAACACTCGTAATTATTATTAATAATTTTTGACTATTCTTTCTTTCATCTAATTGCTGTTGCTTTTTATTGCAACTCTGAAACGATTATGCAACAATCATTAAATAAGCAGAGCAGATCAGAAATAGAGAATATTCCTCCACAAAGATTGCATTTTTTATCCTTGAGATCCTGTCGTTCTATTACAGTACTGCTAGCAGTTTAGCCACAAAAGAATTCACCAGTAGATATCACAAATGAGCAATATTTAATGACTGTTGAATAATGGTAGGAGAGTTTCAATAAAAAGCAACAAAAATAAGATGAAAGACTAATAAAAATAATTTTGATAGTAGAACATTTTGTTAGAAGAACATTCTAATTTATGACCCCTTTCAGCATGCAAAACAGGAATATTTCATAAAAATTTTTAAAACATCAGTATAACCCATATCATTATTAACCGATCATTAAAAGACAAGGGAGAATAAAGCAGCACCATACTAATCTGTCAATTTGTCTACTTTCAGATACATAGGTGTTATTCTATTGTTAAGCCAATTAGCCCATTAATGGACACTGTAGCTGAATTGCTATCCCCCAAATCATGAAGATGAAATATATGAAAATATGGCTGGAAATCTGCTGTGCATATGACCAATAAGTCATGCACATATATTGAAATAATTCTGAATTAAAATACTGCAATGGTTCTTTCCAGATCTTTACTGAAATTTCAAAGAGTGCAGTTTTCTTTTGTGATATGGTAAGAAAGTTGTACAAAAAATTCTAAAATCCAAGATTGCCACCACCTAACATCATCATATGTTAGGATTAGGTAATTACATTTTTTCCCCACACAAACCTGGTGCAATATTGATCATTTAATTCCTGCAAAGCAACCCTATATCATGAACACAGTCAAACTTTTTAATTTGTCCAGAAAAATTTGGCACTTAAAAGGTTAAGATTAACTAGTTGGTCAGACAAGCATACCAATATTTATTTATAACCACATGTCTCTCTGGACAGCATTCTCTAACAGAGTGACTAGACAACTGCATCCCCCAAACTTTCTCTGAAAAGCATATCTCCTGATTAGGGTCTGACCTACTTAACATAGCAAGCACTTCCGTAAATACAGATATTTTTATTTTCTCATTTTCTATTTAGTAGCTTGATATAGATCTGAACAGAAAATCCTCATCATCAAGTCAGTTGTTAAATATTTTGATAAAAGCATACACTTACTTTCATTATTTCTGTTACAAGAACCATGGATGCTGAGCTAAATGGTATTTTGCCATCCACTTCACATAGATGTACCAATACTGTATAGGATCCATAAATAAATACTCTGAAATGTTTAGAAAAAAAAAAGAAAGAAAGAAAGAAGAACAAATTAAATACACACAAAATACAGATTGGATTGATCAACTGATTTCTTTTGAACCCAGGAAGATAGCAACATATGCTTTTCTGATTTGAAAATGTCACTCATCTCATGAGGCCAATTTAGTCTTTTTAATGATTATATATTTGATGTACGATAAAACATATCCATACAATAATTGAGTTGTGCAATGAATGTATACATAAACATAAATACATGTGTGTGTGTGTGTGTGTGTGTCTTAAAAAATCTATACAAAATGATGACAATGTCTTACAACAAAAATTTAGGAGAAAATTTAGATTAATGAGATAGATCATGCCTACAATGAGATTTGTGTCAATACATTCTGGTTTATGAGACCCGTGGTCCAAACTTCTGAGTTATGGAGGCATAGGAAGTGAATGGTAATACCTCCAAATTGATATTACTAGCTAAATAAATGTTCCAAAGTGCCTTTTGCAGTTAGTTTAATGAAATAATTTGATTCACTAATTCAAAACAAAAACAAACTTCAAGTACCATGCATGCTGTCATAAAAGTCAACTTCAAAAATTTTAAGATGTTAATTCATGTTTAGGCTCATATTTGTCCCCTTTGTATCACCACCAACTAAAACAGCACTATTTCCATAAGACTGTCAAGTTCATAGGGTCTTTTTACTTAAAAAGTTGACTTAGGGCAAATAATTTTGAACATAAAAAAGTCAAAACGATACTAAAACTTTAGTATAATGAAAAAAATCTAGTTACTCACCCAGATAGGAGCATAATTCTCCAAAGACAAACATTAAATATTTCCTTAACATTTCTGTCTTCTGGAACTGTAATTGAAACACTTGTGTCCTACAGAACAAAATGAATAGAAATAAAATAAATCAGATGGTATAAAATGAACCTACTGGTCTATGACTTGATAAATTCTTTGTGAAATATTTGTTCCTAAATAAACAAAATTGAAAAGAAAACACTCTCCAGGTCAATCAGCAAACAACATGTTCTGAAACTGAAAGAGGATTTGAGTAAACAATAAACATTTTTCACAGGAACACTTTTTTAAAAGATTAGACAACAGAATCCAATTTTATTTTAATTTATCAGATGAAGTTTTGTAAATCATTATTATTAATTCTTTGCTACTATTTACCTTCATCTTATATTTTGTTGCTTTTTATCACAACTAAACTCAGGTTGGGTTCCCTTCAGCAGTAAGTCAAAAAAATTAGCAGCACTGGATCAGAATAAAGAATAGGTTGCAGGTGATAATCAAACTCACAACAAAGCTTGACCGTTACTACCACTGAACCACTCCTGGACCTCAATGGCAAGAGCCAGTCTAAATAAGACCCTTACACTCTTTCTTTATCCCAATCCCTTCTGCACCATGTTTATTAGTAACTGGCAATTAATTTTCAGCAATCCATTTGCATTTTGTTAGTCTCTATTTTTGAATGCCTTTAGCAGTGTAGACAAAAAATTCCTGAGAATAGACAAACCCAAATGCTGACCTACATCCATACATCTACCAAGATGACAGATGCTTATAGTCCAGTAGGAATAGGATTTGAGGCAGGAAAAAAATGAGGCCAAACTGGATTTTGCACCATTAATTATTAATCAATTAATTGTTGGTTGCCTACAATAACATCCAAAATCCACTCAAACCTGATTGTGACAAAAAAGTATGAGCATGTGAAAAATAGCAATATTTCTAAATATATCACTCAGATTTGGAGCTGTTTTCGTAGTTACGAAAGAACTACTTAGATAAAATTTCACTGACACCCTAGTCTCCTGTACATTCCCCCTGCCAATCTCTGATGACTCAGCCTAACATACTATCAATCATATCAATCTAAATATATGTATTTTTTGGTTTGGCATTGCTCAAAAAATTTCCCATGCAAATTAATGATAATTGCCTCTTTGCTCTACGCCATTCCAGCTTCTGAAAGATTTGCTTCACTTGCAGATAGCAGGGGAAACGTGTTTTTAACAATACATGAGAATATTGATTGATTTGTTCTGCACTTGTGTATCAATGAGACATTATGGAGAATTGAAAAAACAAACTAAGCAATATGTTGATTCCTGCAGAGTGTCCTAATGAAAAGAAATTACTATGTATTCTACATCATTTTTGTAAGATTAAAAAATTACAGACTCAACAGAATTAAAAGCAACAACTGAAGATCATTCACAACTCTATATTTTCTTCATTAACATCGGGCAACATGTGAGTGTTCATTCATCCCAAGAAACGATATGGCACTCCTTCACTCAGAACATGAACAAAGGTTACCCTACAAGAAGTCCCTATGAACTCTCCAGCTTAAGGGGAATAACTATATACTGGAAATTGGATTATTTACTTGGCAATTCTTTTTTTCTCTTTAGATGTGAGCACAGTCTTTATGATAATAAAAAAGGCCTTGTGTCCCACTAAATACTTTGGAAAAATTTTTTCTTTAAAACAAATTGTCCATTCAGTCCAACCTGATGCCTCCAACCTTCAGGCAAGTGTAATCAGAATGATTTGGAACATCCAACTGATTGTCTATAATGCTTTCTATAGAAAAATTATTACTTTTTAATCTAGGAATTTGTCATAAACATTGTCTGACCATTTGTTGACAGCATTCTTATCTATATTGGACTGACAGCTGATTTGTTTGATGTGATCTGGGTCACATTTAAGAGGACATTCAAGTTCCTTTAGGTAAAAATCAAACATACATGAAATGAACAAGCGTTCCTCTTTTTTTACACTTGGAACTTCCACTGAATGATGAAATAACTTTGGTTATCTCGACCTCGTAGTCCAACAGTAACACTAGTTAGCTCAGCTCTCTATAAATCAATTCAGTTTTGGTCTCCCTCCAGTCATTCAACTTCTCAAATTGGTACTCCCAACATAGATCTGCATTCTCTTGACTGGGCTCCTTCAGACCAATCAGCACTACCTTCAAGACTGTGTGTGGCATCTTCATTGCTTATTAATTTTTCTGATTAAATTGGAGGTCCTGCCCTAGACCTTGCATCTCTTCCTTTTGATATTTTTGACCGGCATTACTTGGAAGAGCCCAGAAAAACAATCGAGTATGAATCTTGTTTATATAAACCGTTCAATCATTCACAAGAATCTTCAATGTTGACCTTTATCGAAATCTAACCTGAATGCATCTCTGGCTTCTCCTTTAAATGAATTTTTCCAGTTTTAAAATTTGAAGTTTTTTTTTTGTAGTATGTGATGCTTCAACTTCTATTACTTGGCATATTAAATAATAGGATAAGAGTCCTCATCAAGATCCATTGTAGGTTCTGTAAGTGGTATAACTTCTGGTGTATTGATGAACTTTCGTGGTTCAGAATACCCTTTTGTAACCTGGTTGGATTTCTCATACAAGTAATTAGTCCTGCTATCTACGGAAAGGCAATCTTACCAGACATACCCAAAGCTGCCTCAATTGAAATAACCTCTATTCCTGATTTCCTTGTCACCCTGACAAGAAATATGACCAAGCTGGCTGCATATAGAGCAGTATTTCATCACAGCATAACAGTAATGCGCCATGTGGCCAACCATTCCACACAGGTAGCAATGGACCTGTCCAGATTAGCAATCATTGGCTGAATGGCTGACAAGTTGACATATCGACAGCAGTGACACTTATGATATTCAAATCCTATGGGTTTAGAAAAAGTCATCCTCCTGTTTCCCCATTATTTTCAGGTGGACATCTTATTTTTAGAAAATTCTTTTAAACCTGATATCACCTGGTTTTCAGAATTTATCTATCCTCCTGAAACGTTTCACATAGTTTTTTCTTATCTCTGGCCAAGCTTCTGAATTCTTGTTTCAGTATGGGTACCTTGACGTTTTTGTTTTCAGTTCCAATTCCAACCAAACTTCTTATTTCCTGTTTTAGTATTGGGACCGGTACTTCAGAATCATCTACTTTTGAAGTGGGTGCAGTTTGGTTTTTGAAGAATCATCTTGCCTATTGTCCATTTTGTTATCTTCAATATTTTTTCAGAAATTTCAAAAATTCATTCAACAGACATCTCAGTACATTTTCTAATGATTTCTTCAAAAGTAAACTTGCAAGACAAATTTTCAGCACTGTCTCCAAGCTTGTGAGGAAATTCTGCATTATGAACCACACATTCGAAGAGTTCATTGTTGTAAATCTTTTTATACATTTAATGAATTTTAGAATCTGCTGTCTCAACATTCTAAAGAAAGATTTTGGAATATTGTTCTTCCAAGGTTGTATTTCACATATAAAATGTTTCGAATTTCCTCTGGTAATTATTTTGTCAGATTTGTTTGTAAATATCCCTTCAATTTTTGTCTCTAAATCATTCTATACATCCTTCATGGCCAGTCCATTTTTCTCACAAGATCTCTTTTCTGTCTTTGTAGTTTCAACTCCTTACTTTCTGAAGTTATTTCTTCAGAATTTTTATCAGCGTCCTCAGTGACTGATTTAGCATTATTCGTGGTTGTTTTTTAACAAAATTTATACAAAACATTTTGTCAAGATTCGTGTATGACTTGGATAAGCTGTTTTCTGAACTTAATTCCACTTGGTTCGTATCTGTAACTGCTAATTTGGCTCTACCCCCCCAAATGCAGTGGGGGCCAATTTTCCATTTTTTATGCTGTCAAATATAAAGCCATGTCTTCATACCACTTACAATGATACTCTGAGGAAAAGATATGTAATTTCACTTCTTCAACTACGGGAATATAATTAGTGCTCATCCTCGTTGGGTTTTTTTCTTCAATTATGAAAATATAAATGTTTGTCTCATACGTTTCTTCTTTTTCAGCAATGGTAAATGTCATCACATACTTTTGTCATATTGTTTTTTTCTTAACAATGGGTCTGCTACCACAGTGAGATCAAAAAATGATAGACTCGACAATTAAAAACAGAAGATTATTTACAACTCTTCAACATCAGACAGCACTAAGCTGACTGACTACTCATGTTTGTACTTATGTGCATATTATTTTTTGGCAATTGTTTCTTCAAGTAAAAAATAAAATCATAGCTGCGATTGGCTTTCACTTGAACTTCATTTTTAATTTTTCAGCACCAACTGAATTAGAACGTCATTCAAAAGAGATAGATGAAAATTTCATTTTTGAAAAAAATTTTTTTTTTCCAAAATCAAACCCGGCACAAAGATTATATAAATATATTCAGTGATGGGGCTAGGTCTGACTGTGCCCCCCAACAACAATTATTATTGAGATTTTTTCACATCATTTCAGATTTTTTTCAGGTTGTTTCTTTGATTTCAAGGTTCTCAGATATATTGTTCCACCAGAGCACTGCCCCATGCACCACCTCTGATATATTTTAAAACAATGTTTAAAGATAGAAAAATTCTAAAAATTCAATATATCAATAGGTAACAAAAATTCCCATCATTTTTTACTAGTACTATTATATATATATATACATATATATGTATATAACAAGAGAAAAGTTATACTTTGTTATTATAGTATAATGTATATGTAAAAAAGGAGAAAAAACACTGAAGAAAATTATAAATTGTATTGACAGATATTAGGAAATAAATGACTGAAAAGACACAAGAATGTTTTAAATTTTTTTTGTTTAGTGTTTAAAGCTGTAAAAACATTATATATATATATATATATATATATATATATATATATATATATATATATATACACACACGTACACACGTGAGCCGTACCTTGTATCAAACCGATCTTTCTTCCCCTTACCCTTCCTACCCTTTCTGCCACACATATTGTATCATTAGCAGCCATCAACTATGACGGTTGAACACTTATGGTAACCATCAGCAAAGGGATTCAGTATGTCATAGCACTGCAGTGGTATGTTTGACAGATTACATTCAAATCGCCCCAGTTGGTTGGGATTCATATAATCTGCTTCTTAACGGTCAGAAATTACATTTCTACCTATAATTAATCCCAAGACTACAGATGAAAGTTGCATCCACGCTGCTATGTCTTATTCAAAATCAGGCGGAGATTTTGAACTCAGTGACAATAAATCAGTCTCTTTGGCTAAAAACTGTTTAGGTAACACAGAAATTGAATATAGTATGCTGGTTAGGATGCTTTCATATGATGAGCTCCTAGGAAGTATTGGCTCCTCAATTCATGTAGTACTGAACCATTCATTAACTGATAAATGCCATGGCCTAACTTGGTTGATCATATGATGCAAGGAAAAGCAGTTTCACAAGCTTTGTATGGTCACTTTATGGTCAAAGCAGCTTTAATGACAAGGCTTAGTGACTCAGTTTTACCTAAGATAGATGCTCAGCTAAATAAAACTGACAGTTTGGAATAAAATGATGGTATTGAGCATGGCCTTAATTTTTTTCTGGGTTCAACTCAAGAATGGTTCACTTCTACTTTGTTTCAAACTTTTTGTATCATATGGCTGCAGCAGAAGCATAACCTCAGGTAATTAAGAGCAAATCATGGAGAATTCAGATCAAAAGATATTTTCATTATTTTGATGAGGTGTCTTAGCAGACCATTTGCATAAAGTGCAACGAGGCAATCTATATTTGCAGGAACCCTAGTCAAAACAACATTATCTACCATACTTGGGTAAAAAAAACTTATCGGCAGAGAATCAATCAAGGAACAAGTTACAATCATTTAATGCTGAAAAAAGTTTAAACAAAAGGAAAATCTCAATTGATTTCAATGAAATAGTCATGATCTGGCTATTTTTCAATCATATTTGTCATATGACTGACCTCCCTAGTACAAGATAAAGTACATGATAAAGAGCCATGTTTGAGCTAATAGACAAGTTGATTATGCCTTACTTAAATATTAACTGATAGTACTTTCACTAAGGATACCTATTGTAGAATGATGGTTACCATGTTTGTCTCACAGATCTGCTCATTAGTATAATGAGTTCAATTCTCACTGAATACACCACTATGATTGTATGCCAGATTAAACCAACTTCAGTGAATAACTGCTGTGCGTAGTGTAGAATGGTTGTTGGCAAGTTCGTCTCACAAGATCTTTTACTAATGTAGTGAGTGCAATTCCTGTGGCCCTGAGCCAGATTAACCAAAGCTTTATAAATATTGGTAGAAGTTGTACGAACATTGTTCAATTTCTTGTCTGCAATGATTAGAGAGCCAGAGTATATGTAACCTAAATATATAAAGAGGATTTTTGCTCGTGTATGGACATCTGTTGTATTACTATTTTATCAAGTTAGCTTGATCGAACAGTGTTAAGTCTTCCAAAGAAATCTATAGATAAAAGGTGTAGCTGAGAAAAAAGGGCTGCAGATAAAAATATACATTGTGACACCATGAATGTAACTTATCTTATACCCCCATAGAGCAACATATATAAAAAAATATCTGGTTTATTCTTTGTGTTACTGAGACAGATATTTTAAAAACACATAACGATACTGGTGCAAACAGTAAAAATGTACATTGATCACAAGCTCAACCCCAGTTGGCGGTGGCTCCGTCACTCTCCATATCTCTCCAAAGCTGGTCTCCCCAATTAAATAAATTCTCCTTTCTTTCCCACGACAGTCTTGATTTAGTCTCTCCATTCTTCAGGTCAGGACAGATTCAAACATCATCATCATCTTGTTTTACATACTAAATGATACATGATACATGATTTTCACGCATTTATTTCTCACAAAATTTTGTAATAAAAAATAGTAAAGAAATTACTTTCATTGAATTATTCAAAGATTGAAATGAAAAGATATCATAACCTTAACAAAATATGTATTGTATTGATTTCAGATGTTGTTTGATTTAATTTTAAGAGATTACTGAAACAGACATTAGAACATATTCTAAGGTCAATGTCAAGTATTGTTCGAGCCTTCAGTGAAAGCTATCACTTATGATATAGTTTCACCTTAACATTCATGTTCAGTGACTTCATGACTCTCTTACAGACTTTTTTTCTTTTAAATAGGATATTTAATAGTTATTATTGCTTTTGAAAACTGGAGGACTAAATGCATAGCAACTGAGTGTCTTTAGTGTGAGTAGCAATACATTACTAAACTTACAATTTCAAAGTGTCAGGTGGCCTGTGTGCATGCTCAGATCAGCGTAATGGAGACTGATTATCAGGACAATAAGTATACCTCAAGTGAGAAATCGACACTTTTTTAACTGGGTTCAGTCTCGTTGCGCGGCATGCTTTGGTTGGAATTCTACAATTCATCCATGTTATCAGGTGTTGAGAATGGGTCTTGAATTTCAGATGAGCTGTTTTGTAACTGACCAGCTGAAGCTAGATCTTAGACACAATTGTCTCTTTGCTACTATGAAGATAAACATGAGCATACAGAGGACTTACCTCAATATGTTCCGCCTCTTCAACCATATTTTTTTGTTGTTTAGTTGGTGATCGAGGTTAAAGTCATTCAATAGATTCCAAAACTTCTTTTGGAAAAATTATCAAATGTAGAATTCAAATTATTGAATTTCTCGTATTCTGAAAAGGTATAGGTTACCAGTCTCGAATTGACTTTATATATTGATTGAGGAAATAAACAAAACACAAGAACTGACCAGGTGCAAGTATATTTTCACACATTTTGCTATCAGAAAAAAAAAAAAAAAATCATCTGTATTGTCAACAGCAAGCCACCTAAAGTCATGCACAATACAAATTGACATGACTAACCTCACACAGCTTGGACTGAATTGACAAGTTTCTTGTCAGAATCCTATAGACAAACTACAGGTTATAGCAAGTTGCCAACAGAGTATACAATTTGAGTATTAAATTTAAACAACATTGTAATTAGATAGTATTTAATGGTTAACATAGTTGATATTGTAGTGTAGGTAAAAATCTATAATTGGGTAATGCAAAAGTTAGTTTCCTTTATTAATTGAGAATTAAGAAGAAAATTTTTCCAACATTAACTTAATTGAACAACAAATTTATTGTTTTGTTTCACTATCTTCTAGCAGCTTATAATTCCATGCTGCCAGAAATGTTATTTCTCTACAAATAACTGTTCTAGGAGCCTTTTCTTTAAATTGGTGGCATATAAACCAGTATCACTAGAAGAACACAATAAGGATGGGGCTTGAAGAGAAATTTTTGGAGAATTTTTCAAATTTGTTGAATTCATATTGACAGGCCAAATTCATACCTCAGTCTGCTTCTTGAATTAATTCTGAGATGTGAGCATGTATGGAGGAGTAATGTCCAATATCGATTCCATTATTTTCCCAAAATTGAATGTTTTTATTGATCATATGACCAAAAGTTTGACAAATAGCATTCTGATATGAGTATTTTTTTTTAAAGATAAATTTTCTGAGAAAACATGTAAGGTAAATATTCTCTGAATAAACAAGTCAAGTTCAACTCACATGATTGCCAATGTTCAGAATGGTTTCACAGTTTTCAAACTAATTTACTGATGACAAAATGAACATAACAGGTAAATGTTATCTTAATGCAGGATTTCATAAAAAGAAACTTTGCAGCAGAGATATCAGATAATGGATTAGTCAATTGTAAACAGACAAAATTATAAAAATGACTTGAACAGGGACATAAAAACTAGTTTTTCACACAGTTCATAATTGTGCTCAAACTGACAGCCTTGTGTTATTGTTTAGGTAATTTTGGATACACTTGACCTATTTCAGGATAAAAGGGAAAGTCTGAGATGGTAATAGTATTTTAGGCGAGTTATATTAATGTCCTGAAAGTTCTCCGTCATAAAAACTGATTCTTCACAACATTTTTTTCAACTCCTTAAAAGCTGAAAATTGACCAAAGGAAATTTTACCTTGCCCAAGTAGGAAAAAAACAAAAAAAAACACGAGGTATCTCATCAAGATCCAATTTTTAATAGGAAAGGTTGTGAAAAGGAATTACAATATTCAAACTAAATTTTCACGGTTTGCAAGATTTTTCTCCCATTTTCATCCCCTGGAAGTTTCAAAATACAATAGTTCTGTTGAGATCATACTTAAATTATTAAAATAATAAAGGCCATACATGAACAGAATTCTATTTTGTCAAATTGAAGTGAATGGTATTAGTTCAAAGATGTAAACAGTATTTCAAACCCTTATATGAATTGAGGAGAGAACACAGTACACCCTGGATTATCTCCAATTCTACCAACATCTGACCAGAACAGCCTTGTTAACATTCATATTCTCTTTCTACATGAAATTACCTTTCATTAGATGTATAATATGTTTGGTACCAGATCTTCAATTTTTGCCTTTTATATCATGGATCACTAAGTATGCAGACAAAATTTGGTTGAGATGTGCCAGTGTGTAAAGGGCACAATGACAGACAGAGGCGGAAACAGTTGTTTTATATAAAGAGAAGATAGATATGCAGATTTGTATAATTTGTCTATACACAGCATAAAAAATCCAGTTATTTTGAATTGTTCTGATACTCTAAAGAGGTTGACAAGAGGGTTCAACTCCTATATTTTCTATATCTATAAGCCTAATAATCATTTCGCAGCTTTTCACAAATCAGACAATATATTTTGACCTGCATCTCCAGAGATAATGTTTATCAACTAGACAAATATGATACGAAATCTTTTATCAGATTGCAGACTTGATTTTTGATATTTGTTCTCTCTCTCTCTCACAGACACACACACACACTTATGTATATATTGGGGATGCAATGAAAAAATTTTTTAACACCATTTTAGATAGATAATAAAAAAATGTTCAAGAACTACAAATCTTCAATTAAAAGTTTTCTTCTCATACATCCACAAACAAAATGATTATCCCAGCTGAACGTATAAATTATTCTCACACTAGTTTAAAAAAAAATTGTTTTATTTGATTTTGTATGAAATGATTTTTCATGAAACATAGTGAATTTGTATCAGTAGAAGAGTCCATAGTTTCAAATGGTAGGTAGGAGGGATTTTTACCAGCAAAGCTCATTGTTATAGACAGAAAACCAAGAAAATCACACTGCTCATTGTATAGGTAGATATTACAATATTTATAGCCAAAGAAGTCGATTTTTAAAAAATTTCTTCAATTCTTTCAGAGGAATAGGTGGTAGGAATATGAACTACTGTAAATCATAAATTCTTAAATCCCACACAACCACTCATCATTTTTTCTATTTTTTCTCTTGTTTTTATATATATATCTGGTATGAGCTGGAATAGGGATATCAAATCAACAATTGAAGCATAAAATCTATAGATTAATGATTACTATTGAAGAAATATAAATTAACAGTAAAATTATAGAAAAAATATACTGTAAAATTTTCAATGGATTAATAGAGACTGAATTTTAGTTGAAGCGTGATTGCTTTTAGAATATAAATCTTATATCAACAACAGTAAAGAGAATCTTACAGTATTCGAGGTGGCCATAATATTGTCCATGCGACTAACAGCTGTGATGGACTTGTCTCCCACTGCTTGTTTAGACAAGTTTTAATTCTTATTGATGGAAGAAGTGGTAGAGAAAGCAGGAGTGAATAGAAGAGAAAACAATACACCAATCATAAGACAGATAATAACGTTGGATAAATACAAGAAGTTCACTCAGAGATCAATACAAGAGATGGGAAATGTAGACATAGAGGATCTGAGTTCAAATAATATAATATTGCCAGAAGGTTTAATTTTTCTACAAGAAGTCTTACACTTAATCCATCAGCTAAAATTAGCATATTAGCATTTTAGCAGCTACAACTTATGACAAAAAGTGCAGAAACCCGGAAATGGGGATCCACGACTCCCTCTATTGAGAACTCTCACAATTTCTGTAGAGGTAGAAGAAAAGAAAGAAAAAGAATCATCAGAGGAGATGAAAGACTAAAGAAGTATTAACCCACAAAACTAGAAAGAAATTTGATCGACAGGTTTAGAAAACAAACCTCATGTTCCTAAAGTGAAATTCCCAGAGTACTAAAGAGTTATGGATAAAAACATAGCCTGAAAATATTTGCCGACTTTGTTTTCATCAATGAAATGGCACAAAAGAAATACAACCAATTCCTTCACCAGTCTTCTGTTACATCTCTCACCAACACCAAATCACACAAAAGATCAGTCCCTCAAGGGAATGACAGAGCAAACCAGCTGTCAACAAATTTTATCGCAAACACCCAGTGACTAATTCCCCACACCCAACATGTAACAGTGTGCATAAGTTTGTACTCATGTGCATATGCATGTTTCTGTACATGTAAGTGATTACATGTGTGTGCATGAGAATATATATATATATATATATATATATATATATATATATATATATATATATACACACACATGTATGCGTGTGCATTTTTTATGAATGCGTTGATATGTATATGTATGTTAGTGTGCCTGTTTGTATGCTAGTAAGAGTGGATGTACTTGTGTGTGTTAGCATGCACATATGTTTGTCCATATATGTACTTCAATGTGTCACTAAGCGTGTTTACGAGTATTCGTGTATGTTCATGCATGTATTTGAGTGCAACTAGGAAATGTCAGTTGGTAACCTGCTCAACAGGGAAATGTTGGCAATTAAATTATTTGACATCGAAAGAATATAAATGGTAAGATATTACTGACAGTAAAGTGCAACCAGAGAAAAGGTCCGGGAAATTTAGCGTAACTATTAAGATCTATGTGCATGTGTTAGTGTAAATAAATTTTTAAACCATATCATATACAAAATTAAATAAGAAAAAATGAGAAAACTAATCAATGAAACACAAGTGAATTTATAGAATACTTCAGTTACATGTTCATAACTTTTATTATTTCCATAATACTTATATGTCATATTCTAAATACTAAATCTTATTGTACATGAATAGAACACTTAGTGCAAAATTTTACAATAGATGCTTTTTTGATTTTTTTTATAAATTGTAAAAATAACCCCATCACTAATTATGGAAAATAAAAAGTGAACCAGAGTTTTTGGCAATACAATCTTAAAAACATTAATACATTAGCATAAAAAATAAAGTGGTTACAAAATGATTGCAATTAAAATGATGAAAAGCTTTAAAAAAATGAAGGAGATTTTTCAAATGGAAAAAGATATATTGATGAAAAATGAGAAATAAAAAAAGATTAAAAAAATAATGTAAACAGAATTCATTTTTTGATAGTAATAAAAAAAAAAAAAAATCAAAGAATAAAATACTTATAAAACAATATGACAATCCTAAAACATTTACAACCCATTCAAATCTTTTTTTAATGTTTTCATCTTATAGCATTTAACACTACTATGGCTTCGTAATAGGTTTTGTACAATATATAGGTCAATCATCAAACCAAATTGTAGGTAAGATTACTTTAAGAAGGATAGAAAGGAATAATGAATACACAATATGTACTTTTAACAAACGTTTCAATCAGTAAACTTAGCCTATGACCCAAGAAACAGAAAAGAATCGCACTGAAATTTGATAAGAATATGACAAAGTTTTAACAGAAATAGTGACTGTGATAGCATAAGGGATTCTTTTTTCACTTCTTAATTAGGACATTCTTTTGATCATCTGTGAAACAATTGATATGAGTATGGTTCACAGTTATAAAAAACACTCGGGATACGGAGTCAGTATGACAATATCAGAAGAAAAGCTTGAAACATTTGGCCCGGTACTATGAGAGCACTTTTCTGAATGGTGTTTGCCACAAACTTGTTTTTACTTCATTCATAAAGCAAGGTATGGTTGGAGAACATATTTGAGGGATACAATGTTTTCACACTTGGAAGTGTTCACCTGATTTTTTTTATATAGGTTATATGGAATCAGTAAACTTGCTTACTGGCAAATTTTAATTTTTCGGCAAAAAATAAATATTTAATTTTAATCAACTGTTTGTTCGTGTTTTTTTTTAAAGTCAAAGGTTTATATAATCAAAGTGAAATTGAACTTTTTTTTACAAAAAATAACTCGGCTTGACATATTCAATGCAAGTGTTTTCAAAAGAAAGGTGAAATGTCATCTGTGCCTGTCTCGAATGATGATTCCTCTCTCTTCCTTACTTTCAAGAATTTGTAACTGTCACCCATCAGTTGAGGAAAATTTTGTTTCTTTTAAAAATAGTTTAATGGTAGGAGGAGGTAGGAAGAGGAGATGGGGTGGGCAGAGAGTGGTGGATGGAGAGAGGCAGGACGAGAGAGGGGGGGAGGACGAGAGAGAGAGAGAGAGAGGGGGGCAGGACGAGAGAGAGAGAGAGAGGGGGGCAGGACGAGAGAGAGAGAGAGAGGGGGGCAGGACGAGAGAGAGAGAGAGAGGGGGGCAGGACGAGAGAGAGAGGGGGGCAGGACGAGAGAGAGAGTGACAGGACGAGAGAGAGAGTGACAGGACGAGAGAGAGAGTGACAGGACGAGAGAGAGAGTGACAGGACGAGAGAGAGAGTGACAGGACGAGAGAGAGAGGGGGGCAGGACGAGAGACAGAGGGGGGCAGGACGAGAGAGAGAGTGACAGGACGAGAGAGAGAGTGACAGGACGAGAGAGAGGCAGAATTTTATCTTTCAGCTTCAGAAAATTCAAATAATGTTCATTCATGCATCAAGAAGGTTCAGTTTCTTGAGTCTCATTACATTTCCCTAAAATACATAAGGAAAGGAGTCATTTGAATTGTCTTTTTCTTCAAATGTAAATTCTATTGACACACAAACTTAAAAACTATGATGCAATTCAAGTATGTCCCAGGTCACCGATGCCTCACCAATGAAATATATTCCAAGGTGGCGCAGATGTACATAGGTTTTTTTCACTTTACTATCTCTATGGACACAGGATAAAGTTACAGGCATTTTAATTGGATAGTCGGTCAAATGCATAAAACAAATTACATGTATTGGGTCTTGGCAAAAAGTTCAGGCTGAAAATAATTGAGCATAAGCAAATCTGGGCAATAGACAAAGTAGCAAGATTTCAAATTCTATGAAATCAATAAATCTTGTATTCATGTCAATATGTTAAATTTTTTGTTTGCCTGTCTGTATGATTAGAACAAATGGCAATCCCTGAAGTGAAAAACAAAACATGAGATTACCGCAGTGAGCATAATGTAAATGAATTAAGTCGCTCTATGAAATCTCATCTATGAAAGCCATTCTCAACATATTTTGGCCACAACCCTCTCAAGAGCTTTTCTTAGGTTCCAGGGCACTTTCAAACAGGAATACAATACACACATATAGATAGAAAATCATTTATTATTATTTCAGTCAATGGTCCCTTCATATGTACCTTGGGCTCAGAGAAACCTATATGGCCTCAGTTGAGGATGATTCATCTATAATTTAACATAATTCTGACATGATGACATCATTTCAATCAAAGTAAATTAAGAATTGATTAGCAAACTACATTCAAGAACAAAAACAAACAAATGTCATCAGCAGTTTCTTTCATTTTTAATCTCTTGACCATGGTATCAACTTCTCTGAATCTATCGCAATACATTCCAAAGTTTACTATTATTCATCAAACTGAATAATTGCCTAAGGATGATAAGATATCTTTTGAAATTATCTCTAATGAAAATAAAAATGATATTACAATCTTTGAAAATTTCAAAAAAGCACTTGTGAACAATGTTCAATGCCATTCTTAATTCTCAAAGAATATTTCTCTTCCCATTTAAAGATCAGCTTTTTCTGTACTTCTCTAAGATTAACAGGAGATATTTCAAGCTAGATACCTTCACTAATACAATTTTTTAGGGGAAACTGGTGGTCTGATAACATTCAAATATCAGTTTTCTGTTGATTAACTTATTTTTCTGAAGATAAACATGACAATTCAACTCTTTCATCCCAGGTAGCCATGCTTGTTTACTTCCCTGATTGAATTTAGCATCAGCTGTTGCAGAAGAAAGAAATAACAAAGGATAGTAGATTAATTGCTATATATCTTCTAAGGTCAAACATACACTTACTAGATTTACAATGTATAATTTTCAAGTCCCGCAAAAATAAAACCAAGGAAAAGTTCATATAAAGTGCTTTCTTATTATAAACTTAACTGCAAGATACTTAAACAGGTAATATTGTTTGTTTAAGAAGACATTCTTATTCAACATTATTAGCATAAATATGAACACTTTTTAAAAAAATATTGGAGGATAATGCATGAAGCCAAATGACATTCATCATCATCAGTCTTTTATCGTCCATCATTGGACATAGACCTTCCTCAGAATTCGCCACACCTCTCCATTGTAGGTGCTGCAAAGTCAATACTTTCTGAATTTGTCCAGTTAGTCTCTCCATCTTGTATTCTGCCAGTCTTCATTATGCATGTGATCTCAGGGGATCCATGTTGTGAGTCGTGATGTCCATCGGTTGACTGCCATTCTTGCAACATGACCAGCCCATTGCCATTTGAGTTTTCTAGTGGATTCTATGATGTCTCAGACTCATTTTCTCCCTGATATGCTTTGCTGTCTTGTGATCTCTCCATGTGAGGTTGAGCATGATTCTTTCATATGTACGTTGCATGGTTCTCAGTCTGCAGATCAGTCTCTTGGTTAGGTTTCATGTTTCAGCTCCATAGGTAATTATTGGGAGGATGCTTAGATTGTATACCCTTCTTTTAAGTTTTAATGGGATCTTCTTATTTTTGAAGGTTGAGCTTGCTCTGCCAAAGGCTTGTCATCCTAGAGTGATTCTTCACTTGATTTCTACTTCTTTTGCAACAATATACTTCTAATCAGTTCAAGTCAGACTGAGATTACGTATTTGAAATCAGCAAAAGTATTTTTCTCTTCCAAGGTTAATTTTACTATTGATATAAGGTTTAGCCATTTAAGCTTTGTCAAAATGCTGATAGTGGAATCAAGTCATTTTTTTGTTATCAATAGTAAAACACCTATTTTATACAATATCATTTTAAAACACACTTTTATCTTGTGATATACATAGTATCATGAAAAAATATATCATCACAAGCCTACTTGAGACAAGAAGATAAATAGCACTAAATGTAGGTTTGATAACAATGTCTGAAACTTTACTTCCACAGAATCAATAAATATAAGAACAATATATAAATCTGTATTTGATGTTGAGGGGTACATTTGATATATATAAATGCAAAATAATTTTTTTTAACTATGATAAAGTTTTGAATCATCAAGCAAATTATAATACTAAAGCCAGATATTAACTGTAAAATTTTAAAATGCTCATAAATCAGGTATTTTGATAACATTAATCATCAGATATGATAAGCGTAAGTAATTTTATGAAAAAATATAAATTTTATTTGTAGTAAAATCCAAACAATAAATTTATAATCCTTTACTCATTCACATATTGTAATATGAATAATTGACATTCTGTATTGATTTTTTTTTTCATCTTTAAAATCAACTTCCAGTATAGATAGCCAAACAATTTTTCTTTCTCAAAGGATTCACAGAA
The DNA here is from genome assembly GCA_963457665.1 of Thysanoteuthis rhombus. Taxonomy (NCBI): domain Eukaryota; kingdom Metazoa; phylum Mollusca; class Cephalopoda; order Oegopsida; family Thysanoteuthidae; genus Thysanoteuthis; species Thysanoteuthis major. Next base: position 69,274,963 of record OY735199.1, on the reverse strand, counting down.
TACTATACACTTGGTTATTAACCTATGAAGAATTATTTTCACAGCAGCATGTTAAAGATAAATTCAGCCATTAAGAATTTTACTCGAGTTATTTCTGAGGTCAATGCTTATTTTTTGATTAACTTACATTAAAAGATTTTTTCTTTCTCAAATCAGTTTATTAAAAATTGAGATTCATTTCATGAAGTAGAAAATTTGTTTTAATAATTGTAATAGAATATTTATAGGTAACAGTGAGTGTTAATCAGTATTTACTCTCTCATACTTATATACAATCCTTTTTGAAGCCGATATATGAGATTTCTGCTCACCTGACAAATACAGCAAAAAGATTCACTAAAAATGGTTTGATAGTGTGTGTGTGCAGATGTTTACAAACATCCAAGAACTATAAATACATTATAGATTGATATCAACAGAGAATGGAGCCAAAAATAACAGATATGTACAGAAAAAGATCTCATATTGTTTCAAGTATTTGTATTTCACACAAGTTTTATACACTGAAAATTTGATTATTCCTTGTACCCAGTTGACATTTGATGAAAGTTACAAGCAATAAAGACACAGCCTTCCTGAAAGAGTATATTTGTGACAGTCAAAAAGTTGCACAGAATACCCATTCTTTAGCCAAAAGAGATGGTCAACAACAGAGGATTTTTTTTTTTTTAAATAGTTTTTTGTTTATCTCTTCAATATTTGCAAGTAAAATTTTTTTTCAGAATTACTCAAATAACTCTTGTGATGAAACAAAAAAATAGGTTTTTTGTATAAATTAATTTTTCAGTATAATCTAACGTTCCTTTGAGAAGAAAATCCTTTCTTCAAAATTTTTTTTTTTAGATGAACAGTTACAATTTATCACGTGATTCTTCAGATCAACAATCTGAACTTTTATTTGGGGGGGGGATTCATTTAGACACATATACACACACATGTATAAGTGATTCGAGTTTTTTTCACTCCCTGTACGAAGGATTGTGGGAAACGTCTAGCGTGACATGGCACTGGATAACTTGACATTAACAAATAATCAATGTTCCATTCACTCTACATGAATAAAGGTAAAGCGGCTGTTTCTTCAGAGACACTCCCAATGGAATACTAACTCTGGTCTACATATTATTGTTCACAGCGCAATCATTACTTACATATCTAACCTTAGGTAATGTTAGCCAATACAGGAATAATCAGATGCGTAAATGTACTGTACTATAAGGTGCAGCTTAAAGATTTCTGGACAGGATCCCTTATAAAAATATTCTCAAAGTGAGTGGCCAAAAAGAAAGATGGGACGGATGAAGTAAAAAGAAAAAGTTATGCAAATAAAGATACAAGATTAATCTAAGAGAAAGATCAGTTGGAGAAACGAAATGGATATTTTTCAAAATTGAACCACTTGTGTTGCAGATTAATGTTTCAGATTATCCGATTTCATATTCTGATCCCGTCTTAATTCAAGTTAATCTAGTAACTCTGAAGTCCCTAATTGCACCCCAACTCCTCTTAGTAGGACCCCTGGTTTATCAATTTTTGAGAGTCAATTCCCTACCCCCTAATAGTTGAGTAGGGGGGACAACTACAGATATGTCAAAATTTTCCTATCAAAAGACAACTATTAGGACAATGTGAGGGGGAAAACTTGGTTAGACTAATTGAGTAAATAAACTATTTGTTTAATAAAGTTAGATTGTATCTGCTGATTCTAATCAGATTTCTGCCCACCCTACCCTTTCTATAAATCTTTCTCAAACAATTTTGTTTTGTTTAGATCCTACTAAAGTGTGTCAGTGTCAAAGTTTTCTATCCACTGGATTATTCCCCACCAACACCCTGCTTATCAAATTGTGACAGATTTTCCAACCCACCCTGATATTTAAATTTGTGAAAAATTTTCCAACCACCATTAATTAAGCATCTATGGGCAGTTTGGAAATTTAGTGCTTAGCTTATGATTCCTAAGAACGAAAATGAAAAATGTTAGTATTACAACATTACTCTAGAAAGTATTCAAAGAAATAAGAAGAACACATAAATTGTACTTACTTTCATCTTTGCCTTGTGATGTGACACAGATGACAATTATCAACCCAAATCAGTTATCTAGGAATTTTCATCACTTATTAGTGCCATCCAAATTTGAACACAACCATGAAGTACAAAGCCTTATTTTTACCATTTATATTTTTTCCTGCAAAATAAAAATCAAATTTTATTATGAAAAAAAAAACAAACAAAAACAATGGTGATGCAAGTCTTTCTCAAAACTCTCTACCAAAACAAAGAGAAAAAAAGAAATTAATATGAAATTTCATCAAGCAACCCATAACAATTTTAACTAGCTTTCAAAGGAAAATCATGAATCACTGCCACCCACACATACTTTTGACAATGTAAATTAAGCAGTTGTGGAGGCAAAATCAAGTTCCCTAATGAGAATGCTACCAGTATACTATAAATTCATGATTAAAGAAAGAAATAGTCATGTGAACCAAGACTTTAGGTAGCATGCTGTGTTTTAGGTAATCAATCAAAAAATTGGTAAAAAGAGTGATTAATGAATGTTTCTTCCCACATTTTGTGGAACAATATCACCAAAGAATGAATGCTGCAGGACACAAACTAAGGGATCAATTATGGATAAACTTACATTGCAAATTGAATACCCACTCCCCCAGCATTAAAAACCTATTTAGAGGAGAATTTTCCAAAAACAAAAAAAATATTTTCTCTACTATGAAAAACTACATGTCATAAAAAGTCTGAATAACCTAAACCCAGAAACAGGGTTTAAACTAAGTCTGTTCAGGTAGCAGTAATCAATACTTTTCAGAGGAAAATACTTGTGTTTCTACTTTCCTAGCACGTAGCCCTTTACAAATATTCTTTAGATATTTTAAGATAGAATAATCAATCTTGATTTAAATCATATAATTATAATCATCTAAAATTCTAGACACCAAGTTTTTTGAGTCCAAATTTGGCTGCTTCGTTTCATTAATAAGCAATCATGATTAACACAAAACCCCCAAGCAAAGTATACACTTTCTGAAACAATGTAATTTAATGTCATTTTGGCTCAATAAATATTCAAAATGCCATTAACCACCCCAACCCTACTAAAATACAATTTTGGCATTGTGAACTGATTGAGAAAACAGCAAGCAAATAAACTAACATCAGTACAATTCTCTTGCTACGTTAACTTCTGATTAAAAGAAAATTGCTTTCATTTTGAGAGATACTATACTAACCTAAGAAATGCCTCTAACCAATATTATCTATAGTATTTTGGAGTGCTTATTGTAACGTTTTTTTCAGAAAAAATAACTATTATGTTAGAATAATTTCCAATAACTAGGAAAAAAATTTAGTATAGTGGTTGTTATGCAGAAAGTAAATCCATTTAATCCTAATAAAACATATACATAAACCAGCAAAATATTTATAATCAAATTTACTAACCTTTACCATCAGACATTAAAAGTTGATTTGAATTAATCTAAACTGTTATCTTTTGATAACCTAGATATTATTGAGATGAAAATTCATTTTATGCTGCAATTCTACTGGTTCTTCAATGCAAAAATGTTGAATGCTTGGAAATAATTATGTCTACAAAATTATCTGTGACTTCTCAGTGAAATCATACACACTTAGCTTTGTACAGCCTACATCCTTATTGTAAAATGATACTACACGTCATTGTCTTTCTAAATACTGGCCTTTAGATAAAATAACGGAGAAAGGGAAGATGTAACTTTTTCCCTATTATAATGATCATGTGAGAAGTGAATTAGAGCAAAATAATAATAGAGAGGAAGAGGTACTGGTCAAATAATAGGTTTATCTGGCCGACCATCAAGTTAGAACTATTCGAGTAAGAAGTGATGAAAAGTATCAAAGGACCAAAACTGAGCCACCTTCCCAATAGCCACTAATTTTCATCCTCAATCATGAAAGTTTGCAATATAAGTTAGGTATCATTTGAATTTAGTCATCAGTTTGTTTTCATTCTTACAAGTCATACAAAAAATTAATTAATGATGTTTAATAGAAATTATTCATCAAGAACAAGAAAATCCCATTAGTTCTAAATAGGAGAATATCCTCCCAATAGTCACCTATAGAGCTGGAATATGAAACCTAACAAAGACACTGACCCTCAAACTGAGAACCATGCAACGTGCACATGAAAGAATCATGCTCAATCTCACATGGAGAGATTACAAGACACCACAATATATTAAGAAAAAAAACAGAAATCTGAGAATCATAGAATCCATAAGAAAACTCAAATAGCAATGGGCTAAATTGCAAAAATGGTAGACAACCAATGGCATCATGTCTCACAATGTGGATCCCCAGAAATCACATGCGAAAATGAGGCCAGCAGAATATGAGATGGAGAGACGAACTACACAAGTTCAGAAAGTATTCACTCTAATGATAGAGGTCTGGAGTATCCTGGGGAAGGTCTATATCCTGGAACAAACGATGAAAAAACTAATGATCATGAATACAAGTTGGTGAAATCATTTAAAATCATTTTGATTATGTAGTGCTTCACTTCTAACTAGCACTAGCTGAAATTAGTACAAAACTATACTTATTACAAAACTAACTGAATACATAGATAACATATGTAAATACTAAAGTTGGCTCATATCTTCTGATGTCACTTTCATTTAGCTATAAAAAGAACAACCTCCATCCAACTTCCATTGCTCACTAACTGGCTCAGTAGCCAGTCGGAGTGTAGCACAATTCACATGATTGGTTATCTTTCTTTACTGAGATTCATATCACATTTACCTACGCTATCTTTCTTCCTAGCATTTAGAATTCTCAATTCATTACTTCTAAACCACACATTTTTGGCAGATATATTTTGGTTTGTATATATATTGAGCCTTGAGAACCAAAAGTAGTTTCAAGATATATATAATATATTTGTCGTATGCATATTTAACCTGAAAAGTTTTGTCTTTCTCCTTTAAGTCATCACTGAGTGTTTGTTCACTATAAAATCTTGGCATTCTGAGGCTCAGAACCATTAGAACAGTACTTCTACAGAATAGAGAAATAGCCATGCAAAGCTATGTTACATTCCTTTTTTATTCTTTGTAGTTAGCTAAGAATTCGCTACTGATCTAACTAACTCAGATTTGCAATTTATGTGACTACTCGTCAACAATATTTACTAATGTAGAGAATTTGTGAAGTTGTCTGGCGTCTCATACATATTGTCCTTTCTATTCACCTTGTTAGCTCTTACATGTAGTATGTCCCCACATGGCAATGATCCACATAAGTAGCTCCATATTTCTTGGCAACTACTGTAACACCTTCCTTCTGTCATTATAACTGGTAATTTTCACCCAAGTAAGAACCCTTAACAAAGATAACAATTGATATACTATCAACTAAAATTCAGACATTTTCAGTCAAAACAACTTGTTAATTGAGCATGTTTATTAGATATTAGCAGGGATATCAAGCATTGCCTGAGGGATAGTAATCATATGAATCAATTTTATAGAATAAAATGGAAGAATCTCTTTTCCAGGTAATTTGAAAATAATTTGAAAAAAAAATTAATAAAAAAACAAAACATTTTGGTTATGTAACCGAAAAAAGACAGTCAAGATCATATTGATAGGGGAGGGGTGTTATATCTACAATGTAACTAATGCTAAACTGGGCCGTTCCTTTCCATCCTTCTTACGGAAGTAAGGCATCAAAGTTATGCATTTAAATCCTCTATTGGGAAATATTAATCGGAAGAAAAAAAAAAAAAAGACAAAACACATTAACATAAAAAAAATATATGAAGAAATGAAAGGTTGAGTTTCATTGTGTAGTTCACTCTCATCCATAAAGATAAATTCTGAAAGAAATATCTTAGAATTTCCCTTCTGAAGAAATCTTAATAAAAAAGAAACCCAAAGAATCCTCAATGATAATGAAAAATTTGAGAAGTGAAACCTATATTGTTTTTCATATGATGTTATTAAAACACATACTTTTTCTACCAGTCAATTTATATTTCATAACTTAAAATTTATATTTTCTAATTTGACATCCGGATAAATAATAAATTTATTTAAACTTTATTTTTGTACAGTTGTGAATATGTTTTACCTCTATCAACGAAGATGGAGAGGTATGCATATTTGGTTTTGTCCGTTCTATTGTCTGTTTAAATAATATCTCTGGAAGGTACTGAATGGATTTCAACAAAATTTTGTGGAAAGACACACAATGGTAGTAGGAGGAGGTGGTTGAATTTTGGGGCATTCTTGACATTCTTTTTGGATTAAGATATATTTTTGTTTTGTTTTTTTTTTTCAATACATTAATGCTCATAACTGTCCACAAGATATCTAGTAAAGTTCTCAATGAATTACAAAGAAATTTTGTAGAGGGGTGGACAATAGGGTACAAAAGAAATTATTAATTTGGGGGGCAGATCCATGCACAATTACCTTTCTTAGATCATGATTAAATGTCCAAACAAGATAATCTAGTCAAAATTTCATGCCCGTCCACACAACGTCTATAAAAGTTCTCAATGAATTTAAATGAAATTTTGTGGTAGGGTGAATAATAGGCTACAGGGTAACTGATTAAGTTTTGGGACAGATCTATGCACAATAGGGCTGGTCAATATCAGAACCGTGATCTTGGACAAGTCTAGATAGTTGGGACTTGATATATTAAAAACAGACACTAAGTACTTTATTTTAAGTTTTTACAATCATTTGAGGAAACTACTTCAAAGAGTGAAATATCCAAGTTTTGGGCTCACCATAATGGAGAGTGGCGTACAAATAACGAGGGAAACTAAAAATCTTCTACATCTTCTTTTTGAGTATAACAAATAGTCTCGGTAAACATTTACCATTTTTGTGTCCATAATTTCATTTCTACTTTATTTTTTAGAAATATTTCTTTTTCAACTTTTCAATTTTTTCTTCTTCACATGTATATTTTTATAGAAACAACAACTTTCAAATCGTTTGTAGAACGAATTCCTCCTTGATCATTAAAATGCAGCAATGGAGTTTGGTATTTTTCCTTTTTGTATCATAAATTAACAACTTTTTGTGCATTTTAGAAGACAAATATGTTTCCTCAAATGATGGTAAAAGCTATAAATCTAAGTTTTAGTATCACTTCTTATGATGTTAAATCCCAACTATCCACCCTCATCATCATCATCATCAGTCTGTTAGCTTTCGGCATTTGACATAGATCTTCCTCAAGATTTGCTAGACCTCTCTATAATGGGCATTGCAGAGCCAGTACTTTCTGAATTTATCTAGCTCATCATGCCATCTTAATTTCTGTCGGCCACAGCATTGCACCTGATCTCCAGGATCCACATTGTGAGATGAGATGTCCAGCGATTGTCTACCATGGCTTTCTATGGCTTTTCAGTTACTTCTTCTCAGTACTGCCAAATCAGATATTTCATATCAAGATCTAGTTAGTTCAAAAGAGCAGAAATCAAGGAAGATAATTCTAGAAACTAAGAGGAAGGATCTATAGTCTTCAATTTTATATTTATTTTTATTAGATTTCTCAAGGACCACAGATCAGAATAACTTCAAATGCGACACTGCATTACCCTTGCATGCTGACTAATATTTCTTGCAAATGTCAACTTCACAAATTATCATGGAGCATGCAAAAAGAGACACACACAAAACGATTTCTTCCTCATTGGGATATATATTAGAAGCCATCAACCAAAACTGTCAACACAAGTATCTTCCATTTTTAAGAGAGTTTTGCTGGCTATCTATTCATGAATGTGTTGCATGTAATGGAACTAGAGGGTTAAAAACTCAAACAGTCATTCCTCATTATACCTACAGAAAAAAAATACTGTTTTTTTAACATCCCCAACCGAATAAGGTTCAATTAGTGATGTAAGTTTATGCAAAATTTGTTTATGTCCGGCAGCATTCAGCTGGTTTTTGAAAATTCACTTTTTAGCGATCACTATCCAACAAAAGACGAAAGAATTAACTTATTCATTGATCATTTCCAGTTCTTTAATTGATCACTCCCAACATGCTGCTACAAGACTTAGGTAATGAAATGGTTTCTATTGAGTGACTAACCAGACCTGTTTACTAAGAAATTATATATTATCGTTTCACATATATGAAGACTACCTGCATCCTATCTATGATTATCTTGAAAACTTTTTGATATACATTCTCTCAAGACAGACCAATTACTGGTTATTCATTTTACATCTTTATAAATATTCATTTAACATGAGTCAATGAAATATTTATGAGTGATTTACACTCACATTCCTACTGAACTGCCATACTTGAAGCACATTTAAACCACACTATATAGTATGGTATGTAGAATTTTGAGTGGGTTTGGGAGCAAGTGTAAGCAGGAAACTAGATAATTGTGGCAGCAAAAGTAGTCAGCTTGATTTCAGTTGGCATTCACTCTTTACTAAAGACTAATAAATATAAAATATCAAAACATGAATTTTCAAATTAAATTTCTGAAAAGTGAAATTTCCAAAGTCGGGCTTAAAACAAGAGAGCTTTCGAAGTCGGGCTTAAAACAAGAGAGCTTTCGAAGTCGGGCTTAAAACAAGAGAGCTTACGAAGTCGGGCTTAAAACAAGACAGCTTTCGAAGTCGGGCTTAAAACAAGAGAGCTTTCGAAGTCGGGCTTAAAACAAGACAGCTTTTGAAGTCGGGCTTAAAACAAGAGAGCTTTCAAAGTCGGGCTTAAACAAGAGAGTTTTTGAAGTCGGGATAAAAATTACCAAGTTTTCAAAATCAGGGTACATTACAAAAAACTTTACCAATTCACTAGGATGTTAAAAATTGTCTGCTTACTATAAAATTCCAACAATGATTTTCACAGTTCTCTAAATCGAGTGAGCAATGATGACAGATTAAATTTCCGTTATGTCTACTTATTTAACTATACATATAGGGATCCTGTCTTCACGACTGCATTCCATTCTAGTGACCAGGTCACTAAATGAATACTTTGTTTTAGAACTTAAAAATCCAACCTTCGCCCCAGTTTCCTTAGTCTTATTTAATTTGATAATGAAAACAGATATGCACATTGCATTGCATTTTTTTCATTTCACCTTTTTCTGTTCAGCATTTTGCTAGAAATAAAGGTATAAGAGCTTGTTTTCATACCTGTTTCATTTGTTCACAAATCTTTCATTCTAAAACATTCCCAAGAAATAAATAGGTCTAAAGGTTTTTTTAATTGTTCATAAATCTGTTCAATTTCACACGTATAAGTATAGAATAACATTATGCTAGAAACAAATAGGTCAAATAGAAACTATTGTTACTAATATTTTGTATTTCCACAGAGATATGTACAAAATGTGTAATAACAAAGTGAACAAAACAAACAATAAATGTAAACAAATGCTGAATTAGAACACTAAATCACTCAAAATATACATTAGATAACGAAAAAAAATTCTTTGTACGTGGGTATGTTACCATAATCAACAAAAATAAAAAATATACCCTCCAAGTACTGTAACTTGGAGAATAAAACAAGTCCAGGTGATTTTTTTAAAAGTTGTTTTTTTACTTGACATAATATTCTACAAACACTTTCAACCCTTAGGGGTAAAAAATGAGGGGGAAACTTTTTTATAATTTTAGCGAACAAAAGTGAAAGGAAACCTTTCACCTTTTTGGTAAAAAGTACTAATTATAGAGTATTTTCTCAAACTTATTTAGAGACAAATAATTATTATATTAATTCATTACAAAGGAAGTAACTTGACAATTGACATTTAGCCTAATGGCCGGCAAAAGTGGCCTTTAAAAGAGTATGAACAATTTTTTTTTCAAAAAACCACATACTCAATCTGGAACGTCAATAAGGGAAGGGGCTTGTGGGAGGGAGGGAACTTTTTTCATCATCATCATCATCATCAGCAGCAGTCTTTTAGCATCTGTCGTTGGACATAAACCTTCCCCAAGATTCACCAAACCTCTCTATTATGGACATTGCACAGCAAATACTTTCTGAATTTGTCTAGCCAGTCGTGCCATCTTACTTTTCATCAGACACAATTTCGTGTATGACCTTTGGAGATTCATTTCGTAAGTTGTGATGTCCTGCAGTTGTCTGCCATTCTTGCAACATGACCAGCCCATTGCCATTTGAGTTTTCTAATGGTCTCTATATCTTGGACTTGTCTCTTCTCTAATGTACTGTGTGATCTCTCCAATTGAGCATGATTTTCTCCAGTGCACATTGCATGGTTTTCAGTTTCAACTCCATGGGTGATCATCAGGAGGATGCATTTGGTTATAGATCCTTCTTTTTAGGACTGGTGGAGTTTTCTTGTTATTGAAGGTTGAGCTTGCTCATTATCCTAGGAAGATCTAGTGGTCTACTTTCTTTGGATCTATGTTTTCGATCATTGAGCTCTTGTCCAATATGTTTGTTATACTTGACATTTGTTTTGCTGAAGTTTATGAGGAAGCCAACTTACTTGCTTTCTTCTTTTGTTTTTCTAGCTTTTTTTTGAGATACTGAGGGTTTTCAGCAAAAAGGATGATGTGGTCAGCAAATTTGAGGTTACTTCGGTATCCACAGTCTATTCTGATTCCCTTGTTTTCCCAGGTTTTAGAAGATCACCTCAAGGCAGACTGTGAAGAGTTTGGTTGAACTGGTATCACCTTGTCTCACTCATTTTGTAGTTGAAAAGGCACTGATGAAGGAACTGCTGTGTCAGTAGATATGTTACAATATTCTGATATTGTATAATAGCATCAATGACTTTGGGGATTTCCACTGAGTCAAAGGCCTTTTTAAAGCCAACAAACACTACAACAAGAGGCATTTTATATTCTGCTGCTTTCCCTTTTTGTTGGTTTACTGAATGGAGATGGTCGACAATTGAGTAGCTTTTCTAAAGCCAGCTTGTCCTTATGGTTGGTTTTCATTGAACATTTTGGTGATTCGGTTAGTTTTCATCTAACATTTTGGTGATTCAGTTGGTGATCACTTTGGTAAAGAGTTTGTAGATGTTTTCATATAACAGCATTATGATTGCAGTGTTCCAATTTTCTGGGAATTTTCTCGGATTAAGGAATAAGTTGAATAGACTGGCTAGTTTTTGAATAATTATTTTCCCAGCTTCTTTGAGTAGGTTGATGGTGATCTTAATGAGTCTAATGGTCTTTCCTTTTTTTCGTTTGTTTGAGGGCTTTGAATCCTACCACATTGTCTTTGAGTTTTTTAACAATAAGAAAGCCAATTCCACTTTGTTTTCCTCTTTCTTTTCTTTAGTTGAATAGAAGATGTTTATTCTGATTAGTTTTTTTCTGGATCTTCTTGTTTCACTAATACCAATAAAGTTTCACTTGATGTTTTTCACTTATTTCATTTTCAAGATCAGTGCTGTTTTCTTGGTGACATTCTAGGGGTTGTGTTTGGGTGGTCATACTTGGGGCACACCTTTTGAGACCCAGTTGGAACAGTTATTTTCCAGGTGACATTAATGGTGTTTGGGTAGTCATCCTTGGAGTATATCATCCCCACCCATAGCAAGTGATGAGGCTGGGTCTTTTGGAACCGATGACCAAGCGGGAATATTTTTAATCATGCGGAGTATTAGGTCATGTCCTGCCACGCTGGCCTATGACATGTTGAAGTGGAAGGTCTGGGCAGTGAGTATCATTTGGCAGTGCTCATCACGAATCCAAGTATCATGTGACATGGTTCCAAAGAAACCAATTAGGGTACTCTTTTTTTTTCTTATATTTCATGATAGTATGGTAATATTTTATGAATTTACTGATCCAATTGTGCAAAGCATTCAATATTAGGGCCCATTCTATCTAGTTCAGATAAAGCCTCACTCACATTTGAAAACACACGAGCCAACCCTGATGAAAAAAAAAAAAGGTTGTACAAAGTTCATATATAATTGCTACCAGTAGTTGTAGTAATATTGTAACACCGTACAACAGCCTACTGTTCCTAACTGAACAACTTACTGATTGCTGGTATAGGTCACAGGTCATATATGCAAAAGTGATCAAAATGATCGGTCTTGGTCTCAAGAGCAGTTAGTCATTAGACAAATATGTTGTTAAGCAGGGAATACCTGTAAATTAAAAAGATGTTGAATATGCAGAGACTTCAAATTAAAAACAGCTTGATATTGTTTGAAGTTTTGTATTGCTTTTTTAAATATGACTTCAAAAGAACATAAGATTAAATCCTTAAATACGATTATTGTGTTTTTTGATTTGAGAAATACATCAGTGAGAAGATTTGAGATTGAATCCTTGCTGTTTTTAATTTGAAGACTCTGCATATTCAACATTATAATAATAACGATGAAAGGAGAATTTCTTAATCAAAAAAATTATCAATTTTCCAAGTTTAGAAATAGATGTTTTTGTCTTGGAAAAAGTTGTTTACAAATGTCAACAATGGAACACAATGATTAGCATGTAGAAAATTTGTATGAAAAATGCATACAGATGTTGGAATTCGACCAAAAATTAAATTATTATATTTCAATGAATCTTTTGTACTTGTTCAATTTTCAATGTATATAATAATAGAATTGGTATCTTTTAAGAAAAATGTAGGGGCCACAAACAATCACTTGCTCCTCTATTGTCAGCAGCATGTTTATTGTTTTTTTTTTTTTAGCTCATTCATTTTTAAAATACTTTGTTTCATGTTTTTTCAAGTTCATTCATTTCATTATGTTAAAAACTGAAAATCTATCTTTATCTTGGCCGTTGTGAATAAACTAGCAGGTCTCAAAGCAGAACAACTGAACATCACCAGAACAGATGGTGTTGATTATACTAGTCTTATATTATTATGTGATTTACCAGTGAACCCTTTCAACTATTTGATTTTCACTTGATGCTCCCTAAAATCCAGATCATTTGAGGAAAGTGGAAATACCAGTCATTTTAATATACAACATCTGAATTATTACTAGCATGTTTGCAAGTCTACCATTGTCAACCGATACGGAATGAATTTCTGTGATTGCATATATTTTAAAATCATATGTTGGACTGCATAAAAAAAAACACACAAAAAAAACAAGGACCATGAGAATGAAGTGTCCAGCATCCCTGGTAGGAGTAGAGGAAGGGGGAGGAAGAGCAAGTAATTTATTTTGATTCAATGGATCCTCATACTTGTAAAATATTGTGATATGAAATATTCTGCAAGAATCATTTTCACTAAGAATTGTAAATGGTCATTTTTGGGCCATTTTTTTAATATCATATCATCATTAGCAGCTGGGGGGAAAAATATATTTAAAATTACCTATAAAATACAAACACAAGATTTAAGCATTGTTGGTCTAAAACGGTTATAGAGAAACTCAAAAAACACTTTTCTGAAAGAGGAAAAAAAAATAAACGTAACAAAAAAAAAAAACGTTTTTAGATGGTGCCCAGTGGTGTACTTATGCAGATTTTTGAAATTCAGCCCCCAAACCAAAAATGCAATCAGGAATGCAGAAAGAGAGACACATACACACACAACACTCACTAGCTAAGGGAGCAGAATCAGTATGGACTGGCAAACAATTTGTGGGGCTACAGTGATTCAAAACCAAATAAAAATAAAAGTTTATAAAAGATAGACTGAATTTTTCACAATAGTTATCCTTTGCTATTCACAGGTTTCTTATTCACAGTTCAGTCTTGAATAATTTAACCGGAATATTCAGGGGAATTTGCATACTGCTAAAAAATAGAAAATACACTGCAGCATAAACAAAACAAAACTTAAATAAATAGTTTACACAAGTCTGGGAAATAATAAATGCATTGTAACATTTGTGTTGATTTATTAATGCAGACAATATAAACAGGGTTGAAAACTGAAACTTGTTCAATGTTTCCACTCCTGAACTAGTTAGTCAAACAGTATTTTAGACATCAAAATTTTTTAATTTTTTAATAGGTGAAGTATTATAAATCAGAATTACTAATCTTTTTTCATTTTTTTTTTAGTATTCATCATTATCTTGATATTTTTGTGGCTTTTATCTCAGACTGGATAATTTTTCTTTTCAAAAAGTAAAAAAAGCTAGAAATAAAGAAATGAGATCAGAAAAACCTATTGACAAGAAGTCTTTGAAAGAATGAGATCAGAGTAGAATTTAAGAACTACTGGAATCACAAAAGAGGCACTTGCTGCCACGTGTAGCAGAGTTAATGGAGAGATGCATCAATGCTTGAGTGGGATATTCTGTTTCTAGATTCAGTAAAGACGAGCACCACTCAATATAACGAGGTAACGATGAGTACCACTCAATATAACGAGGTAAAGATGAGCACCTCTCAATATAACGAGGTAAAGATGAGCACCACTCAATATAACGAGGTAAAGATGAGCACCACTCAATATAACGAGGTAAAGATGAGCACCACTCAATATAACGAGGTAAAGATGAGCACCACTCAATATAACGAGGTAAAGATGAGCACCACTCAATATAACGAGGTAAAGATGAGCACCACTCAATATAACGAGGTAAAGATGAGCACCACTCAATATAACGAGGTAAAGATGAGCACCACTCAATATAACGAGGTAAAGATGAGCACCACTCAATATAACAAGGTAAAGATGAGCACCTCCTAATAAGACGAAGTCAAGATGGGTATTACCATGGTAAGAATTAAAGGCAAAAATGGACCAAGTAAAGATTAATACCAGCCAATTGGTCCAAGTGAAGATTAGTACCAGCCAATTGATCCAAGTGAAGATTACTTCCAGCCAATCGATCCAAGTGAAGATTACTTCCAGCCAATCGGTCCAAGTGAAGATTACTACCAGCCAATCGGTCCAAGTGAAGATTACTACCAGCCAATCGGTCCAAGCGAAGATTACTACCAGCCAATAAATTTAAATGGGTTTTAAAGAGTGGAAGTCAAGGGATATAATTACAGAAATCATGGAGAAATATCAATAATCTATAATTTTTTTCAGATTTCTCAAGAACTGCAGATCCAAAAAACTCCCAACTCGACACTGCACTACCTTGTGCTAACCAATATATCTGGTGAATATCAACTTCATGCAATGGCCAGTTTTTGAGCAATCACAGTACATACACAGTCACAGAGATTTCAATTGTAGTTAGATTTATAGCATTAGTGTTGGCTATTCTTATTTGAGAACATTTTTATTCCTTCTGAGCCAGGAGGATATTTTGTTTTCTCTATTGTTTTCCTCTTCAACTATGAGTAGGCTATTCTTTCGTTAATATCTAATGTCACACTCTCTGGATAGACCCTGTATAATACTGCTTTTTTTATAATGTTTGTCACATCATTCCAAAATGAGGATTGAGTTTTGATCATTATTTGCTTCCTAAGCAGAAACATTTTATTTTGTTTTGATTTCGAAGTGAAATTATAGGTTTCATTTTGCAGTCATTACAGCATAGAATGTTTATATTTAGAAGTCCAAACATGACACAGGACGTAGCTCAATGTTTGGAGCAACAGAAATATGAATAATATTTGGGAAAGAAAACTAACAAACTAGTCATCAGATCGCTTGAGACCTTATTTGGTTGTATACAACACATCAATATTTCTTCAATGATGCAAGATCTGTCTAGGAAGTATCCAGCCATTTGATATCAACAACAAAAAAAAATAAGCCTACCCAGGGCGATGGTTCTTTAGTCCACTTCATTTATTCCAGTACCCCTTCCACTTTTCAGAAAGATTTGCAATGTCTTCTTTCAGGTCTGCCATTAGCTTGCTTCATTGAGTTCTTCATAATCTGATCTACAATCAGAAATTTCTTCCTATCAGAAGTCTCAGGGAACCAAATCTAGACTCCGGAGACTGAAAGACTAGGAATTCAAAAAATCCAGATGTGAAGAATGTGCAGGCTTGATCATTGTGGTGAATACATTAGTCACAGAGTACACAAACTCACTCAATAGCATCTTGCTGTCGACTGAGGAACCACACTCATGTCAAGTAAATTTTTCTCCTGTGACAAAATTATATCTGCACTTGTCCAGATGTAAACTTGAAATTGTTTCAAGATAATTTTGGCACAGCCTATCTTTCATGGCTAATAAAATTACCATGTTCAGGGTTCCTGGAAGCAATTTGGGGTTGGGAGGATAGCTTTTCCAAAAAAGACATTTTACAATATATTTTCTATAAAATTGTTAAAATCAGCTACAGTTTTTCATTTCTAGCTAACTTAATAGCTAAGAATGTTTGAAACACTCATGTAGTCCACTTACCAAATAGAACAATTACGACTCCAAAAACAAATCATTAATGAGAATAAAACGTTTTCATTAACTTTATTGATAAGAGCCACTCGGCATAAACAAGACTTCTTATGGCGATGAGTGTGTGAGTTTGATTCTCACTGAAGGCTTACACTTTACCTCAAAATCCACAATCATTTGTTGCCATAAAAACAACGGCTTGAATTGTAAGTTGCATGAAACAAACTAGTCAAAAATTAAATGAAAATAAGGAGTTTTTATCTCAGCATGAAAACTAAACAGGATACAAGAAAACAGATTTTCAGAATCAGCATCCCAAACTACATAGAGTAGACCACAATACATGCCTGATAAAACATGGTTGTTGACCAGTGTAATTGATTAGACTGATGGCTCTTGGGTAAAATGTAGTGTTTGTATTTCATATTGTTTTGATTACAGCTTTACAGTGGTAAGTTTAGGGCTGATATTCCAGCACCTTTCTTTTAAAAGAGGAAAGCATGTGATATATTTGGTAAATCTAGCTGGGGCAATGTGACATACATGTGGCAGTAACATAAGAAGGGCTTATGCTTAATGCATCCTTGTTTCTAAAAAAATATTTTGATTGACATATCAACATCTATATGGATCATGCTATGTTTATCAAACAAGTCCATTTTTCATTGCCTCCTTATGACCAGAATAATGATATTTATTTTGATTATATTTCCATAGGTAAGTAATAAGGGGTATGAATACAGTTTTCGGTACATAGAGAGGTATTTGACTCATGTCACACTGACATTAGTGACATATCTGATAGAGAATAAGACTAACTACATACACACTAAATGCAGAATGAACAAAAAGTAGCTTTAAAACTCAATTAGGATTGCTTCAAGAAGTGTCCTTTCCACATCTCCTACTCCCATCCGACACCTCCCCCTTCTTAGAAGTGAGCATAATAATGCCAAGTCTTGTGAAAATAATGTCAGGTGACAAGGCCACATAAATGAAATGGGGAAATATCTACCCACAGCCAGTTGAAAGAATGCAACCTAGACCTCAACAATAAATATAGTTTTTAAAAATTAAACAATCAATGTCAAAACAATCCTTTCAACTGACTAAAAGCAGAAGTTCCAGATAAATACCAAAGGTTTATTATTCAAGTACCACCTCTGTGGACTCTGATTAAATTGAAAACTTTAAAAATAAAGGAAAGGACCAAACTAAAAGTACTTACCTAACAACTTGTAGAACCAAACTTGTAGGACAAGCTATTAGATCATTCCATCATGTGAAAGACAGGTTTAACCTGATATGAACTTGAATGCGCAAGTGTCAACTTTGCCAAGCTTACCTCTCGTTTCAATAAAGTTCACCGAGGAAATGCCCAAAGTCATTGATGCTATCACTTTACAAGGTGTACACCTTGTATAAGTCAAAGTATTACAACATATATACTATCACAGCTATTTCTTTATCAGGCTACATAAAGACTTAGAGCTCTTATAGCCCCCAAAACAGGTAAGACAAAGCGATACCAGCTCACCCAAACTATTTACAGCCAGCCTCGAGATGACCTCCTGAAACCTAGACTGTGAACACAAAGAAATCTGAATAGAAGGTAAATACCTGAGCAAATTTGCAGACAACAACACGCTTTTTGCAGAGAACCTTCCTGACCTCCAACTAATGCTAGATGAATTGAACAAAGGAAGTTGGCCATCACATGAACTTAAGCAAAACAAAGGGTATATATAAAGAATATGTCGGAAATAAACACGCAATCGAAATCAAAAACACAAAGCTGGAAAAAGTAAAGCATTACATCTACCTAATACAACAAATAGCCATGGGATCCTCAAAAGAAGAAATCAAGCGAATAATCATTCTAGGATAGCAAGCCTTCCATAAATCAAGCTCAAACTTTGTGAACAAAAAAATCTCATAAAAGAAAGAAGGGTGTACAACCAATGCATCCTCCCAATAGTAATCTATATAGCTGAAACATAGAACCTAAAAAAACAGGAGTCTGGGACATAGAATTGCTAGGGAAACTCATATTGCAAGAATGGCTGACACTCCCTGGACATCCCAACACACAACATGGATCCCCAGAAATCAAATGCAGAACTGAGGCCAGCAGAATATAAGATGGCAAGGTAAACTAGACAAGTTCAGAAAGTATTGGCTCCGCAACACTCACAATAAAGAGATCTAACGAATCCAGGGGAAGTTCTATGTCCAATGACGGACAATGAAAGACTGATGATGATGACGAAATAGTTGCATAAAGAAGGAGAAAAAAATTCTTTATCAAATTTATGGTTTTGTTAATTAACAGAATATCTTTTTCACTAGCATCCACTGTGCACAGACAACCTTTCAAAACATGTTGCAATAATGGAATATCTTCTTTGAAATGATAAAGAGTTTGTTTATTGTTCATGGTACAAGATTTATGGGTTTTGGGGACCAAAATGGTTTGGGAGTGGGGATCAGCAAGGATTAGTTGCATATTCTTGTATTCACAATCCTCTAACCTCTGCGAATGGCACTGGTTAATTTTTAAAAAATGAAAAAAAGATTAAAAATGAACAAGATAGCCCAGCAAGAGAAAAAAGAAGTATGAAAGTGGATCAATTAGTCCATAACTTGACAGATATTAACTGAATAATGATCTAAAATTTTCATAGTATGACGTTCAATCTGAATGATTAATGGAGAAGTGTCTGGTTAAGTGCATTGACAAAAAAAAAATAAGTTATGTTGAAAAATGAGTATTTGTTATGTAAAATACATGCTTTCTTCATCATGAGATGAGAGATTCTTGACATACCTATGTATAAACAGTGGCAATGCTAGATCTCATCACATCTCCCTACAAATTGTTTAATTTGAACCTTCATGAAAGTAAAAAACTATTTTGTTCCAAATCATAAAAAAAACGACGATATGTTGGAGCAACTAAATAGTGCTTTTATCTATCAGGTCTGTTCAAAAACTTAAACAAATCAATAAAAGTACAAAAAATTCATGTTGAAATAATTATGTAAAAATAGCAATAAGATTATCTAATAGTTATATTCATAGAAAATATTGTAAGTGTCAATTGCTCTATTTATATCATCCATGAGAAATAAATATGTAACTAATCTTAGCACAAACAGCAAGATGATTTACATAAGAATAAACAGAGTTGCCAGTTGTTGGTTTATTTGAGGCTTTCAAATCAAAGATGAAAAAAGAGCTAATTTGAGCAATTTTGCTCTAGTAGTTCAAAATGGGAGATGAACCAGCTGAAACTGCTCACAATAACAACCAAGTGTCTGGCAAGAATTACTATCAATGAATGTTCAACTCAACATTGATTCCAAAGAGACAAGAGCCTTGAAGATGTGGACGTCCTTCTGTGATTGACGACATTCAATAGACAGTATTGAGGCAGACTCACAAAGATCGACTAAAGAGGTAGGTAGCAGAGGAACTAAACATTGACCATTCAACAGTTGTTCAACATTTATACCAGATCAGAAAAGCAAAAAAGCTCAACATGTTGCTCGAATAACCCTGAATGGAAAGCACTAAGGCTTGCATGTTGTGCAAATGACCTTGAACAAACTTGACTAACTAGGCCATGAAACTACCTCATCCAGCTTACACACCAAATGACAATCACTTTTCCAAGTATTTTGACCACTTCCAGAGAGGGAAGTTCTTTAACAACTCGGCAACAGCTCAAAATACCTTTGAATAATTCATTGGCTCCAGGACCCCAGGATTCTGTGCTTCTAGAATTAATTGGTTTCTGGTTGGCAAAAATGTATAAATTCTGGAAGTTCTTATTTCAATTAATAACTTTTCTTCTAAGCTGAGATATACTGCTCCAAAGTTGGTGAAAAACCAATCATTTTTGCACTGACTTAATGTGATCTTCAAATGCATTTGTTCATTGGGATTTTTCTGCTGATCTTCTTACTTTAGTTATGAAGATTAAGTGAATATGTCACTATTAAGAGAAATGAAATAAATTGTTGAATTCAATGATAAGAGAAAAAGAAAGATATTCATATACATTAGTACCCTTTTTATCTTACAGATTTTCTCAGATACATTGTGCCCCAGAGCCCAGCAGAAGTAATGAATTTAGAAAACAAAAACCATCAGTTCAATGCTGCATACCCAATCCTTATATCCATATTTCAAAGGGATTCTCAACATAGTAGTAACATTACAAGTTGTGGTAGAAGGAAGATGTGAATGGTTTAACCAAAGGTCTGTATCAAGTTTCATATCAATCCAACTTGAAACAGCAGAAAAAATTGATATCCAACATAATTGGAACTGACCATCCAAAAAGAGTTACATAGACACCTCTAAGAAAAAGCCCCTTTGAAAAAAACAA
Organism: Thysanoteuthis rhombus; assembly: GCA_963457665.1. NCBI lineage: Eukaryota > Metazoa > Mollusca > Cephalopoda > Oegopsida > Thysanoteuthidae > Thysanoteuthis > Thysanoteuthis major. The sequence goes on along the minus strand of OY735199.1, from coordinate 69,254,277 downwards.
AAAAAAACGCTTATTACATGATATTTTTTTCCAGAATCTATCGAATAAATGTTCTCCTAATGACATTACACACTCATTCCTGACTTAGCAGCTGCTGAATAAATCACTCGCCCCTTCTTCCTCTTTCTGTTATTTAAGATTGAGAACTGACCGAGAAGTGTCAAATAGAGATGTATATACAAATCTAAAAATAGTATAAGTACAAGATATGGGTCGATTCACTTTTAGAAGCACATGGATATGTACAGTGACCTGGAGATCAAAAAATAAAAAAATATATCAAGTGAAAGGTTTAGTTGAAATTCAGCATTGCAAAAAAAAAAAAGAAAAAAAAAGAAATTACTGAATTGGCTGGTCACTTTTTATACTTGCACTTCAACAGTTTATATTTACAGCTTGAGAACTTCCAAAACAAAAATGCAAGATAATATGATAAGAACAGATGAGTTGGGTCTCAACACAAAAATGTTATACAAGCCTGGTTGCTGCAGGGTCAAACAACACTCCTACTCCCATTCTGACTGGAGACGATTACTGTAAGTTTTGTATTGTATATTATTCTAGGGGCCAATCCAGGTTTCGGTATCACCTAAGGTGGACAAAAATTAGTGGTACGAGAATGCTGATATGATCAATATGAAATATTGATACATAAATATATGGTGACCTCTTCAGCTTATAGCTCACTTGCTTTTTTTAATGGAAAATTCAAAATGGCGTTTTTCACAGAGGTGCCCCAGTCAGAAAAGAGATGTTTGTAATCAGATGTTAAAATATTGTACATCATTGGAAAGGGAATTTTGTGCTGAGAAAAGTATGCAAAGTACACTGCAGAGCAAGTCCTTTTGAGCTCTTTACAATCAAATCTCATAAACCTTTGTTTTGAAAATTAAACACCAGTGTGGACTGATATCAATGACGTGGGGGAGGTAATAGTGCATGCATCCACTCAAAAATGTTAACATTCCAGTAACATATAGCCCACCCTCCCACAAAATAGCATTGAAGTTCATTGAAGTCTCTGGAACACCATACCTAGTTCAAAGAAATCCTAGTTGAAAATCCAAAATGGCCACCAAGTCGATTGTGAACAGAAAACCCAATGTTTGAACAGATGGCGGGATACATTGATAGTAGAAAGAGAATTTTGTCAGCTTTCCAGCAGTGTACCTTGTTAATTTGTAACTATTGTGCAAAAGAAGATACAGACAAGAAACGGGATCATAGTTATTCCAGCACATTCTCCTTTCAATATATTTATATGTAGTCCAGTCCAGGAGCCAGCAGGACCTATCTTAGGGATCTATGAGTAGGGTACCAAAATATTCCTTATCATATCCTCTTTCAGGAGAAAAAAATTCGGGACAACCTTATAAGCTTAAAAACAGAATAGCTACCAGCACACCAAAAAAATACAGAATTTCATACCTTGTCTCCCGAGTACTTTCAAAAGCTAAATCATGGTTTACAGACATGAAGAATTCAAAAAATACCCTTCAGTTTCCTAATAAAAGTAATTACTTTATTATTTTGAAAATGAAACATTTTTTTTTTTTTTTTATAAGATTCTCTGAAACGTACATTCTGTTTAATGAAAGGTAAATTATTATTTACTATCAGTTAAATGGAGCATAAATTTCATTCAATATCTAACCATCAAGAATCAAGTGTCTATTTACTCTCTGAATCAGATTCAGAAACATCAGACATGTCCATATCAGCAGCTTCAATTTCATCTTCTTTGTCACTTTTTATTTCAGTTAAAACTAACACTTCAATCAACTGTTATGGAAGTACATCTCCTTCACACCATAGAGGCTCCAAGTTCTCTACAATCATAGTCCATCAATATTCCTCAGGATCTGGAAGTTCTGAGAAGTTTTATTGGATCTCTTCCAGATTTCCACTTGGAACTTTGTTCTCTTGATATGCTGCGGAAGTGTTTTTGTACATAGAGACAGATTTACCATATCCATGGTCTTTAAAAAGTTTAGTCTGCCCTTGTCACATTTTGTCTTTTACTTTGCTGAAAAAAGTCTGACTAAAAAAGCAACATGTGAAGAGCTCCAATTGTCCTATCTTCTAATGTCTTCCAAGAATTTCCAAGTTTTCCAATAACATTTCTAAAAGCAAGCATCTTCTGCAATATCTTAATTGGCTTTTGCTTGCCAACATCTTTGAAGGCACTGGTAGTATCACAACCTGTATAGACATGAAGTGTCATCAATGCTGTGCTAAAATGCTGACTCAGTGCATGTGGTATTTCAGTGACGTACAACTAACTTGGGGAGTTGTCTATCCCAGTATCAAAGAGCATTGTAACCTTTAACTATGCTCCATAATGCAACAGAATGAAAAATACATATGTCGGCTTCCCAATGGTGTATCTGTAGTGTAGTTATGACCAAAAACGTGACAGTACATATTCCAGCCTACACTGTTATTAGTCCATTGGAGAGTGGAAGTTATCATTTCAAGATGGGGGCGAGGGTAGAAGCTTGGCAACTAAGTTAAATTATATCTAAAACCCATCTAGATTGAAAAAAAAAAATTGTTGCCAGTTTTTCTATGAACTTAAATTTTGAAATTCAATGGCGTGGGAAGCAATTTTGAGCACTGATTGTTCAACTCTTCTGGAGTGTGTGGGGAATATCAATTCAGAAGAATACATATTCATTCTGCACAGAGGACTTCCTAATAATCACACACAAAAAAAAAAAAAGAGAAGAAGAAGAAGGAGAGAGAGAGAGAGAGATAGAGAGAGAGAAAGAGAGAAAGAAAATGGCAGGCCAAAATAGTGATAAGTAGCACATAGTTATGTCAGTCTACTGACATGAATCTTATTGAAAATACCCGGGCCATTTTGGATTTTGACATCTAGCAACCCAAAGGAGATTTGCTTCAGGTTTTGAATGGAGCTTAGTTGGTAATCCCACAAGAGGAGAGAGCAGATATGATAAAATCTATGCCTGGAAGAGTCAAAACTTTAAAATCAAGTAGCAAGCTCATAGAGTTTTTATTTGCTTAATTTGAATTTTGTTTGAAAATTTACAGATAACATCTTCACAGATTGAATTTCAAATGGTTTCATTACATCTCATAACACAAAAATGCCAAGAGAATTCATTACCTTTTCTATTTTGATATCTGAAGATTAAAAAGATATACACACAAGCATAGAATAGCTAAAGCAAAGTATAACAATCATTTAATTCAGTATCAATTTCAAGAGAGCTACATAACTCATGGCTTAAAGGATTTTTTTCCATTCGAACAAATTCAATAAAGTTACCTATTCAATGAAAACAACTAAAACTTCTCACAAAACTATACTTTTAGGATTAAATACAAAATATTCAAGCATGAAAAACCTCAGAAGCTTTTCCTAATTAACTATTTCTCAGCCTATTAATAACTTATAATTTAGATGACAAATAATAACCAATTAAAAGATTAGGAGAAAAATAATAGTGTCTGTTTGGTATTGTTACACTGGGGTACCACCACAGTCCATCTAGCGATGTGTGCATTTATTATTTCAGGTTTTCCATGAAGAAGGGAGGGAGGCTTAAGCAAACATCAATAAACAAGACAGACATCCTACTATTCAAAAACTCCATATATAAGTGACAAACTCCCTCTTTAATAAACAAACAAAACAGAATGAAAGGTTCATGGAAAGACAGTTGATACTATCATGCTAAAAACTGGCTGCACCCAAGTTGGAGAAAGAGAACAGTTCATTTAGTTATGCTTTTCCTCACCATAGGGCAGGCAAAAAACAAACTTAAAAAAAGTTTGACACTTGGTCTCATTCCAGTCCTGTGTATGCATTCACTCTCAACTGCAACCCTCAAACTTCCACCTTTCTCCTCTCACAATCAGGAGTTTTACCTGTCCCTTGGGCTTCTGGATCAGGTGTCAACATTACTTGCAACTTTTTTTCTTAACCATGGCTGCTCTTTTCCTACCCCACTCACTGTTCATCCTTTAAGCCATCCCCGCATACAGGCCTAACAATATGATAAATTTTTGAAAATTTAACAAAAAAAGAAAGAAAAGAAAAGTAAAATAAAGAACAATTACTTTAAAAATTATAACAACAGTCATTATTCATTTGATCATTACTTTTTAGTAACCAAAAAAGAACTTGATATTTGTTAACAACAAAGTAATTTTATTCCAGCTATTATTTGTCTGAATATTTTGCTAGTGTCATTATACTATGACCTCAAGGGAGACATTCCAGAGGCTACAATCGAAATAAAAACAATGAAAAGAGTCAATGTACCAGTTACGACTTCTCATGCAAAGGACACATTGAAAGATTGGAGGAATTTTGGATTGGTATTAAGTCTACACAAATTGTTCATAGCTAGATATTTGTCTAAATAACTTTCAATTACATAATATTATCATGGATCAGCAAAATTTGTTTAATTCATCAGTGCAAAATGCAAAATGAACAGAAATAAGAATGATTTACTAATTCTCAAGTGTGTTAAAATCTGTAACTAAAGAGAAAACTGATATTACCCGATTACATTTTTATACTAATGCAATGTGTTAACATGCCAAGTCTAAAGTGATTATTTAGATATTTCTATACTTCTAAATGTGTACTGCAACCTCATTTTGCAAGGAAAAATGTAATTCACTTTTTAAATCAGCTATAATAAAGCAGATTCAAAAAGAACTCTTAAAATAAGATTTTTAATCAGAAAAAAATGATAACCTAGTGTTCTCGTCGGTGATGTGACAGGTAATAATTTTTTATAGGCAACTATGAAAACAATTTCTGAATTTTCTCTATTTTTGGCAAACAACTGGTTTTGATTTAACCTGAATAAAAACAAAGAAATTGAAAATTGTGATTTCTGAATCATATTTAATGAGGTGCTGACCTGTATATTTCTATTATCATTACTATTATTACTACTACAGTACTTATAAAATTATTGGTCCTTACAAGTATACTTGAGCCAAATGTTTTACTGGGAGTAGAAAAAAAATAGATGAATTGAAGAGTGTTATTTCTGTTTATACATTTATTTCAAAACAGAAAAGTAGAGCAATAGCATTTACATTTTGACAACATGAATCTCAGATCTATAAGAAGTATTTTTCAATGACACCATTATTATTACTTTGGAATTAAATAATACAATCCTATTTTGAATAATTAAGACATGTTTCCAAAATAAAACTTTGTTACTTATATAAAATGAATGTATACCATTAATGTCAAACTATTCAAAACATTGTCTATTTAAATAATATCATTAAGCTCATTTAGAAACAATAAAAATATCAATAGACTTTTTATTCTCACTACACTAGTAAGAGGCCTGCATCCCCACGAACAAGAATCAGTAGTATAGAAGATCTCAAATTTGCTTGAAACTGCATTATACAAATTACTCTCTTTTCACAAGCACATTTAACAAGATTCCTATGAGAAAACTTTAAATCATGAAAAGAAACAATGAAAACAATCCCTGCAATCATCAGTAGTTCCTGATGGCTTGAGCCATTCATAGCATGATTGTGAAAATATTGGTCTCTTCAATAGCTGACTCAAAGCAATTCCAATCGATAATTGACAAACCATTGTATCCAAGGTGCTTGTAACAGGCTTTCAGATCTTTCCATTCTGGTATTAGGCTCAAATCCATCTGCAACACAGAACTCTATATAACTTTACCAAACATTCTAGGCATAAACTTGAGCTGCTTACAGTCTTTACATGCTTTCGCTTTTAATGAGATCATTTTAAAGAATCTAAAATCACATTCCATCATTGAAAAAAAAAAAAGAAAAGATTTCTTCTTTTACATACCAATAAAAAAAAGTACAGCAACTTTGCAAATATTCAATTACATATAAGATTCATAGGCACTGTCTGGTCTTAGGGCACTGGATGTATTTTACTTCAAAAACTTCCTCTAGGTCCAGTAAGTATTTATTGGGTTGAGAGCAAATACAGGCTCAACAAATATTTTTGCAAATGGGAAGCCATATGTTAATTTTGCATACATATACAGCCTATTTGGGGACCACTGGAACAGTTTTAGATGCAAGGTAGAGTCAAAATTTAAGAAAAGAAGTGCGAACCACAAATCAACCGTTGTAAAATAACATAATATATAAAAGACACATCAATTTCAGCTAGGAATATTCAATAAATACCAGTGGTAGTCAACGTAAATACTGTCTTAAAAAATAGCTTCACCTTTAAGAGAAAAGGGCTGGACATGTGATGCAAAAAATAGATAGAAAAACGCAAGTATTTCAGCCACAAGGCCAGATCTTGGAAAGAATTTTTTAAAAATTTTTAAAAGAAATTTTCTCTATTCATAGAGAGGAATGAATATGCAGGCTTCTGCTTTGAACGCTTATGGCTGCGAACATGACTCAGAAATTTCCAGTTTTTGGCCTGAACTAGGATGACATTGTTGTAGGAAAATAAGTCCACTCCAATAGTTTTCATTAGCAAATCTTTTTTAAGCATTTTTTTAATATTTATTCATTTTGTGCGTTGGATAATAATCCCATGGCTATTATTGGGTATATTTTTCACTTGAATACTTCCAATGTAAAGGATAATTATGATTGAAAATATTAGGCTTTTTTAAAATTGCCATCACCATCTTGTGCACAATGTTAAGGAAATCTTAGAAATGACTTTGATGTTTAATCAGTTCTTTATTGCTTGTGCAATCAGCCAATATAATTTACAAGCTTAAAGGAAAAATTCCAAAGCTAGAATAAAGTTTCAGAAATGAACATGGGTCAGCATTTAACACTTGTCTTTCTCTTCTTGCTCGATATGGAAAAGTCATTTTTAGATCCAAGACTGCCTTCAACCAGAATCTACTGGTGAAAAAGTTATTCTCTACATTTGGGAGGATTTAAAGAGAATTCTTTATTCAAAATTGTTGGAAATTGGTTTTACTTCATGATAATGCCCACCCTCATGTTGCAAATGTGATGCAGCAAGCATTAAGTTGAAATGGGAAGTTCATCCACATGTAGAGTATTCTCCAAACTTGTCACATTCAGATTATAACTTCTTTAGCAACATGCAGCACTCCTTACCTGGTTAGCAGTTTTAAGGTATTTCATTTCCCCATTATATCTCAATATCTGATTTAATCCTGGCCAAAAGCATGCAACTCTCTTCAAGCTACTTTTGTTATGCAATGCACACAACAATAAGTTATGTTACAGCTAAATATTCAGGTAGTTTGCAGAATCAAAAATATTAGGTTATCAGCCAACTTATCTAACAATTTAAGAAACAAGCACAATGGAACCCTAAACATTAAGGAAAAAAATCAGTCTTTATAAAGAGAATATATCCAGACAGATAAACATCAAATAGAATAAAAACAATCTTCATCAAATATCTGGCAGATTTTGACACAAGCATGAATCAAGTCTCAACAAAATTCATCCCCTACGCTGACAGATGGTCAAAAAGGAAGTAGTGTTACCAAGTGCAAAAACTGGAAACAACAGCAGAAATGACCCAGGATTTCTGCTAAGTCTTGAAAGAACTTGGATCTGTGGGTACAGATCTGAAACTAAGCAACAGTCCAGTCAGTAGATGAGATCATCTGAGAAAAAAAATCTACATCAAGTCAAGTATCAAGACTTTGATATTGGCATTCTTCAATATTGAAAGACTTATCATAGTTTCCCCATTGACAGACTATGTTAAAGTACCTAAGAGAAAGCATCAGGAAAAAAACAAACATTAGAAGTGGTGAACACAAAAATGGTTCTTACTTCATAACAATGTATCTCTACACTTCTCAAAACGTACTTTGAAGAGGATTATTGGGAAAATGTTTCAACATGCCAGCTTAACTTTTAACAATTCTGGTATCATGGATAAAAGCAGAAAACCTGTTTGTTTGGTAGGATTTTCAGTTAGTTCCAGCGGAAGGCCTTCAATGTAACTCAAGGAGATACAAACTGTTTTTGTGAGGTACCTCAATCAAATACATCTGGCTATAACATAACTGTTTTGGCTATATAGTGGTCATATACAAATAAACGTAATCATATTCAATATTATATATATATACATATATATATGGAAATCAGATCATAATTATCAGGGTGAGTGCAAAGGTAGATCATGCAAATTATAATTCAGCTGCAAATCACCCATTTTTTGGTAGGGGTGCAATCTTAAGGTCAGCACATTTTAGGAGTAATTAATATCACTGGCTGCAATGCACTGGTTCAGCTACTTAGAAGATAAACAGAATCAGAGTTTTAGTATTACATGAATAGATAGATGGATAGAAATATCATTGTTATACATTGTTAGCCTATATTATTTGTTCCTTTTAATTTTCTAAAACCAACTAGCTGAAAACATGCCTGGATCCCATTAGTACACAGGAAATTTCATGGGGATATAATGTGTGGTTAGTTAGGCTGCCACATATGGACTGACAATTGGTGAATTATATAAGAAGGATTGCATCAATATATTGTTTTTATTAAATTTTAATGTTAGATACATAGATATTTAAACTCTGATATCAACATAATATACAAGTAGCAGCAGGAACATAAAATTAATAAAAATTAGATTCTTAGTCTGAATTAAGATCAAATAAGAAAACTACAAACAATTTCAAGTCATGCAGAGAGAAACATCTGTCATGAACCATTGATAAAATATGCAGAGAGTGAGGATGCAGAACAAATTCAAATAAAAATTAATAGAAATATTGATTTCCCTTTCAACCACATAAGTCCTAATGAAATAATTTGGATGTTTATTCAGTTCAACAGCATGATATAAATTTCTCTCCCAACTTCGTACAAATATTCTTTTAAATTCAGAACAAAATATTGCTTGCACACGATTATTTATCACAGATATTCTCTTGATTTCCACATGGAGTTGTGATGGGAAGATATTCTACATGTGGAGTATTCTCCAGCTGTGTCACCTTCAAACTACCACTTGTTTTGCATGTTGCACGCCTTAATCGATCAGTAGTTTCAACAGGATATTTTGCTTCCTAAGTATAGCTTGGTAAGAGGAAATAGATAACTATTGTAGTGCCCCCTATACTTTTAGTTGAGAATTAAGTACAAAATTCTTCTTTTAGTTACATATCCAAAACGTCACTTCCTCTGACGACCCCTGTAAAACCCCTGGACGCACATGGTCCAATGCTCATTAGCTCCAGCACCCCTAGCTGCTTACACTTCTAGCCCCGGCCTCTGCGTCCGGCCATTCTCAGCCTCTCTCTCTCCTTCACCCTGGTTCAATGCTCATTGGCGCCAGGACACTTAGCTGGTCATGCCTCTGGACCCGGCCTTTGCAGCCAGCCACTCTCTTTCCTTCTCTCATGTTCTATGTCTTTCATAGTCTGTTCATCGAGAGTCTAACAGCATCTGAGAATAGCCCCCAAGTTAACTCACTTACTTGGCAGTAAGGCTCACACACTCAACCCGGTTTCCACGTATCTGGGAGCAATCCAACCATACGGAATCCATGCGTTCAGACAACTCCGCTACAACTCTGAGGCCAACACTATGAAGACAAGAGAACTCCCACCTTTACAATCTCTTCTAACATTTCTCACGATCGATCGTATTAATGTTATCCATACAAGTACCTCATCTTTATCCTTGTATCAAATGTACGTCTCTTGTCTGGCCATAATTCTTGTATGTGTTCATTCCTCTTTATCACAATGCGCGCCAACTTCATACTTGGCGTGCATTCCATTCCCTTCTCTTCGTAAAGCATCCTTTCCTTCCACAGCTACAGGGCCAGCGCACTACACATCACCCACGAGGATCCAAAATCCCTGTCTCTTAACAATCCACCGCTGTTTGGATTCAACAATAGACACTACGTGCGAAAATATGATGACTTGAATTCTCTACTCCAAGACACCAGAAAATACTTCAATGTCATCATGAGAGACTTCAGCACACAGGCAGGACAAGGAAACAAAAATTATGTCTGCAAATTTGGATATTAAGTATGGAACAAGAGAGAAGATCTTGTAAACTTTGCAGCAGCTAACAGGTTCAAAATAATGAACATTTTCTTCAAGAAGGGACCCAATAGGAAATGGACTTGGAAAAGCCTCAACCATGAAACAAAGAACAAAATAAACTACATCATGACAAACAAAAGCAACACCTTTGAAGACATCCAAGTCCTAAATCAAGTCAAGGTACGAAGCAACCACAGAATGGTAAGTTGTAAAATGCAAGTAAATACCAACAAAGAATGCAGAAAAATGTTCAAAACCAAACCACAACCACTTAACATACCAAGAGAACAAGCTTGAACTGAAAGACAGATTTAAATTCTTACTGAACAAGAAAATGACGCCAACATCAATGAACTCAACAACAAAATGATTGCCGCTATAATAGAAGTCACCACTATACTTAAACCAACAAGCACACAAACCATTAATAAGATCTCAGATGAAACCAAGAATCTCATTGAAAAACACAGAAACCTCAAGCCACCACCAACAACAAGACAGAAAATCAAAGAGACTGAACTGAATAAAATAATCAAGAAAAACTGGTGGGAAGACAGGAGAAGATACATGACAGAAGTCATCAAATCAACTCTCAAAAAAGGTTGGGGCTTTAAAGCTTTGAACAAAGGCTTCAATTTAGGACAGAGACAAATAACCAGCCCACTTGAGGGAAATGGAGACCTAACAACAGACAGAGACAGGATTGTCGAGCATGCCAAAGAATTTCACTAAAAAGTCTAGTCATCCAAACAAGGACAACACAACAATGAATACGATGTGCAAGACATGAGGATTTCCCAGAAGTGACCCTGAGGGTGGTAAAACGAGCCATCAAACAAATAAAGAAAGGAAAGGTCCATGGACTAGACAACATCACCATCAATCTACTTAAAAAAGCAGGTAAGATCATCATTAGGAAATTGGTCATTCTATTCAACTTGTGCCTAAAACGAAGTGAAGTCCCAGATGATTGGAACACTGCAATCATAATGCTTCTATATAAAAAAAAAAGGAAACCTGAAATACCTCAACAGCTACAGACCAATATGCCTACTCAACTGCATATTACAAACTTTTCACAAAGATCATCACCAACTGAATCACAAAAACACCAGATGAAAACCAACCATGGGAACATGCTGGTTTTAGAAGAAACTACTTGACCACGGACCACCTGCATTCAATAAAAAGAAAATGCAGCAGAATTCAAGCTGCCACTCACTGTAACATTTATCAACTTCAAAAAGGGCTTTGACTCAGTGGAAATCCTTAAGGTCATAAAGGCCATCACTTGACAAGGTCTAGATCCAGTATATATCAGAGTGCTACAACATACAGTCACAGCAGCTCCTTTATCAGACTACATAAACAGCTCTAAACAGGGGTAAGACAAGGTGATACCAGCTCACCCAAACTCTTCACAGCCTGCCTAGCAATGATCTTCAAAATCCTAGACTGAGAAAATAAAGGAATCAAAATAGATGGCAGATATCTGAGCAAATGACATTGCCCTTCTCTCAGAGGACCTACATAACCTTCATTCAATGCTAGATGAAGTAAATGAAGAGAGCAAGTAAGTCAGCCTCCACATGAACTTCAGCAAGACGAAAATCATGAGCAACAATCATGTTGGCAATAAGAACATAAAGATCCGGATCAAGGACACAGAACAGGAAAAAGTAGACCACTGCATCTACCTAGGACAACAAATCTCTAAGAAACCCACAAAAGAATAAATCAAGCGAAGAATCACCCTCAGATGGCAAGCCTTTGGCAGAGAAAGCTCAACCTTCAAGAACAAGAAGATTCCATTGATTCTGAAAAGAAAGGTATACAACCAGTGCATCTTCCCAACAGTCTCTCATGGAGCTGAAACATGGTAACAAACCAAAAGACAGACCCACAAACAGAGAACCATGCAACATGCACATGAAAGAATCATGCTCAACCTCACAAGACAGCGCAAAACATCCTGGAGGAGATATAAAATCCATTATAAAACTCAAATGGCGATGAGCTATCCATGTTGCAAGATACAGACAGACGATGGACATCATGACTCATGACATGGATTCCTAGGGATCACATGCACAACCAAGGCTGGCAGAATACTAGATGGCAAGATGAGCTAAACAAATTCAAAAAATACTTGCTCCACAATGCTCACGATAGAGAAGTGTGGCAAATCCTGGGAAAGATCTATGTCCAACAATGGACATTAAGAGACTGATGATGATGATGATAATTTGGTGATAAATCCTGGCCAAAACTATGCAACTCTGTTCTAGCAACATTTGCTTTATAGTACCAAATTATATTACAGGAAAATTCTATAAACTTTTTCTCCTTAGGTAGTTTGCAGAATCAGTAATATTAGATTATCAGACTGCATACTAAATATTCAAGAAAAACAAAACTAAAAAACTTAGAAGTCTTGATCCAGCAAAATATCTTCAAACAGCTATGCTATCAACAATCACTACACCACAAGAGTCAATGTCAGAGAGGTCAAGTTGAGCAAGTTTCTCATGATAGATAAGTCTTATATATCTTGTATATTATGTAAATGAGATACTCCTGACTATCCTAACATTTTTTTGAGACCTCGAGTCTGCAAGATATCTTTTTAGTCCAAGCTGCTACTATTAGGATAGGGTGCTTCTCTTGAGTTCAAGCAGAATTCTACAGAGCTGACTGTTCCAATGGCAGCAAATTTAACATCAAGATAGATGGCCACTTATATTCTCTCAACAGTGCAATTTGTTGATATTTTGAAAGGATGACATAAAACTCTGGGTCAGTATAATGTGAGAGATGTAATTAAACTCAAAAATGTTGTCAAAGGTATAACGATTACTGAAGAACATAAAAAAGCATGCAATTCCTATAGTAGAACTTGTACATTGTTATTTGGCTGATCCTATTGCCAAAGATAGTTCTCGGCATACACTAGGCTTTATAGCAGATTATTCAGGTCTCATTATCATATATCATTTGAGACAAAAGAGTGAAATTTTACAGGCCACCAAGAGATTTTCAGCTGACTCTACACCATGGTTCTGTTATGCGTATTAGAAGAGACCATGGTGTTCAATACACATCTAAAGCAATATGTTTTGCTTATAAAAAAAAAAAAAAGGGTACCAGTGACTATTTGCTATGCCTACAGTCTCACATAGTGAAGTCTCTTTGTTACTTCAATATACTTCTATTGAAACCATCTTCATGACATCAGTAACAATTTTCCTCAGAAAACTTATAAAATTTCTTAGTTTTTATGGATGAAAAATAAAAAGCAATCAGTATACATTATATGAAGAAAAAAGTGGATTTCTTTTTATAAGTAGGATTCCAAAAGCTTTCAATATAGGGGTAGGAGGTACAGGGTCAAAATAAGTCCAGATTCTGTCATCAGACTGAATACCAGCTAATTTGAAAACATTGCATTTACTTACTACAACACTGAATAAGTAATCAATTTTGACCAAAATTGGAGTGTTGCACCTATTTTACAGTGCAAATGTAATAAAAATGCAATGTTTCAACAGTTTTCTTCCTTCTCTTTCCATATTGGTCAATAAAACGTTCCTTAAACCACTCTAACATCCTCATGTAAAAGTAATATCATTGGGGAATCAATGATAAACTTTCTAGATCACAAATGCATTCTTGAGCAAACAATAGTGAAAAAAATGTCTAAAAAGAAAAAAAAAAAGAAGGGTAAACTAGGGGATGAAAAATGGAAAAATTACCAATCCTAAGAACTGTTTTGTTGAACTGCTTTATTTGGTATAAAAGTGGACTAGATGGATAAGCTACAGAAAGAACCTATTTTCCTTAGTTTTATAAGCCAATAGTTCTTTATTAGCTAATTTAGGCTACATAAGGACTCTAAACCATTCCAGCTCCAAAAAGGAGTGAGACAAGGGGATACCAGCTCACCCAAACACTTTACAGCCTGCCTTGAGATGATTTTCCGAAACATGGACTGAGAAAATAAAGGAATCAAAATAGACGGCAAATATCTGAGCAACCTTAGATTTGCAGACGACATCGTCCTTTTTGCAGAGAACCTACACAACCTCCAACTAATGTTAGATGAATTAAACGAAGAAAGCAAAAAAGTCGGCCTAGACATGAACTTCAGTAAAACAAAAATCATGTGCAACAATCAAGTCAAGAATAACATAACTGTCAAGATAGAAGATGCAAAACTCAAAGATAGACCACTACATCTACCAAGGACAATGAATCTCCATGAGACCCTCAAAAGAGGAAGAAATCAAGTGAATAATCACTTTGGGATGGCAACCCTTCGGCAGAGCAAGCTCAACTTTCAAGAAGCAGATGATCTCAATAATCCTAAAAAGAAGAGTATACAACCAATGCATTCTCCCGATAGTCACCTATGGAGCTGAAACATGGAACCTAACCAAGAGACAGATCTACAAACAGAGAAGTATGCAGCGTGCACATGAAAGAATCATGCTCAACCTTGCATGGAGAGATCACAAGACAGCACAGTACATAAGGAAGAAAACAGGAGACCGAGACATCATAGAAACTATCAAAAAACTCAAATGGCAATGGGCAGACCATGTTGCAAGATTGAAAGACAACTGATGGACATCACCACTCACAACATGGATCCCCAGAGATCACATGAGAATCCGAGGCTGATAGAACACAAGATGGAGAGATGAACTAGACAAATTCAAGAAATACTGGCTCCGTGACGCCCATGATAGAGTATTGTGACGATTCCTGGGGAAAGTCTACGTCCAACGACAGATATTAAAAGGCTGATAATGATGATGATGATAGGTAAAAATTTAAAAAGAATAACCCCAAATCAGGGGAATAGAACTCACAATTATCAATCTCAGAAAATATATCTTCTTGTACCCTGTTCATCTAACTACAGAATCCTCCCCTTCCTTGTAGCTCCTCCCAAGATCCAAAACTTGGATTCAGAATCATCAAAAAAATATAGATCTAGATCCAGAGCTCCACAAGATGCAAAAATTATCAAAATGTTACTTATTTTATTCGATTTTCCAAATCACAGCGGAAATACTACTATCTACTATATCAAACTGATGGAGAAACAAAATATTGAATGTCGTGTTATAGAAATTAATGGCTATTTTAGTTCCATCTTCATGATTTCGCAATGTGAAAGTCATATTTCTATTTGCCAGGACATCTCATTCGCCCAGAATTTCACAAAGAAATATTTGCTCAGCTCCTACAGTGGACATGTCTTTTTAGGGTACTTTCACTCTAAGTTTGACCCCCTTATGACAACATGATCAATATGTTTAACAACAAATTTTTGTTTATCTATCACTTCCTGGCAGTAACCAATAACCGTTCCTCTTTAACTTCATTAGGTTTACAGTCTTTGAGCTCTACCAAAACATCATAAGGGATTGAACTAATACAAGAGCTCCCATTTAGCAATATCCATAGATTAATCAGTCTCTTCTTAAGTAACTTAATTCAGTTTAAACAAGGAAGAGTATCGTATAACATCAGCTTTACAGGTATCACAGTAACATGCTAATTCAACCCTGAAATTAGCTGATATCTCTATTCAAATAGTTCACTGCTATGAACAAAATAGGAAATTTGAAAATAAGTTCTCTTAGCAATTATAACAACAAATACTTCTTTTTTTTTTAATCCTATTCTATTTTATATAATGGAAAAATTATAGAATTGTGGTTAAATCTATTGGGTATTTGTATAAATAATACGGAAACATATCAAATTATATACACAAATATGTGAAGTATTTAGATCTCAATCATGAGTAATAGTCTAGCAGAAATAGTCTTTGACCTACAAAAAAATAAGGCCAGGCTGAACTTGCTCAGCGTGATATGTTCTGGACATAAAGAGAGGATTGGATTTCTTCTGGCAATCAGTGACAAACTGATCCCCCCCATAATTAATACATCTGTATCTATTGCTCTAAGTTAACAAGTCCGTAGACCCGATACACATTTCATATTTTGTATACTATACCCCAAATTACGTTTTTGTGATATGGTATTTTAGCCAAATGCAACACTATATACAAAAAGCTCCATTCAAATGAAAACAGTTGTATCAAATGATTTGTATTTATTTAATTTTTTGCACCTACAATAAATTTAAAGGAATTATATACCAATTGATTAAACATCTGAATATTTTTGGAACCCAAGTTTTAGAAGGCTCTTATAGTTATTTTACTTGAAATCTAGATTGATAGGATGGGGTGGATCAGTTTTCTATTGTTATTGAATAATAAACTGAACCCACCGATGATTAATGAATCATTCATATCTATATGTTTTTAAGAAATGAATATATTTGGTCTGACAGAATGAATTATAAATTGTGTTATACTATATACAAACTTATTTGAAATGATCTCTTATTGTTACACAGTTCATACATCATTCAATTCAGACAACATAAGTAAAATAAACAATTAGAGAAATAGGGCTGCAGCAGGAATCAAACCTGCCACTGATAGGGTTGCCGCTTCAACTTAGCGATGTTCTTACCATTGTGCTGAACAGCCTACCAGTAATGCAAAAGCCACATAAATGCTTTCAACCCAAATCCTCATCTTGTCCATTCTTAGTCTTTTTTTGTCTCTTTCAACGTGACAGTATATATTTAAGAAATGGACATATTTGGTCCGACAGAATCGATCATCAATTGAATTACATAAAACTTATTGAAAATGATCTCTCATCATTACACAGTTAATAGATCATTTCAAATGAATTTTTATATAATATAACACAATTTATAATTCATATCTATGTATAGTACCCATTTTTGTGGGTTAGCAATGCTCAGCACATGTCACATTCTGTTTTTGGTAATGTTATTGGAATTTATTTGTCATGCTTACAAAATCAGTAATTGCTCTATCTCAAAATGTTTGGGACTTTAAATTATGAATGTTTTCATTGGTCAAAATTCACCAAATGAGATGCCCTGGGTCCTGCAAAATAATTGACACTACTACAAAATTACAAGACTTTCCAGTAAGAAATATGGGGGTTTAATACAATTACTACCACAAGAAATTATTTTGTCAAGCCCTCAAGAAATATCTTCTTCAAGACCTTCAGAAGATTGCCAATCGGAAAACAAATTCATCTACAAGATCTTTCCAAACATTTATACCAGTTTCAAACCAAAGAAACAAATGAACACATTATAAAACAAGGTTATTGGAATCCTGCTTCAAACATTTAAGTCTTGTGATTTGCACTATATTTCACAACACACCATAACTTTTTTCTCCTTTCCTTTCACTTTGGTTATTAAAAGATTGCATAAATTTGGAATTTGAAATGTTGTTGGTGTTGTTTGTTCTTTTCAGCCATTCTAGTCAAGATGCCCTTAATCACGATTAATCCATGAATTCCCATTTCAATCTATGAGCTTTTATAGGACATCTGAATACGGATGACCAAGAAAAAGAAAACTTGATTTCATTCAAAAAGTATGAGTTTATTCCCATTATGAAAACACTGTCATATGACAGGTAATATTCAATCATATATAACAAGAACTGTATCTGTAACACTTATAGTAACACAAGTAGCCATCAACCCCTCTCCCTTCCTATCCTCTAATTGAATTAACTCTCTTTCTTTCCTACCTTCTCCCTAACTTCATTTTCCTCCTTCAGCCTCACAATCATGTCTGTCAAACTTATATCAGTAGCAGCCATTAGCCAAGCCTGCAGTTAAACACTTATGGTAACTGTTAACAAAGGAATTAGACTTCGCACTGCATTGGTATATTTGGCAATTTACAACCAGATCACCCCAGTTGGTCAGGATTTATGCAAGTTGTTTCTCAAGGTGATTACCCTTGCCAGTTAGAAACTACATCTGCCTATAATTGATCTAAAGACCACAGATGAAAATTGCATCCACTCTACTATGTCATTTATTAAAAATCAGGCAAAGATTTTGAACTAAGTGATACCTTGCATTATATTCGATCAGCCTCTTCATAATCTCAAAAGTTTCTCAGCCGGAGTCAAAGAATTTGGATATAGTATACCAGTTAGAATGCTTTCATATGCTGATTGGCTTCTTAATGAATGGTCCAGGACTACATGAACTACTAGATGCTATGGCCTAATTGGTCAATCATATGATATGAGAAAATGTAGTTTCATGATCTTTGTATGGTTACTAGTGTTTTGATTTCAAATATAAAATAAATATATTGAATGAATTTTCAATCAATTAGTATGTATTCTGACGCTTTTTCTATCTGCTTGCTCCGTTTAACTTAAGAACCAGGCTACAGCCACTTGTTTTACTAGCATTTCTTGACAATTCATACATGAGATCCAGTTGAATTTTCACTAGCTGATCTAAAAAGAAACCAAAAAAGAAAATAAAGGAAAAAAAAAGGAAAAAAAGAAAAAAGGAAAAAGGAAAAAAAGAAAAAAAGAAAAAAAAGAAAAAAGAAATAAAGAAAAAAAAAGAAAAAAGAAATAAAGAAAAAAAAAGAAAAAAAAAAGAGGGGGGATGAGATTGGTTTTTCCAAAGATGCATCTTCATTGGATGAATGAAAAATGGGTTGCTGTGTTGTTCTCAGATGAATCTATACAGAAACAATTTATAGTATATAAATTCAATGCAAGATAAACTGTCTCTACTATGAAACTAACCAGATGTTCTGGGGTGCCACAAGCAAAAATGTCATGGCTGGTCATTATGTATTGCAGTGTCACTAAATATACATATATATGGTGTGTGGTATATGTGTCTTATAATGCGTAGTACATGCAGTTGCATGATTATTGTTATTTGAAATAGTAGGAAATGGTTGGAACTAAGAGCTTCTGTACAATAATCATGGAGTTTGTTGTTTGTCATTTTCATGTTCATTAATCCTTTGCTGTATATACCTCCAGTTTTTCATACAGTCCATAGATGAATTGCTTTCATGTTCTTTACTCTATGCAGAACACACTGTGCAGTGGAGCGATTTATTGTACAATAACTAATGAAGCTAAGAATCATTTTTTGCCTAAATATACTTTTTGATGAAAATGGGAGAGAGCTATCATCTCGAAGTTATCTTGGATGTAAAGGTTGCTTTGCTTAAGAGAAAAAAGTCCTCGTTTAGTCTTCACCAAGCAAAAAGATCAGCATCTCTTTTCCTTGTATTTCAATTTTTTTCTCAGAAAACCATAGGTCAGAGCTTGCCTTGTCACACTGACACTCCTCACATGAAACCTCAAGAGTTTCACTTTTGGCTTCTCATGTAGCAGAGTTATGTAGTTCTACTTCCCACTACACTTTAAAATTAGAAGAAAAAAAATCTGAACATTGAAAGGCTCAGAGCTCTGGTATATTTTATTTTTTAGTGAAATATTGTTTAAATTTTCTAAACAAGAAAATAAAATTTCATTTCTTTATTCTTATAAATAAGTATTAGTTGAGTTTAATTTTTTGCAATATGAAAGGTGAATATTTTGAAGCAATAAGTATACAGATTCATAAGTAAAATCCCAAATGAAGAAATAACATAAAAATTTATTTTGATATCTGGTCGATGAAATATTGTTTCAGAAAAAGGTTTTCAACAAAACATCAGTTCAATACAGTGTCTCTTGGCTAATTATAAAATGAAATTTTTTTTCCAACAAAATGGTCTTTAGCAAAATGTCTAGTTAACAAAACATCCGTCAGCAAAAGGTCTATCAACAAAAAACCCTGTCAACAAAACATCCTTTCAAGAAAATAGATTGTTAATTGAACGTATGTTGACAAAATATCCATCCACAAAACAGCCTGGGTGACAGGCAGTCACTGAGCGACATTCAGGGTGGCAATTTCTCTCTTAAAGATTTAATTGGTTATTAAAACTTGGTAATTAAAAATTATGGTGAAGAAAAAAAAATCTGCTTCTATGAAATTTCTGCACTATATACTTATAGTTATTTGTTCCGTATGTGTTCACATTTAATCTGCTATCGACTATACAAAGCCATAATCAGTTTCTTTTATTTAAGAACATCCTAATAATTTCTCATTAAAAAAAAATGTAAATAGGACACAAATCTTAATTTTTTAAACAAAACATTATCTTTCACCTGAAATATATAACTACAATTGAAGAAATATATGCGTGTGTATGTATGCATCACAATCATTCAACAACTGGCCACTGCATTAAGTTGACATTTATAAGATATATTAGTTAGCACACAAAGCAATGCAGTGTTGAGTTTGAACTGGTTTCAATCAGAGGTTCTTGAGAAATCTAATAAAAATAAATAAAAAAATTGAAGATTATAGATTTTCTTGATAGTTTCTTCTGCTCTATAAAATCGCTTAGATTTAGATACTTATAGAACATCTAAATTGGCAACATTGAAATGTAGCTGTAGTTCTGTATATAATCCAGAAAATAAAGTCTTCCAAACATGCACCTTTGGAACACACAATGCCTTGTTTAGCATTGCATAGTTGCAATTAAACCTTCCGTGGCTGTAGATTACATAATGCTTAGTGTCACGGCTTGAAGAAAGAAGTGTCTATTAGTGATGAAAATAATAAAAGCTTATCACTTCATTAGAATTTTTTTTGAAAATAGTCATTAGTTGCAATTAAGAAAAAACAGAAACTTTGTAACTGTTTTTCAAAATTAATAGTATATTTTATGCTGGAGACAGATAATGGGGGAAGCTATGATTGTTGACCTAAAATAGGCATATTTGCAGCTCCGTGACGCCAAGAGATTGTGGAAGTATCAATTTGTGAACTACAAAAGGTACCATGTTGGTTGGGTACAATCCTATTGCCGGCTGGCTCCCATTGCATGCAGCTATATCAAGAGGCAGTTGGATGGAGTTGGGTGGGAAGATATTGTAGGTGAAAGAACAGTCAGCATGACATAAGATATTATGGGGAGGTAGAACAGGATGACCCCGTTAGAGGAAAGAAGAAAATGCCAAAGACAGAAAAGGGATCATGTGGTTTGATGTTAGCAGCGTTGCGACAGATGACATTTTCAAGGTAAGGGGTATCAAGGCACATGATGCAGCCTGGTTGCGAAAGAAGTACGATGCTATCCATATCAATGTAGCTGAGTTGGAAGCCATAACGAAAGGTATTAATTTGGCTCCAAAGTGGGAGCTGTGAAGTCAAAGCTAACTCAGCTATGGTGTTTTCGTAGTTTGAGATCATGATAACAGGAGGTGAGAGGGGGAAAACAAAAGAGGGCTGCAAAAATACTCATCAACAGTGATTTGGGGTTTCCTAAGAGAGCTGATTCAGGAGTTTTAATTACAACAGAGAGTAAGCTTTGAGCCCTCAGAGTAGAACAAGGCAGATATTCAAACCAAGGTGAGCAAGGCTGGGCTAAAGTTGCCAGAAGGTTTCTAGGAGACAGATTGCTGCCAAGTGCTCTCTGGATGACAGGGACCTGAGGATGAACACTCAAGTCACCAGAAAGGTTATCTGAAAGGTGGTGAAGGAGTGCGACAGGTGCCAGTTGTAATTTAAGCAAATACTTGCAAATAGTAAAATATTTGCAAACAACTTTTTCGATGTCATTGAATTATTCAACTTTTCAATTTCACAATTATCAAATACCCACAAAGACAAAAAGCTAAGGTAAAAATGAAATTTATGTTCGAATACTTTGATACTCTGAACAATATCTCTGCTTTCTCACATAAACTGACAAACTTTACTAAAGCCTTTAAAAATTGAATCAACTCGAATTTAAGATTTTTACTGTTATATGAACCACCTAGAGAGAGGATAAAGAATTCGAAAGTTATTAAAAAGAATTTAAAAAGTGACAAGTATTTGTTAATATTCGAATAACAAGAAAAAAAAGAAGCAGTATTTTAAACATACCAATCCAGTCCTTATCCCATGGTGGTAAACTGAGGTTCTGGTTACTTAATTTAAAAAGCAAGAAGCAGTGAAGTGAACAAAAATCTGAAATCACGTGCGCAGTCACTATCAAGACACTTAATTCAAACAAGTATTTTTAGGATGTTTTCATTGCTTTGTTCACTTGTATTATTCTAACATTCACCATGTCCTTTCCTTACAGCACCATATCAAATGTCATTAAACAATACATTCCATAGTGCAGTCAACTTGTAAAATATTCCAATAGTGCATACTACACAACTCTTATCACAAAGAGCTGTCTGAAATTACAACAACAACAAATTAAACATAGAAGAGGTCTTAAACATCAACTTACAAAAATTGTACAAAAGATTAGATTAGTAAACTGAATTATTCTAAATATATAATTGATTACACCTGTAAAAAAAAAAAACAAAAAAAAACTGGTAAGAACATCAACAGAAAGCTAGTTATTCTTTTCAACTTATGTCTAAAACAGAGTAAAGTCCCAAAAGACTGGAACACTGCTATCATAATGCTTCTACATAAAAAAAGGAAACACCAAAGACCTCAACAACTATAAGTCTACTCAACTGCAAATACAAACTTTTCACTAAAATCATCACCAACCCGGATTACTAAAACACTAGACAAAAATCAACCACGAGAACAGGCTGGATTTAGAAGAAGTTACTCAACCATGGACCACCTACATTCAATAAATCAGCTGAAAGAGAAGGCTGCAGGATACAAAATGCCACTCGCTGTAGCATTTATAGACTTTAAGAAGGTATTCAACTTGGTAGAAATTCCAAAGGTCATGAAGGCCATCACCCTACAAGGTGTAGACCCTATATACGTCAGAGTACTACAACAAATATACAATCACAGCAACTTCATTAGGCTATATAAGGACTCTAAACCGTTCCAGCTCCAAAAAGGAGTAAGACAAGGTGATACCAGCTTACCTAAACTCTTTACAGCATGCCTTGAGATGATCTTCCGAAACATGAACTGGGAAAATAAAGGAATCAAAATAGACGGCAAATATCTGAGTAACCTTAGATTTGCAGACGACATCATCCTTCTCGCATAGAACCTACATAACCTCCAACTAATGCTAGATGAACTAAATGAGGAAAGCGAAAAAGTCGACCTACACATGAACTTCAGCAAAACGAAAATCATGAGCAACGATCATGTTGAGAATATGAACATAACTGTCAAGATAGAAGATGCAAAACTCGGAAAGGTAGACCACTACATTTACCTAGGATAACGAATCTCCATGAGACCCTCAAAAGAGGAAGAAATCAAGCGAATAATCACTTTGGGATGGCAACCCTTCGGCAGAGCAAGCTGAACTTTCAAAAACCAGATGATCCCAATAATCCTAAAAAGAAGAGTATACAACCAATGCATTCTCCCGATAGTCACCTATGGAGCTGAAACATGGAACCTAACCAAGAGACAGATCTACAAACTGAGAAGCATGCAACGTGCACATGACAGAATCATGCTCAACCTTGCATGGAGAGATCACAAGACAGCACAGTATATAAGGAAGAAAACGGGAGTCCGAGACATCATAGAAACTATTAAAAAACTCAAATGGCGATGGGCAGGCCATGTTGCAAGAATGAAAGACAACCAATGGACATTAAAACTCACAACATGAATTCCCAGAGATCACATCAGGAACTGAGGCCAATAGAACACAAGATGGAGAGATGAACTGGACAAATTCAAGAAATACTGGCTCCACGACGCCCATGATAGAGAATTGTGGCGATTCCCGGGGAAGGTCTATGTCCAACGACAGACATCAAAAGACTGATGATGATGAAAAAAATGAATAAAAAAGAAATTTCATGCTGAGTAAAATTTACAGAATAACCTCAGAGCAAGTCATTTTAAGCTATTTATAATGGAATGTTATCAAACCCTTGTTTTATGAAACATCTGGGTGGATAGAAAACTTGGATGTATAGGGGGCAATAGCACATTGATCCACACCAAAATGTAATCACTTCTCCCATAGCTGATTCATTAAAATTCATAAAAGAACTTTCAGAGATATTGTGTAGACAGGCAATATTGTGTGGTGCGGACAGGTAGCTAGAATGTAAAGGAAGTAATTGAGCAAGGATCCACTCAAAAATTTCAGGAATTCTTACAAATACTATTGCCCACCCCTCCATAAATTTAAAAAAAATTTTTGATGTATCATATGAGAGACAAATAAATCTTGGAAATGGTTGCAGACAGTCGGCTAGGATGTTGGAAAGATAATCGTACAAGGATCTGCTAAAAAATTCCAAGATATCTTATGTAGCCTATTGCTCACCCTTCTCTTCCATTTCATTGAGAATTAAGCCAAGAGAAGGGTGTACAACCAATGCATCCTCCCAATAGTCACTTATGGAGCTGAAACATGGAACTTAACCAAGAAACAGACCCGTAAGCTGAGAACCATGCAACGTGCACATGAAAGAATAATGCTGGGCCTCACATGGAGAGACCACAAAACAGCACATCCGGGAAAAGACAAGAGTTAGAGACATCATAGAATCCATAAAAAATCTCAAATGGCGGTGGGCTGGCCATGTTGCAAGAATGGCTGACAATCGATGGACATCACGACTCACAACATGGATTCCCCGAGACCATACGCGCAACCGAGGCCGGCAAAATGTTAGATGGAGAGACGAGCTAGACAAGTTCAGGCTCCGTGACACCCATGATAGAGAAGTGTGGCAAATCCTGGGGAATGAAGACTGATGATGATGATGATGATGATGATGATGATGATGGAGAGACTTGGAGAAAGTACCAGAATTTCTGATAATTCTTAAAGAAAAAAAAATTGCTGCATTCAATTCACTAGCTGCAGCGTACAGAAGAAGATGGTCTTTCACCACTCATAAGAACTTTGCCAAACGATCAAGAATTATTGTTCATGATGTTAAAGCTTGCTATGAATATGACTTGTTGAGGGTGATGAATAGAGGAGGAGAGGTATCACCCTAGATCTAAATCTTTAACAAGCGTATTGTGAAGATGAGAAATGTTACTGTAGCCCAGATTAAGCTAGTGCTGTGCATGAGTGAACTCCATGTTGTTTTTGCAGCATCACATGTGTTTGAAAAGTACATTGAGTGTTGAGGACTAGCTCTACAAACCAGTGACAGCAGTTTTGTAGGGTGCATTACAAAAGAAGTATCAAGACTCATCAAATGACCTTGCAAATCTTCATCTTGATGCAAATAAGGATGCATTAGATAAACTTCTGCAAAAGATCTGAGAACTTGGTGATGATATATTGCTCTTCATCCAAAACAGAAATGGCATTCTTGTTCAAAAGAGCAGTGACAAAACAAACATTAAAAAGAAATATTAATATCATCTAAAACTGACTGCAGTTAAACTTATTAGTTAAACATAGAGTAGCAATAAACTTGTAAATCATTTCAGCAGGTTGGACCAAATAAACGGCCATTTTGAAACACTAAGTCATAATTCAGTTCTAACACAACTTTATAAGCGAGCACCAATAGAATCAACAAAATGTTGCCAACAATTCGGCAGTGAATTTATTCCATCACAATAAAAACTGGGGTCACACTTCAGATTCGACAAACTGCCAGACGGTCTTTTCAACCTGGTTCACATTAATGGACGTCTGTTGACAAGTATATGCATCTAAGGCCTGGGAAAAGTAATAATTGGTAGGGGCAGTACCTTGTTGCCTTGATACATCAGTTTCAGTTAGGGGTAGTTTGTGAAGCATGATGTCTTGAGTTATCCTACAGTAGGATAGGCCCTATTCTATACACTACTGATAGCCAAAATGTTTACAACATTTGATGCATCAGTTTGAAATCACAACAATAGGACACTACCGTGCCATTACAGCCCAACCAAGCGGTCAGGAGGAAATTTTGTGAATGGAAACAAGTTTGTTGACTCAAGGAAGGCTACTTTTCAATTCATCATACAGAAACCTCTTATCATTTACTCATTGCACACGATCAAGAAAAGGCTCATTTTCAGAACAAACAAGCAAATTGCAGCAATCGCTACACTCTGCAAGTTGCTGATCGTCGGTCAAATCATGGTTTACTCACATCTGCATTTCCTACATACCTGATATGTTCTGTCTACCCTCTACATTTTTCTCTCATCATCCGATTATTTGTTTTTCGATGAGACTCCACTGTTGCCCTCAATTATTCATAGTCGAGTAGTGAGGACTTGCGGCCACGACTACCTTGAAGATCAACTAGATCACCAGAAGAGAATTTCCTGAATCACTGTTATGATGTCGGTAGCGCAATAGCCAAGTTAGAACTCATGGAACATAATGACACGATAACGATCGCATTTATTCATCTTAGCTTCGATACCCTGAAGCATTCAAAAACAAGTCAAACACCCAAAAGAAGAGCCACAAAGGTTAAAATCAAATATGGACGTACCACGCTTAAGCAGAAGGGAACAATGATGTTAAAAAAAAAATTCAAAATCTCGAATATCCTGTAGTGATATTTTCAACAGCTGATTGTTTATCACCTAGTTTGCACATGTTTTCCCGTTTGTTTTAGGTTAAACTAAGGTGGTGGGGAGTAGGTTCATGGTGATTAGACATGGTCATGCAAACAAACCACACACACACTCGCAGTCGATTGAATCATTCAGGAGGAGGACAAAAATTGAGAAACCAGAATGGAACCAGTGAAGGCGATTTTAATTCAAAACAATAAAATAAAATGAGAATCTACACGTGTTCTCGGTCACAACGGTTTTAAAGGATGATCCAATCTTACTAAAGCAACGCAAAAACAGCCATTAATTTCCCCTCTACCTAAAATATCTATTCATGAATTAGGCCGTATAATCTCAACTTTCCATCCATGTAATAGGCCTTTATGATCGAGTCCATGCAATCCATAATAGACGGGACTTTCCTTGAAAAGAAAATGGAAGAAGCTAAAACTAGGCTAAACAAATACGTAGTTCATGAAACAAAAGCTTACAGGTAGTTCAACAAAATAACAATAATATTGAATAATAAAAAACATCACTTGGTTTTCAGTTGAAATCAGAACAGAAAACTTATGTAGTCAACTTTTTTTTTTTTTGTAGTTCTATTTCAATATTTCTTTCTAGACAAAAGATTTTTTAATTCTGGAAATATTTGATGCTGAGGAGATTGAAAGTAGAAAAGAACACAACTAAATCACTGTAACGCAACAGTAAACAGAAACTTTTATTATAAATTTTGACAAGTTTTCAACCTCCATCTTAATTTTTAGTTGGTTATTGCTTTTTTTTAAATTCTCAACTTTGACTCGGGTCGTGATTCAACAATTTTAAGAGATAAAGAATGCTTAGCGATGAGGGAATAATTCCATAGATTTACAATTCTGAAGAAATAGAAAATTCATTTTGAGTGAGAAACTATAGTCCTCATACTCGTTGAAAAGTTATTTTTTCAACTCAGTCCTCTTATTGACCAAACACACACACATGTTCCGTAACTTTCAATTTTCTGAATTATTCAGTTTTCTAACAACAGGCTTGAAGATTTCTTATTGCACCAAAATCCCTGTCAGTTTTTTGACGGTGATGACAAAATACATTCCCAAGTTTTAGGCAACATACCTTTCTGCGAGTATCAACAATCGTTAGTCAGTCACTTTTAGTCCCCCTCCAATTTTTCTAATGAAACCGTATTTATTGGCAATTTTCTCTACATATATGCGTTAAGATATAAACAAAACATCGATAGTTTTGTTCTCAAATGATTTTTCAAGTTTATTGTTTCGGTAGCAATTGATTCATTCGAATTTGTTCACTTAGTATTTCACTTGTTTTTGAAATAAAAAAAGAGAAGTAAAGCAGAGATTTTTTTAGGGAATAGAAGAGATAGAGAACGAATATTTTCTAGTTTCCTAAATCAATTATTTTTTATAAATCCTTGCAGGTCTAACATTTTCTTCTGTAACAATAACAGAAGACCGTTTTCTGTTTTTGTAAAGTGTCACCGTAACACTCTTTCAATAAGTTTAAAAAATGAATAAGTGAGTGACGCAATAAAAATTGAACACTGAACCAAGCTTCAATTTCTCTTACTGGGGGGTGGGATCATTTTTTCAAAATGAACTATTTTAGATTATTTGTTTCATTATCAGCCATCTCTTGAGTAAGTACTGACAACAATTCATTTTTTTTAGCAGCAACGGTAGTTTTTTAGTACTGGAGGGGAAAAAGCATCATTTGTAAAACAAAATCACCAATAAGCATTTGCTTTCGTTTAAATGATAAATTTATAAAAATTCTTCTAATAACGAAGAGCAATTAAAGAATTCGAGGTCTTACAATTATAAAAATCAGCGCATGGGATTTTCGGGTTGTTGTTAAGTAGAGTTTTTTTTTGTTTCATCATTTGATTGATCGACATTGATGACGTTTTTTGTTTTGTTTAGCATCTACCAGCAATAATTAACAAAGATGCAAGTGAGAATATTTATCGACCTTAGGTAGGTGATTTGGTGCAGTATTCTCATTTCATGATGGAATCATTCACGTAATTAATTGGGACACCCGAAAGCATTTTTTTAAATAAAATTCATAATGGTGGAGTGGAGGCGGAGAGGGTAACTTAAATAAGGACCTCTTGAATGTTGAAGAAGTTTTCAACACAATATTTCAACGTGCATCTATCTATATTGATACAAAACAAATTAATACACAAAACAGTGTTACTTACTGGACTCGAGATATAATCAGAAACATGAAACAGAATGTCCGAGTAGAAGAATAGTTCGTTCTCGCTGTTTTTCAGTGAGAAACTGAGAACAAGCAAGGGAGATAACTGGAATGGCTTCATCAACGGAAACCAGGGAACAAGTTTCATTTTCTGTAGAACCTGTGCCAATTCATTTCTGTTACCTGTTTCAAAGTAAATTATTTTTTCACATTCTTGAAAAAGAAAAGTACGAGCCAATTTTTTCTTTATCCTCAAGTAAATTCTTAGAGAATAGATTATCTATAAATCCACCTCTCATGACGTATCTACTTGTAACTTGGAAGAAAGTTAGGCAACCTATTTGCTGTTGACGAGATTGAGTTATGATTTTTTTAATTTTTAGGACTTGGAGCGATAGTTTGAAGAGTTTTTTTCGTGCAGTTCAACTCTTTCTTGATATTTGTATTGTTAGCATTACGTTTCGACCGATTCATTCCACGGCCTTCATGATAGTAAACAGGTAAACACATTTTTTTCTCTCCAATAGTAGCAACGATTAAGTATGGGATTCGGTGTTTTTCTTTACGAATTCTATGTTATATGCGTTGTTACCACTTGAGAAGAAAAAATTCTGTTTTTTTACCATCACATTAGTACACATGAAGAAGGTCGTTGAATGGATTGTCCGAAACGTCGTGTTAAGAACACAAACAAACGGAAAGAGTTCAATCGTTCGAAAAAGAACTCTTTGAATGTTAATGACTCTTCTCAAAACTATAGACAATATCAAAAAAGGAAGTTTGGCATTCAAGAAGATATTCAGTATAAAAATCTACTAACCGAACTTATCAAAATGCTTATTATAAACTAGCAATAATATCCGGCATTGCCTGGTGGGGAAATAACTACAAACATAACAAACACTGTTTCCCCTCGCTTTAGCCTATTGGAAAAGGGAGAAAAAATGGAAAATTTCCTCCTTGCTTTTGACCCGTAAGATGGGAAAAAATCCCCCCTGAAATCTAACCCCTGAAAGTGAAGAAAAAAAGCATTCCTTCAGTTTTTCATCCTGAAAGGAAAATAAAGATCATCCACTAAAAATGAAAAAAATTTTCTCCTTACCTGTGGCTCTTAAAAGTGGAAAATAAAAGTTTGCCTCGGATTTTATACCCCAGAAATGAAAAAAATTTCTCCTAGGTTTTGACCACTGAAAGTGGAAAAAATTCTCCCCCTTGATTTTGTCACCTAATGAAAGATTTTCCTTCAGATTTTGACCCCCAAAGGATGGAAAAAAATTCTCTTTTGTTTCAATCTCTAAAAGTGAAAAAAAGAATTACTCCTCGATTTTGAAAGAGAAAGAAAAATTTCCCACTTGAAAAAGTCGAAAAACATTTTCTCTTTGATATAGCTCCCAGAATGAAAATAAAACTGTTTCGATTTTGACCCTTGAAATTGAAAAAAAAAATTTCTCTTCGATGTTGACTCTCAAGTGTGAAAAAAAGTTTTTCTTCAAACTTGACCCCTAAAAGAGAAAATAAATGCTCTGCTTCAATTTTCAAACTTGAATGTGAAAAAATGTTCCTCTTCAATTCTGACCTCTCATATTAAAAAAAAAAGTTCCTTTTCAATTTAAACATCTAAGAGTGGGAGATAACTTTCAAAAAATAGTGTTGTCAGTACATCAAGTCATATAAAAAATCCTATCAAAGAAAAAGTGTGGTCAGAATAAAATATCTTCCTTTATGACTGGATCATGACATACCAGCGTTTTCCACTGGAAACACAAACTTGGATTCCAGTTCAGTATCATACTCATGTAGTAGATTGAAACATCCTCAAACCAGCTTAAAATGTAGCAAATCACCCCAGATTTTTCTGCATGCTGTAATACTGCAGTTCAGGGGTACCTTGAATTATTAACTCCAGTTGCAATGCACCATTTGGGAGGAGAAGCAAATATAGTCACAAACTTTCACAAATGAGTAAAGATTTCACTGAAAAAAGTTCTCTATGCTATAAGTAACAGGAAATTTTACAAAAATGGAAAAAGTTATTTTTTTAAAAGTTTGTAAAATGAAAAAAACCTTTCTAGCAAATATCTTTGGTAATATTGGTTACTTCATTTTAAACACTTTAAAAATAGAATACATGCAGGATTATCATTCCAATATTTATTAAGATTACTTTAATGGGAAAAAAATATTTGTAGTATCTATTAAAACTGCTTTTAAAACCATCAGCTTACCAGACATAACTATCTGGTGGTATACATGATTTTTAGCGTCTTAAATTCTCCACTTGAATTTCTACTGTCAAGGGAGGTAATTTTCAAGTATTCAATCTAAGGGAGGTAATCTCCAAAATTCTCGATTAAATCAAATTTGAGTTATATTATTATATTACATTTGGGATTCCAGAGCATAGCAGTAGACTTCTGGACAATGTTGTCTAGAAAAGTTACCAGCCCAGAGTGCTGCTACACACATTCCCATAATCTAACAATTCTTTTTTCCTGGGACCCAAATTATTTCTGGTAGTTGGGCCTATTATGCTAATATCGGCCAAATTGGTAACGGTATGTACTTGTATGATGTTATCATGCATGAAAAATATTTCTTCATTGCTAATGACCCCACTATACACAAACAGAACATCAAAAATGCTTTGATGCATGCCAAAAAAAGCTGCATTATCAACATTGCACAAGCAAAGACCCATTTGATTCATACACTGCAGAGTTCTTGTGGAAATAGAAAGTTGCTCAATTGAATGCATTTAACAAAATGCTCATTTATGACAGTTATATTTTATGACATTTGTCCCAGTAAATCATTTCAAAGTAAAGATTATATCATTTGTCGTGTATCTCAAGAAAACACAAGGACTTTTGTGAATATGTTTTTGCTAAATGATAGAATATCAGAAAATAAATAGAAATGATTACAGAAATCCTAAAATTTTAGCTTTTTTTCCAACTGTTTTCATGTTAATAAGCCTGCATCTATTGTTGAAATAATGATATTTATGAAGATGATGTCCACCAGACTTATAAAGGTAAGTTGTAAAAATACTGAGCACAAAAATCATTGCAATAAACTTCTTATAGAGGTTAGGATGTTGAGATTTGGTACATTAATTGCAACATATTTAACTACATTAAGATCTCTAGTAATAGTGCAATATTTAGTGTTTAGTCTAGCAAGTAAATGCTAGTTGATTTTATCATCATTCAATGATTTATCCAATAAATATCAAACTAACCAAATTTTCAAATGAAAAATCAGAAAAAGTAAATACATTAAAAATTTCCATAGGAAGCAAAAAGTTATATCTGCTTTGTCATATCACTAATACTCTGTGATGTGCTTGAAAAAAATGGAGACATAACAACAGACTAGGACTGAATTGTTAAACACACCCAAGAATTCTATAAAAGTCTCTATTCCTCCAAGGAAGGGCCACAGAACAAAGACCATGTACGAGACACGGGCCAACAATTCAAAGATTTTCCAAAACTTTTTCAGTGGGAGGTGGGGCAAGCCATCAAACAGTCAAAATGAGGGAAAGGGCCATTCAGTTGACATGCAATTTTTTTTGCTTTTCATACAAGGTCATTTGGGCGACATGTTGAGCTTTTTTGCTTTTCCACTTTGATGCAAATGTGGAGCAATTGTTGAATGGTCAATGTTGAGTTCCTCTGCAATCTTTTGAGTTGTTTTGTGTGAGTTCATCTGAATAATTGCCCTCAACTGGATGTGGTCAATCACAGATGGATGTCCACATCTCCAAGGCTTTTGTTTTTGTTTTGAAATCTTTGGAACCAGTACCAAATACTTGGCCAAATACTTGGTTGATATTGCAAGCAGTTTCCGTTGCTTTATGTTCTATTTTGAACCTTTACAACAAAATTGCTTGAATTCACTTTTTTTTTCAATCCTGAATTTGATGGCTCCAAATAAACCAGAATAAAAAGTGAAAAGAAAATGTTTGGCTTAAATAAATAGAATGAAATTCAATCTTTAAAATGGTATATTCCATGAACAGAGTTGAATAACAGTTTATTCAAAAATGAGCATCAAAGTTTAAAGTAACAAAAACTGCAATTATTTTTGCACCAACATAATATATAAAAAATAAAAGTCAAAAGATCTAAGAAACTACAGACCAATCAGCCTAGTTAACTGTATGTACAAACTTTCTACCAAAATGGTCACCAAACAAATCACCAATGTGCAGGAACAGACTGGCTTCAAAAGGAGTTACTTGACCATTGACCATCAACTAACAAAAAAGCAGTATGATACAAAATACCACTTGCAGTAGCATTTGTTGACATCAAGATGTGTCTGACTCAGTGCGAATCCCTGAAGTCATCTATGCAAACAAACAAGGAGTAGATTCCATATATGTCAGAGTTCTGCGACATACTTAATGACTCAGCAGATCCTTTATCAGGTCACATAAGGACTCAGAGACCTTCCAGTTCAAAAAAAGAGTAAGATAAGGCAATGCTAACTCACCCAAACAGCTTGCCTTGAAATGATTTTCCAAAACTTACTCTGGATAAAAACAAGAGAATCAAAATTGATGGTGATTACCTAAGTGACCTGAGATTTGCTGATGGCATTGTCCAGCATTTCATCGAGAACCTCCATGATCTCCAGATTATGCAAGACAAGCTGAATGGAGAAAACAAGAAGGTTGGTTTTCACATAAATTTCAGTTAAACCAATGTCAAGTGCAACAAATACCTATCGGTCGAAGATACAATGATCAGGATGGAAAATGGAAAATTAAAGGAAATAGACCATTACATCTACCTGGGTCAACAGATCTCAATAAAATCTCCAAAAGAAGAAATCAAAAGGAGAATTATACAAGGTTGGCAAGCTTTCAGCAGAACAAGCTCAATCTTCAGAACAAGAAGATCCCATTAGTTAAAAAAAAAAAGGTCTACAACCGATGTGCCCCTCGCCCCCCCCCCCCTGTTAGTCACCTTCAAACTAAGATTCATATAATGCACACAGGAGAGGATCATGCTTAACATCACATGGAGAGATCACAAGACAGCAAATCATAATAAAGAACAAACAGGGGTCAGAGATATGATAAAAAATCTCTAGAAAACTCAAATGGCAGTGGACAGGTCATGCTGCAAGAATGTCTGACAACTGCTGGATATCACAACTTACAATGTGAACCCCCAGAGATCATATGCAAAATTGTGGCCGGTGAAAAATAAGATAGTGTGAAAATTTAGACAAAATCAGAAGATGTTTCCACTTAAACACAATGATCAAAAGGCTACTGATTATGATAATGTATATTATGTTAATATTTTGTTCATTTTTTCAATACTTATTGACAATAAAGATCTTATAAAAATCCAATACTTAAATGACAGAGTAATTTTCTATTTATCAGTCCAACAATTTGTGCAAAATATCAACTCCTTAAATCCAGTTTATTGCATTTGCTCAGAGTTTTTAAAATATCAAATAGGACAGAACAGATTTTGATTATCATTTTTGGACCATTTTAACACTTGTTAAATCATGCAAAAGTTTTTTTTCTATTGTTACAAGTAAACAAACTTTTATCAATATTTTAAAGCCATAATTGGATGAACTTTGAAGGTAAGATTTACTCATCTTTTAAAAATTTACTATACAAATGAAAGCATTGGGTTTTTGGTTCCTATATTTTGTAAAGCAGTACATTAATGGTGGTTGGTTCTATGTTGTAACAGATGGTTGTAACTGCTGAGGGCAAAGGAATTAGTCCTCACATGCTTTGAGTTTACCACCTCATGCTGACGTCACGATAATTGTTGAAGCAAACGAAAGTGGCCGTCTTGTTTAGATGTAAACATCTGGTAGCCTTTTTTGTTCATTTGTTAGAAAAAGGATTCTCTGTATGCCAAATATGAATATGGACATGGAGATTAAACACAGTTCATAATTGAAATAAGGACAAGTACAAATGTTTAGACAAACAAATAGAACATACATTTAATGATATATAAAGCTGAAAAAAATCAAATGTTAGCATTAGTAAGATCAATCATGATAGAAGAGGCCTGTTATGAATTGATCTTTATAGAAAAAGAGATGTTAAATTGAGAATTTGTTATTAGTTTATTCCTGTACAACAAAATGTAACATAGGAGAAAATCATTGGTAAGGGAAACATGAGTCATAACGGTTCTAATGTTGTTTGGTTTATCTAATAATTGGAGCCCATGGTAATGCCTTTAATAATGAGTTGTATGTTTCCCCAGGCAAGATTATCACAATGCGGTTGGTTCAGTTTTAGGCTCTGAGAACTAAAAAGGTTGAAGCGATAAGTGAATTGAATGCAGTGTTTGCATTGACTTACCATACAGTTTTTATGAATTCTCACATTGAGTAAGATTGGCAACAAAAGATGATATATTATTGTTATGGTCAAAAAATAAAACTACCCTGGCTGGGAACTTACTGAGAAGGAAAGGAAGAGAGAGAGGAAGTAACTGACTAAGAATGTCAGGGCAAATGAGCGCTGGTATACATGAGTCCAGAACTTTTAAAGACAGTAGATAAAGGAAATTACATTTTGCAAACGAGCCTAGATTTAAGATTTTGTATCTTAAGTTGTAACTTATTTATTTACGTATTTGATTTCAACTAAAAACAAAGGAGCCATTACATAACTTATTTCAATTTCAATTGAAGACAAAAACAATATCAAACTTTTTCAAGAATATTCTATATATTTAAAAACATATAATCTTCAAACCCCTTTTACTTGTTCAATATAATCTTTATGGTTTATTTCATATTAATTTCCTCATCTTGGTTGCTTTGTTTTTTTTCACTATGTTTTGGCAATCTACTCTCCATCCTTTCTTGGGTTTTTGTTGTGTTCTGGAATGTTGTCAAATCTTGAGGGTATGTGCCTCCCCTCTCATCCAAGTCATGTCTAGTGCCTGATGTCTGTATGTTCTTGAGATTGTTTTCTACTGACTTCTTTAAGTGGTGAACATGACATGTATGAGAGGGAAAGCACATGTTCTTCCAGAGCAAGATTCAATGACATTCCAGAACACAACAGACATCTAAGGAATACAGGAGGATACACAGCCAAAAATTTCAGACAAGAACTGATGTAATCTTTTCTAGAAATAAATAAATATATTTAGTCTGTAGCCTAATGATGGAGAACGCATTTATTTTACACAACAAATAGTTATTTTTCAAGATAATCTTCTTCCTTGACAATGCACTTGACAAAGGATTTCCATTAATCATTCAAGTCAAACATTTATACAGTGAAAATTTCTGATCAGAATTTCACAAATAACTGTGTTAGGATATGGAATTATTATATCCTCATATAGTAGCAGTATTCTGATAGTAATTATTGCATTAGTTCCTGACCACTGAATATCCCTTTTTCTCTCATTTTCAATGCACAAGAAAAAGACTGAGTATCAAACTAGCTGAAGCAAATTCTAGGAGGAAAAATAAAATTAAGAATTTCAGTTTGATCAAATTTCATTTCCTACTTCCAGGGATATTTAGTTTGTTAGTGAAGAAAAAGCTCAGCTGGGGGATTGGAGTTGGTGCAGTAGTAAAGGCAGTGTGCAATAATTAGAAATGCTAAAACTTTGCATATGTATACTGGGCCCAAATGCAATCAGTGCTGAATAGTAACTGTGATTGTTTTGTTTCATCACTTTTCCGTGTTGTCAGAATCTGCTGTGTCAATATTGTTGGACTCCCTCTGTCTCGGAAGACAATGGATTATGCAACAAGGATTAGTCAATGATTGAACTGCAGTGCCAGCTGTGACTGTGCAGCCTGATTCTCAGGTGACAGTATGTGTTTCAGTTTTGTTTGGCTGTATAGGTGATCATTAGCATGAATAAAAGTCTGACATATTTGTTTCATAAATCAAACGAGTGGTATTCTAGCTAGTGTTAAAGAGCATAATCAAGTCAGAGGTTAACTTTTTCAGTTAACTTGACTTTAAAAGCATTCTTGTCTCCTATTACTTCATTTTTGACTTTATAGACTTCTTTTTGTCGTGTTATTTGAGGTGAATTCAAGTGATTTGTATATAGGTACATTAGGAAAGCTTCTAGAGATATTATACAGGATACTTGAAGAAGTTTCTTCTGAATTTCTCAATATTAGAATCAGTAAATTGATAATAGTATATTTAATGAAGGCAAGGTGCAAGGATTTAGCTTGAAATATTATATTTTATCAATTGAAAAGTTAGAATAAAATTTAGTGTGGATGTAGGCAGCACTGAGAATTGCAATAATATTGTAGTATTCTTTTTTATTGCCAAGACTGTAGTGAACGAAAATAAATAAGTATATTTACACAATCAAAATTTTATTTACTGAGGTGGGAAAAAATAAGAGAAAATGGGATATGGTAAAACACAAGAAACAACAGGAAGCAATGAGAAGTAAAACAGAGATATCATTTATCACCAGAAACAATTGCTCTAATCAATGAATAACCCTAACTCTAAAAGTTTTTGTTAATCATGGCGAACCTCTGCATAAAAGCTTTTT
This sequence comes from Thysanoteuthis rhombus, assembly GCA_963457665.1. Taxonomy (NCBI): domain Eukaryota; kingdom Metazoa; phylum Mollusca; class Cephalopoda; order Oegopsida; family Thysanoteuthidae; genus Thysanoteuthis; species Thysanoteuthis major. The sequence goes on along the minus strand of OY735199.1, from coordinate 69,217,008 downwards.
TTAAAAATTACATTTCCTCTCCTTCTCATTGCTTCTCATATTTTACCAACACTGAAAACTTGAGAAAGAAAGAGACAAATCATTTGAATAATGAGAGACTTTGATCTTTGCCGATTCTTTTCAAGAATAGAACTGCAGTTTTGAATTGATGATTTGGATTCTTGTCTGTCGCTCCATTAAACTCTGCTCCTTGTACAGGTGTAGTATGTTACGATAAGTATAAACAATTTTGAACAAAGATTTTCAGTATGAAATTGACACTCGATCTTAAGACCATAATTAATATTTTTTTAAATTTTGTTCTCAACTTTTTGAATGTTTTTCTAAAAATAAATTACCCCAAACAGAAAGAAAATATATTTTCATTTACTATATTGTATATTTTGACTGTTATAAATCCAAAGATTCTTTTATTAAGCAAAAAATCACAGTGAAAAATATTTTTAGGAATAAAAAATTCCATAGTTAAAAATTTACAAAAGCAAAAATGCTCAATTTTATCACTGGTCAACTAAACTGTGCTGAAAATGTTCAACATTTTGTATTAAAAAAATTGAAAAATATTTTCAACATAATCTATCAGCTTTCAATGAAGTTACTGATTTTTATGACAAGCATTTGACTCAAAAAGTATTTTCTGCTGACTACAGAAGACTGAATGGGTATGCAGTGGCATTTACAAATTTAAAATGCACCACAGCTGTTCTTGTGTTGTCTGCCTCAATTTGCAACCTCCTGTAATTTGAAATATCAATCAATTTACATTAAAAAGAATAGAAAAAATATGTTAAACATGTGCTTGGTAAATTTTTTTTCATCATTTTGTTATAGTTAATTATTCATCCTTGTTATAATATTTATATATAACTTTCAGTCTAGGCATGATATAGAAAGGATGAAAAATACAATTTTAAAGATATTGGAATTAATTGAAATGATTGATAAAAATGATGAAGCATCTTTTTTTTTTCCAGATCAAAAGCTGAAATTATGATTAATCGAATAAGACTAAAAAAATGCTGGAAAGAAAATACTTTACTTAATTATCCCATTCTTTTAAATTAGACCTTTAGCCATTATCAAGATCTGAGACCTTAAAATTTATAGAAAAAAATGGATGTCCGTAATCTTTTAATTTTTCAATTCTTTAAATATGCCCAGCAATGCCTATACATTATAATAACAATACATAAGGGGATACACAAGCAAAATTATTTACTGGGCAGAATGTTTCACTCAGTTGTTAAATACATTGAAAATCCCACTGCTAGACTGGAGAAGATCTTATCAAGTATATGCTTTTTCAATTTCATGCTAAGGCTTCAAGAATTTGAATTCCTGTACTGCAGTCTTGAACAGAATAAAATATGTATCAATGAAGGATTACTGCTTAAATACACATTTTTATATCAATTTAAAACTTGATAGAACATTGATTTGGTGTTGCTTGCAAAATGTCAGTTTGATTACATGACATCAATTTTTTATCTTTTCTCAACACTTTTTTCTTTCGTCCTGATGGTATTCATAAATCATGATAAACTAATAAATAAATGAATATTCTAACAATCCTCAAGAAAATACGATCAAGCTTTAAAATCTCCTCATCTCTAGCGGACGTTGATTACCAGGGTGCAAGGGCGACAACTCAGTTGTTTTTATTGTCAATGTTGGTTCTTCAATTTGACTTTACGAAAAACAAACTTGATAAATGATACTACACTTTACTCTTTAAAAACAGACACAGAACAATTTACATCAGAACAGCTAGCACAAAAACAACAGCCACAACAAAGACTTCAGACACAACAAACACTCCAGGTACAGCCAATAAAAGCCTCGACACCGGGCGCGATGGCTTAAAAAACTTTGCACCACACACATGTACCGATATTTTTCATTTTAGAGATTTCAGAATCTCTCTGAGAGGGGAATTCTTTGAAGTGTCCACCTTTTTAGCAATAAAGAAATTACACATATATGGAGTTATTTGCCCTTGGCATGGATGTACCTACTATTCCTAACACAATTGAAAAATCTCTTTAGAAATGGTAAATTCTTTGTCACTTTCTCTTTGACGTCATACAGAAACTACCAATAAGATAACTGATTGGTATCTTTACGGCATTCATGCTTCAGCTGTGAAATTTTCTATCTCTCTCTATTCTGATGGCCTTGAGGCAAGCTTGTTTTTTGCTCTCTCTTTAGGATAGTTAATAAGATAAGCAATAAAAATAGAAACACTAACTAGCAAAAACTTTGCATTCTGGCTGATTATGTCTCTAGTACTGTCCATCGGTCTTGTCAAAGCATCACATCCAAATGAAAAGTCCTGGGGACTTTTTTTGCATGGATATTGACTTAAACACAGGATCAAACGAGCTTTTTTTTCCAGTTTGAAGATTCCAAACACTATCAAGTTTTTAGTGGGGGCTTCTGGTTTTCATTTACAACCTAAATATTATTTCAAAACGTACTCTCAATTTGTGTATAACAGCTATGATGTAGCTGTGATGAAGAAAATGTTTGTAAGTGTTCCAAAACAATGTTTTTTGAAAGAAAAAAATGTATGATATATATTTATAATTGATAATTGTGTCATCGACCGACAACTGTTTTGTTGTATTACAACTCTTCAGTGTGGCTACAGACTATCCAACATCCCTTCCAGTACCACGAGGTAAGATCGAAACCTTTGCTTCAGACCCAGAGGCAGACATTTAACCCCTGCCCTACACAGAACTGGCTGGTCAGTAGGACGGAATTTACTTACGAATAATTCTCCATCTACCAAAGTGCTCCATTCCAGAGTTGGAAGAGCATCACATTATAGCTGTAATCGACAGGTGCCCTACCTAACTGTGCTCAACCCTAAAGAAGGGACAGAGAGAGAGAGGAAGAGAGAGAGAGAGAGAGCAAAAGAGAGCAAGCAAGTTCAAGAGAGAACATTTCTATGTATGATAGAAAACGAGAAATCACATGTGTACAAGAAAGAGAAAGAGAATGTTTGTGCTGTAGATTACAAAGTATTCACAGTTGGGGTCAAAGGTGAGGCAAACTGTTTTTTTCTTTTGGGGCTAAAAATTGTGGGGGAATTTTTTTCCCTTTTTGGGGTCAAAAGTCGGAAGGAGGGCTTTTCTTTCCTTTTCAGGGGTTAAAATCAAAGGGAAGCCTCCCCTCTTTAGGGGCCAAAATTGAGAGGAGAACCGTTTTTTCTTTCCTTTTAGGGGTCAAAATCTGGGGAGAAATTTCTTTCCTTTAAAAGTAAAAATTGGTGGTGGACTTTTTTCGTTTTCATTATTAATGATTCCATTCAAAGCAACTTATTTAATGCAAATGATTACATATTTATAAGCAGAGATTCTCTCCCCACTGACCTAAGAAATCCCAAACACACTGGAATCCACACTGACCTGACGGTCTTTCAATCAGATTTAATGTATGTTACTTACTTCAATTTTCCCATTCTCCATCAATATTCTCTGTTTTTAGATATCAGCCCAGAATGTGTAATATGAGCCTTTCTCTCAAAATTATACAGCATGAAATATAAGGTCAAGCAAAAAATGGTTGTTATTTGTGTTATGCTACAGCCAATTAGATATTCCAACAATGCCTAATTGGTCTCTGATTTTGTCACTTTCATGGTTGAAAATTGCAGTTACCTCATCATTAACAACTTCATGTTTCTATTATGAAAGGTTTTAGCTCATTTCAAAATTTAGTTGGGAAACTGCAAACAGTTGAATCTCCTATCTTGGAATGATATTTATTGTTTCCTATTATCAAATTTTGGTGTTATAGATTAACACCTTACTGCATTTGAATTTTTGGATAAATATATCATTATTTCACTGTTTTGTATTTTGGAAGGTTTATAACAGAAAATCTTTGCATTTTAGGAGGTTCAGTATAGTTACATAGCATTTAAACAGAGTATTTGTCTGAAAGGATGCTTCTCTTTATGATTGAGTTAACTTTTAATTGTTGATAGGAGTTAGAGAATAATTCAGATAAATAGAAATGGACACATAGATAGATTAGTAAATTCAATGGAATATCAAAGTTAGCTCTTGTAATGGTTGGTGATGGTATTCAGTGCTCAGTGGTTATTAATAATGATTCACATGATAAAATAATGTGATAAAACTGCAATTTCATTTCAGACCACTTTCTCATTTTGTGGAATGTAACCATTAAAGGTTCGATATCTGCTGAATCCGACAGAGAAATGAAAACTTCCCAACCAAACTGTAACTATTTTTTATCCCAAAAACATGCATTATCCTAATGGAATGGGACATTATACCCAAATTCTGGATTCTTTTCATCCACTGAGTGTTGCCTTCAATTAGTCTAATTGGGGATTAGTATATGTTTGCATAAATTGATTCTATGGAAGGAGCTCATAGAGGACTCTTTTTTGATCCTACCATATACACAGCATCATCTACTCTAGATGAAACCCTGCCTTCAGTACAGTTAGTGGTGGTTCATTTTGCTTGCTCCACATTCTCTTGCATTCCATGTCTTCTTATTTGGGGTGGGGGGGATGTGGTAGTGGGCAGATGAACATAATGTTACTGCCATCTCCATCTCTTAGTGAGTACAAGGTGGAGATTTTTTCCCCAAAACTACCCTAGTATAATTCTGGGGAAATAATTCTTTCCTCCAGCCATCTACTATTCCCCAAACTTGCTTGCACTGATTTTTTAAAAAATTATTTATTATAAAACCTAAATTATAATTAATCAAATAAGACTAAAAAGTTGCTTAGGAGTGCAATCTTCAAGTCAACTTTTCATTTCTTCTTTTAAATTCACGCTTAAAGGTGAACTTTTTGTGTAAAGAATATCCTGTATTACTTCCATTGTTCACCTGATCTGCTCATGCCTTTCACTCAGATATGTATTGAGCTGATCCTTAATCCAATAGGTCAGTCTTTTGGGTTTTCACTTATTGAATGATAGTCCATGTCCATTTATAGCAAATTTTGCTTTTTCATCAAATCTCACAATATCAGTGATTTCCAACCTTTTTATTACCAAAGATCTCATTTATTTGAATGAATTTTCATACAAACATCTGACTTTTGAAAAGCCTGCCTACTCAATAATCTCACAGCCTCTAGGCTTTTGACAGGTCTGCTTACAGACCTCCAGTAATATTCTTGTGGACCCACTGAACTAAATGTTGAACTAGCCAAGCCCTGGACCCTCAAATCTCCAGCTACACCCCCGTTAGGACAACCAAACAAATCTAGTCCTATTAGGTTTGTTGATCATTAAAATCTTCAAGTTCAAACAGTTTGGAATCAACAAGTGTGAATATCAGTAAAATTACTATTCAATGTCAAGATATGAATGTCAATAAAACTAATTTAGATCTTTATATTGCAGTCAAATAGTAGTGAGATGTCAATAGTTATCTTCTTTGTAAAGGTGTTTTGGTGGCTAAAACTTTTCATTAGAAAATTATTATTTTATTTTATTTTTTATCGTGCTTGTACACTTTTAGAATTAAAATTCATTTAAAAATCTCAATGAAACATTCTTATTCATGTTTCAATTTATCTGGGGGACTTTCCTTAGAATTTTTTCCAGCCAAAGCATCCAACAAACAGTCCCAGTTTTTCCCGTTCTTCCAATTAATTCTTCAAGACAACAAACAAACATCTAAACCTTAGACATTTATTTTCTTCTTCATAACTCCTTGCAATCCTTCTCTGCTCCAGTCATCTGCTTGATGTATTATATGTTGCTGCAGTTGTCAACACTGCTACTGGGAACTTGATATCATTGAATCTCCCAGGTGAGGAGTCTGGGATCTGCAGACACCCAATTCAGAAACCTGAGGAAAGGGTCCAGTCATGCATACTAAGCCTAAGGCCCAGAAAATAATCCACACCTGTTCTATAGTCAGATGTTCATTTCATTTTTCTCTGAGCAAATAACTCTTCATTACAATTGTGACATCACCTTATTCAATTCCTACAAAGAAATATTTCTCCAAGAAATTCTTCCTCTAAACAAACTGTTGTGAACAACTAATTTGCATTCTTAACAAATTACTGATCCAACATTCAAAGTAGCATCTATGTCATCATAGTATACTTGAAAATACAGTACATCATGTATACTACATGTACAGACCCAACCCACACATAAATTATGTATTTAACACTGATTATGGAAATATTTGATGAGCAGTTTGAAATAGGGACAGTCTACTTTTCCAATGTGGCCCAGGCCTACCACTGGCTCAGCACGGCCCTGCTTATGCATGTATCAAACAGTTTCTTACTCTGTACATACACGCACACACACAACACACACACACACACACACACACACTTATATATATATATATATATATATATATATATATATATGAAGGTGGATCAATAAGCCAACGTCTTGAGATCTAGTTATTAGCTGAATTTTGATTTTAAACGATCACGGTTCAATCTTTGTGACAAATATTCACCACTGAATTAAGTAAGTGCATTGGAAAGGAAGAGATTATGGTGAAAAATATTTTTGTTGTGTGAAATGAATGCCTCTTACATGATTAGGCTACAGATTTATTTATGGATTCTATATATAAAGGTGTGCTCTAAATATGTACACTTTTTATTAGCTGATGATTCTGTAGTGTTTTTCATTTTCAAGTAAAAAATATATAGTATTTTCCAATGTCTGGCAACATTAGGACTGTCTTATTGCATCGGCATCCTGGGCAGTTGTGTGGTGGCTGTGCAATTTTAAGGGGTCCTGAGAAGAGAACTTTCTCTAAATCTATGTTTGTAGGACTCTGATTTTACTTAAATTCTATTGGTCAAACATGAACTCTGCTTATTCACTTTGCAGTCAAAGAAAACTTTATCAGTAAAAACCAAAGCACTGATTAGATATTGAACAGGAAAACCTGAAATCGTACACATCAAGCCTCCATCTGAGCTCCAAAACTCTGGATAATAACATGCTAAACCATTTTGAAATAATCTTTATAAAAACAAAAAACTCTGATTTTAAACTGCACTTCTCTTCTTGCATTTACTCTCTAATTTAAAATTCAGCAATAACATTAGACACAATGTTCAATTCTTCAAACAGGACTTATAAATTCATATTTAAAACTGAGTGTGGCATTGTTCAAGGAAGGAGAAAAAGTCTGTTCATAGTCTATAAGCTTAAGAGTCTTCACATATCTGTCCATTGGGGAGAAAAGTCACATTCTTTCATTTTGCAAATAAAAGTATTACTCTCTCCAACTGTTTGATCTGCTGCTGCTGACTGGACTCTAACTGCTGATGAATTATTCCTTGATTGATTCACCATGATTGACTAACTAGTACATGGCACTATTCCCATGACAAAATGGTAGCATTAAAAGAAACATTGGAAACTGCACAGGTAAGTTGTCTATCATCTTGCCGTATACTTATGACATTTCTCAAAATCTGTTCATTTCAAACTCACTAGTTTTATCATTAGTGAAAGACTACCAAGTAATTCTATACTGTAATTTTATTTAATGTATCAAAGTTAGCTTACAAGTATCAAAGCAGGATTTTGAAATCAAAGTATTGCCAATATACTCTAATGCATATAGGGTAGTTATTAATATACAGGATCAAAGATACTAAAAAAGAGAAAGATTGATATAATGAAATGATGAAACTGACCAAAGAGCTCATTAAACTCACTTATTGAAGATTTATATCATTTAATTATTTGCCTAATTATTTGCACTGCACATAATTATGTCATTATGAAGTACACACCTTTAAACTCAACCAAATAATTAAATTTCTTCTTTTAAAGAATTAATGGAAAGACAATAAAAGGCTGCTGCTACCGATGATGATGACAATGATGAAGGAATTATTAACCTTTTTCCAGGTAGTGTATGAAACTGAACAGTCACTCCATCAAAAAAGTCTAACCGTAAACTGAACTATTTAAGAAAGAATATTTCTTCAATCAATTGCTTGTATTATATTTAGCCTCCATTTTAGAGCCACTAAAATAGACTACATTTCTCCTTGGATGACCACAATCCAATAGGAAGTTAGAATGCCATACAATAATCTTATGCTTTGGAACATCAATTGGTGGCTTATAAATGACACAAATCTATTTCATATTGAAGTGGGTGTTCGTAAATGTAGTTTTCTTCATTTTTTAAATATTGGAGGTTGCTTATCCCAAGAGCTCTTAGTAGCTTTGTCAAGAAATGAGGAGGCTTTACTAAAAACTGGTATCTATATAAGTGATCTGTGATTTGAGATGTGTGGGTCGTAGTTAATCAGGTGAATGGCTGAGCAGATTTATGTGTCAAATCACCAAGGATATCAGTTTCCAAGTTTGGGAGATCATTCCTTCAGCTGATGTTTTTAGATGTCAATGACTGTATGAGTTAATTAGAATTTAAGTAATGGGTGATTAAGGTCAAAAGGGGGGATTTATTCTAGTTGTGTGCAATGAACTGAGATTTGAAAAAGTTTTGTGATGGGTAGGGGCCAAGTGTCATGATGAGATTCTCACCATATGTGTTGGATACTGTTGGCTGAATGGTTTATGATTTTTCCCGTCTTAGCTGGTAAATATTGAAATTGTGCAAACCTATACAATCTTCATTCTGCTCTTTCCAAATTTGGGAATTCATAATTTTCTTTTTGAAATATGTGTAGGTGATAGTTGGTGCCAGATCATCAGGCAATCAAAACTGGAAACTAGAGATATTTTCCCAACTCAGGGATTTTTAAACTTCTCAATCAAAGGCGATTAATTATTTATCTGTATTCTGTCAAGGCCTTGCTTGTCTGACTCTTTAGTGCAGTAGTTTATTCCCCACTCAGGAATTTTTGAACCTCTCAAACAAAGGCAATTAATCATATATCAGTATTCTATCCAGGACTTGCTTGCTCGACCCTTTAGTACTTTAGTTCCGGATTCAATATTAATTGCTTTATAGTTTTAGATTTTTATCTGTTTCTTATTTACCTGGTTTCTCACCATAGCGTCATCAGAAATTGTAGACGCAAGATAAAATTTCTACTAAAAAAATAAAAGAAAACCAATGAAAATTCTAATAACTAGATCAACATCGACAAATCTAAATACTGAGATTATAAACACAATGAATAGTGAAAATAAAAACAAATAAACCCTGATCAAAATAGATAAAAAATATTGAAAAAGTGAAAGAATGACACTAAAAAAAAACTACCAATATGTTAACAATTTTACTCTGAACAACCTTATAAAAAGTTGAAATGAAAAATACCAAAGGAACCACAAAACATTGAACATAGAATCTTGATCCAAAATTTTAGATAAAGTATTAGAGAAAATTAAATTTAGATAAACAAAAAAAATGAATAGTATCAGAACATACAATGTAAGGAAAATAACTCAAATTCAAATCAACAAAGAGATGAAAGTGAAAGTGAGAGATAATGAAAGTGAAAGTAAGAGATAATGAAAGTAAACGTGAGAGGTAAGGTAAAGCATCACATCTCTTCAGAGACAACCCTCAATGGAATATGACAGTCGGTGACAAAGTTCGGGTTTCTCCAGCATGCATCAGTTTAGTGATCCTTGCAAGTCTCAAGTATAGTCCAGACCAGGACTTTATAACAAGTTTTTATGACCAGCCCCTTGGTGAGATGCAAATTTACTGAAGGGATACTTCCATCCTAATCACACAGCTTACAGGGTACATAATTAGCAGCTGAGTGCACAGGGAAATTTGTTCTCATGTAGAGTTTACTACATTCTTCGCTCATACTGGGAATCAAACCCAGAACCTTCTATGTGTGAGGCAGACATGCTAACCTTTACACAATCCAAGAGAACTTGATGCAAGAAATAACAGATGATTTTTTTAAACACAAAACCTTCTGACAATAGAAATAATCACCTTAACTTCCTAAAGATAGTACATTCAGAACAAAAATTCCAATAGGATTTCTCTGATGATGTCAAAAAAATTCCAAATTGACTTAATTTGACCCGGGAATAAATATCAGATCTGCACTGTAATTGTTCAGTAAATTGAACCCCCTCCCTGAGAACAGTGTAATAAGTGAAAATCACCCAGATTTGTTTTATTTTTAAAGTTAGAGCACCCTGAAGATGAAGGCTAAAAAAATTCTTCCGAACATGTGCTGTTTTTGTTGGATTACGGTAATATACCTATATGTATGCATACATACAGACAATCTATCATTATCATAAACTGTCATTTTTATAACAATTACCAAAACTATTTCACAGTAGTGTGAGGTGATTGGCTACTCGATAAGAAGTATTTATCTAATTTAACTACCAGTGTTCAGGCAAAACCATTGATCCTGCATTTCACAGGTTCTAAATGTATTGGGTCAGTGATGGTCAATTTGTTGTTTTCTGTAGAATTTTGAATTTTTACAAATTTTTTTATGGTTCTTTGAATATTTTCATCAAATTAAAGGAATGATTATAGGCTGAACTTCAAGAACCAATCAGTATAAAAAAATCTTAAATCTTCCAAAGGACCAGAAGTCTACAGTCCCAACCAAAAATGTTGATGGGAGGGGCTTTATATAACAAGAACCATAAGTTCAAGGATGCACCTACCATCCTTACATCCATATCTGTTCATGTAGTTTCCCCAATTACTAGCAACGTACAATGAGTAACAAACTTTTTAACAAGGTACTTCTTAGCAATGCCCAGTAATTAGCAACTATAGCAATTACTGATTTATGTTTCTACGTATGAAAAAATAATCAAAGAACAGAAATGAGAGTAATTAAAAATAAACAACTTCCACTACATAAATCATGAGATAAAACTCTTTCCAGAGATTGTAATCACAAGAGCAAATAGATTTTCTTCAAAACTAAATTTTTTATTACAATTTTATCAGAACTTCACATCAATACATAGGCCTTCATTTTGATCAATTTTCAACGATTGGAAAAAATCTGCTTCAACTTTTTTGATATTTTCTGAAGAGTTATGAGGCAGAAAAAGTATCATTGCACTGGTTTCTCATGAAAACTCATGTGTTTAAGCTAACAATCCTCTCCAAAAAGATTGAAACAGCTACAATGATAACTGTTAAGAGAGATATAATCAATACTTTGTGTTTATGAATATGAAAGTGAAACAAGAATAACGCGAACAACAATTCAAGAAAGCTTGATATTTTATTTAGGAGTGGAGAAGTTTCTGGCAAATAACCAGACAAGAAAATGATCAGCTAATATTTAGAAGAAGCATGCAATCAATGGAGTGCTGAGGATGAGGGAGAAAAAACTGCAAGAAACATGACAACAATAGATGAAAAGAAAGGGGGTCAGCAATATCATTGATACATCATTATTCTATTTTGGTTCAATTTATTATGAATTTTTGATTCCATTTTTGTTCCAGTTTCACCAATTACCTTCAGATGAATACATAGATTGATCACTCTTCATTGGGCTTGATTAACGATTTCCCAACACTTGTAGCCACCATAACAGCATTGGCTGCTCCCTACAACAAACAAACAAAAAAAATGAATGATCTAAAACAATCTAAAACGACTAATGAAAGTCTTTTGTATATTCTAAACTATGCATACCATCTTTGATAATTTTTTTGTCAAGCAATTAAACTATTCTAATGTTTTTATGTTCAACAAGTAGAGCTAAGGCAAGAGAAATAACACCTAATTATATTTTACTGTTATGAAATAATTAGTTCTAATTCAATTCAGTAACAAATTTTAACATTGAATATGAATTGTTTAATAGTTAGTTGAACGCTTGTTATATCAGCTATCATTTTAATTCAATGATTATAGGATAACAGGTCTTGTCCTCCTCTTAATCCTTCAACATCAAAACTACTAGCACTGTCATAATCTACTCTGATAATGAACAGGTTCAGTGTCCATAAAAACTTGACTCTTCCACTCAAGGTTAAAGATTTTGCTAATAAAATACCTCCTACCGACCAATTCAAATTAAGTACACTTTGCAGAAAACAAATTCAATGTTTTTTTCCAAAAAGTTCAAATATATGAAGGAATTTTGTCAATTAACGAGTAAATCATATGAAAAGAAAAAATAGATCAGGAAGCACATCATATAACAATGATCAGTAAGCTGATCTTGTTGGCTGTTGTTAGTAGGGTCAATTCTCATTGGATTTTCTCTTTCGATTATCTGATACCAAACTATGAAAAAACTAAAACAGATCAGGATGCTTGTTGTGTAGCAATGATAAGCGAGCTAATCTTGCTGACTTCTATAAGTGGGTTTGATCCTCATTGAATCTCCTAGTAAAGATGGCCTGATACCAAATCATGCTTAATTGATATATTTATATAATGAACAGAGTATTTATTTTTCTGTCTGTAACACTTACAACCAAAGATTAAATTTTGCTCATAAAAATACCTCCTATCCTCAATTCGAAACTATGGACTCTTTAACTGAAACAAATTAACTGTTTATTTCTTGAAAAATTGTTTCATAGAAATTCAAATACACCAGATTTTTTTCACAGGTATTAACTTGTGGTATGATAATTTCAAATTGTTGTTATTTAAAAGGTGACTCAATAAAACCAACTTTTTCCATACACAGATGTTTTAGTCTGAAAGCGTCATGCATACTATTCTTGATGAAACCTAAAGGTAGCAACAATTATGCCTCTTTTTATAGTGTTTGATGGCTGATTCATCGGGGAAGAAGCACATCACATGTGCCACATTCAGAGCCATGTTTGGATTGGAAAACACAAATTTTCAGAAAAAGCATTTTAAATTCCACTTCAGCATGATGTACTCGACAGTACTTGATGCAGGTGATTCAGCAGGTTGTTAGGAAATTCACCTGATCTCAATCCCACCAAGAATCTCAGAGCCATCATAAAAGAGCATGATAAAAATGTCCTCTTGGATGTGCCCAAAAGAACAGCAGCATTCTTGACAGCATATGGTATAGGTGATTGGTGAAGTTTATGAGGAATTGAAAGGTAAACAATAAATGTTTAGAAACTCCCCTCACTAAGTTAGATTTTGTGAACTTTTTTGGTTGGAATCAATATTGATAATAATATTGATAGGACGTGGATTTGGTATTATTTTTTACTATGACACATATTTAACACAATTTATTTTCAGAAAACAAAACAAAACAAACTAAAACTTCTTGATCAGAAATTAGTTTAACAAATCTGTAATAACTATGTCAGGCACAAAAGGCTTTGCTTTTGTTGAAAAAGGAAAAAGTGAGTACAGAGAAATTTTAACAGCTTTTTTATATTTTTACATTGTTTTCAGCATTTCAAATGATATATATTGATAATATAATAGAGATATAATTTAAATGAAAATGAATAACTTCAAATTTAGAATTATGAATAAAAACTCAAAATTCTTTATATATTGTTATGGTTGAGATCAAGTTTAAAATTGTTCTGAGATAAGCTTTCTATCATAATGTATTATTTATCGATAAATGCCATTATTTTGGAGTTTATAACTAACCTACAAACAAATACAGTTTGAAATATCCTCACTGATCAATCTAGAATGTTCACAATATTTTAAATCTTTACATCAAAATGATTAACTAATTTATTTTCCATGTGGGATTATAAAGGCAGCATCAGCATTGATTCTAGAATGCAATAAGTAAATAGTCCAAACCAAAATCTCAGAAAGGTAATCAAGCAAAAAAGAAACACCCAATGATTGAGAAATTGCATAATTTCACAAGGATTATAGTTTGACATTTATCTTTGCTATGTGTAAATAAAGAAGCACATTACAAAAAATGAAGCAAGATTTGCCAAAGGTAGTTTTGGAATGATAAAAAAAAAATTAGTCATCTAAGTTTTTCTTCAGAAAATAATCATGAAGAGAAAAGAGTTGGGAGATTATCAAGATATGTCAAAATACTTCATCTATATTAACAAAAAAAGACTGGAACTCAAATATACTTTGCTGTAATGTCAAAATTTAAAATTTTTCAATTTGAAGGATCAAATATGGGGGGAATTTTTTTCACTTGTAAGGGTTAAAATCTAGGGGGAATATTTTTCACTTTTGATCACATCCATACCTGTGTAAAATTTCATAGATTTATGTCAAGTAGTTTTGGCAGTAAGCAGTACATACAGACAGACTTTTTGAGAATTTTAATAAAATAGTGGGGCTTTTAAAGTTTTATTGTTGTTGACCAAAGATAAAATTAGGTGCATGATTACCACTTCTTAGAAGGGAGCGTAGATGTGATCATACAGCCAAGTTAGAGAAAAAAAAGAGAAAGAGACTTGTAAGCTAGCTAGAAGAGACAAATTACAGAGGAATAAACAACAAAGTCTTCTCCTGTAAAAGAGCTTCACTATTTATTTATGTACATGAATTTTAAACAAATAAGAGGAATGATTTATTGTAATGTGTAGTGAATGTAAAATCTTCTCAAGGTGTAAATTCGAAGTTGGTAATTAAGGTATCTAACTTATAATTGAGCATTGTTGAGTGAGGTAATACAGATTTTTAATCTGGAGATTTTGTCCTTATATCTTGGCTTTGCCTGAATAAATGGGGTTTTGTTTTCTTAGGAGTTTAGGTCGTTTTCTGGGAATTCTTGCCATTTACAGTAATTTGTTCATTAATTATTTTCAGCTTTTTTGGTACTAATCACAATGCAAGATTTCACAGAAGCAAAACAAACAACAACACTGAAACAAAAATGAGATTTAAACAAGTGATTGAAAATATATTGTGAACACAAAATGGAAAACTCTACCTTGAGTTTGCGTCTTGCATTGAAGCTCTTCAATCTTTCTGTCGCTCCAACAATCTGTTCCTCTTTAGCAGCAATTCCCATGACCCAATGTTTCTTAAGTACTTCAGGGGATGTCAATCGTTTTAATGGATCTCTCACAAGTAATGATGACACCAGTTCCTATTCAAATAGATAGCAGACAGCACATCAAAATAGATGTTTAGACAGCATTAGAAATGACAGGTTAATTAAATAATGAAAACAAACCAAGGGCAGTTATATTTTCACTGAGTGAAACAAATTTAGGAGTAGATTCTTAGCAACCATTGGAAGTTGTAGAATATTGTAGAAATTATTGCTTTACCTCATCATTTACTTTTAAACTTCATGTTCAGATGCATATATGCATCACTTTATCTATTTTTCCCCTGGATATAAATCCATCATGAACATTCATACACAATAGATATTCATTAATCAAGTATATGTACTAGAAATGAGCTTTTTTTGACAGCAATTAATTACATCATTAAGCCAGCTTCCGTTGGTGTCAGATCTATATGTCATCAGCAAACATACTTACGAGGGTATGGATATTCTTTAGTAGATCATTTACCACCAGTGAGAACAGAATGGGCCCCAGGTTGGATCCCTGAGGAATCCCACCGAGGACCGGGACCAGAATTATTCTTCCCCATTTACTAAGACTTTCTGGTGTTGATCAGTCAGAAATTATTTAATCTATTTCAGTAATGTCCAGTGATACCGGACTTCTCTACCTAACAATGCACATATATGAAACAATTCATAGTGTGTCTATAATCTCTCTCAGTACACTCACAAACGTGTTGTTAAGACCTGGATATTTGTTGGATTGTAATTTTTTAGGATCTCTTCCAGATTAGAATCTATTACAGTGATCTTGTTCAGATATTTAGTTAAAATCAATTTATGAGATATGTTGGGAACATTAATCAAGTCTTCCTTGGTGAAATCTGTAGTATTGGTCATTTAATGTTTCAGTAATTTTGTTATTGTTGGTTGTATTGCTTCTGTCAGTCCTTCACAGGTTAGGTATGTTGGTTTGGATTTTGCTTGCAGCTCAGAGGTACTTGAATACACACTTGGGATTAGTTCTACATTCTTCATTCATTCATACCAGTGTTTCCTCATACTTTCTTCTCACAGACTGGGATGCATGGGCAGCTTAGTCCCCCTCCCCCTTTTCATACACATTTTCTAGAAGGTCCATGGACTCTTGAGCTGATTTTCTACTTGTCAAGTTTTTTCAGTTCTTGTTTAACATGTATTAATATAGTTATCATTTGTAAAATATATATTTCACTCTTACTTTAATTTTCTTCATCATTCCACGCATGCCTACAATTATCATATCACAGAGCTTAAGAACATTTTCAATTAAAGATCAATTCATTTGTATGATTACACATTGCTATTATTCAAGCATTACTTACCAGAATCTGAAAACAACAATTTTTGCAAATCAATAATTAGCTTAACCAAATCTTAATTTGCTTTAACTGACCTCTCAACCTAATCAAAATTTATGAATTACATAGATATTAACACATTGTTTTTTTTATCTTAAATCTTTTTCTATAAGACAATTTTAAAACAAAAAATGAAAGTAAATCTAGAAAACATACTAGTATCAGCTTGATAGTTCTTATATTATGTAGGAGAGAGTAGTAATTGTAGTTAGTGCTGTGTGTAACAAGGATATGGTTGTAGTTGCTGAAGATGAAGGAATCTGTCCTATGTGCTTTGAGTTTCATGCTGACATCACAATAAAGGTTGAAGAAGATGGAAGTGGCCCTCTTGTTTTGATGTAAACATCCTGTACCTATTTTTGTTTCTTTGTTAGAAGAGAAAACTTATGCACACCATGTATGAATATGTATGTGGAGATTAAACATTGTTCATAATCAAAATAAATACAAGTGTTTAAACAAACAAATAGGATGTACATTTAATGAGTTGATGAATAAGACATTACATTCAAGGCCAAAAGGAAAAGATATATAAGCATTATGAACATTAGTATGATCATTCATAGAATAGGCCTAATTGCTAAATAATTAGGGAAAGAAATCGAATCTATGATAGAATGGGTATAGAGTGTTAGTTAGTAGCCAAATTAGAAGAGAAAGATAGAAGTTAATGTTATAGTGAAAAGTATGAGCTCTGTGCAACAGACATAGTAGCTGTAAGTTGATGAAGCAGAGATAAACTGAATCCATAAGACTTGATATTTCAAAGACTAAAGAATCATTATGGAGAGAAGGTTATCAGTGGTATGCTTTACTACCAAGTTGAGGGCGATGTACTGCATCTGAATTTATGACCACTGAGAGCCACTCAGGGACCATTCTCTGATGCTGAAAAACACAATAGAAATACTATTCAAGTCACAGAAAACACATGAGCGCTTTCTAAAGTAGGGAAGATTAGAAGCCAGAAGATAATTATGATTATTATGTAGTAAATACATTGTTATATCATTCACCTCAGAAAAAGAGATGAATATGCGTTTAAGTTAGAGAGGAGGACATGTGATTTAGTAGCTGAACAACTTTATTCGTCCAAACAAGGACTGCAAAACAATGAGCAAGATACGCAAGACACGGGCAAACAACTAGAGGACTTCCCAAAAGTAACCCCGTGGGAGGTGAAGGAAGCCATTAAACAGACAAAGAAAGGAACTGCCCCTGGACCAGACAACATCACCATCGACCTACTCCGAAAAGCAGGTAAAACCATCAATAGGAAACTGGCCGTCCTCTTCAACCTGTGTCTAAAACACAGTAAAGTCCCAGACGATTGGAATACTGCTATCATAATGCTTTTATATAAAAAAGGAAACCCGAAAGACCTCAACAACTATAGGCCTATAAGCCTACTCAACTGTGTATATAAACTTTTCACAAAGATCATCACCAACCGAATCACAAAAACACTCAATGAAAACCAGCCATGTGAACAGGCTGGCTTTAGAAGAAGCTACTCGACCATGGACCACCTGCACTCGATAAATCAACTGAAAGAAAAAGCAGCAGAGTATAGACTACCACTTGCCGTAGCATTTATCGACTTCAAAAAGGCGTTCGACTCAGTAGAAATCCCTAAGATCATGGAGGCCATCAGTCGCCAAGGTGTAGATCCAGTATATGTTGAAGTGTTGAAACATATATTCAATCACGGCAGCTCATTTATCAGGCTTCATAAAGAATCGGACCCCTTCCAGCTCCAGAAAGGAGTAAGACAAGGTGATACCAGCTCACCTAAACTCTTCACAGCCTGCCTCGAGATGATCTTCAGAAGGCTAGACTGGGAGAGTAAAGGAATTAAAATAGACGGCGAGTATCTGAGCAACCTCAGATTTGCAGACGACATAGCCCTTTTCGCAGAGAACCTACACGACCTCCAACTAATGATAGATGAACTAAATGAAGAGAGCAAGAAAGTCGGCCTACACATGAACTTCAGCAAGACGAAGATCATGTGCAACAACCACATTGGAGATAAGAACACTAAGATCGAAATCGAGGACACAGAACTCGAGAAAGTAGACCACTACATCTACCTAGGGCAACGAATCTCCATGAGACCCTCAAAAGAAGAAGAAATCAAGCGAAGAATCACACTAGGATGGCAAGCCTTTGGCAGAGCTAGCTCAACCTTCAAAAATAATAAGATCCCATTAATCCTAAAGAGAAGGGTGTATAACCAATGCATCCTCCCAATAGTCACTTATGGAGCTGAAACATGGAACTTAACCAAGAAACAGACCCATAAGCTGAGAACCATGCAACGTGCACATGAAAGAATAATGCTGGGCCTCACATGGAGAGACCACAAAACAGCACAACACATCTGGGAAAAGACAAGAGTTAGAGACATCATAGAATCCATAAAAAATCTCAAATGGCGGTGGGCTGGCCATGTTGCAAGAATGGCAGACAATCGATGGACATCACGACTCACAACATGGATTCCCCGAGACCATATGCGCAACCGAGGCCGGCAAAATATTAGATGGAGAGATGAACTAGACAAGTTCAGGAAGTACTGGCTCCGTAACGCCCATGATAGAGAAGTGTGGCAAATCCTGGGGAAGGTCTATGTCCAACAACGGACGCTAAAAGACTGATGATGATGATGATATGAGAGAGACCTTTACATTTGTGAAATGAAAGTGGCATGGTTTAGAACATTGATTGGTCATGGTGAAAAAACAGTAAAGTTTGAATTGGCTGGTTGGCTGTCAAAATAATAATAACCAACCCTGGAGAGAGGAAGTACCAACTAAGAAAGTTAGGGCAAATAAGTACTGGTACATGTTCGTCCAGGGGTTTTATGAACAGTAGATAAAGGTAGTGGAATTTTGCTTACATGGCTAGATTTGAGGTTTTGTATCTAAAGCTAAAATTTCTTCATTTTTGTATTTGATTTTAACTAAAAATAAAGGATTGTCCATCCCAGTAAATAAACTATATTTGATTAACCATACTTTGTTGTTTGTTAATTTTATCAAAGAAATTTACCTCATTTTGTTTCAATTTGTTTCATTCTTAATGAACACATAAAAACATAGAAAAAGTGTTGTTATGAGTTCTAGAATGTAATTTCAATAGATCATAATCAATGATTGATTTAAGGAGTTTTGTTAATGAAAGATTTAATGACGCTTACTTTGCAGTTATCACTGATGTTATCCCAAAATGGTGAGTCAAATTTCCATTGATTGCGAAGGATCTTGGCAAATATTTTCTCATCAGTAGGAGCATAAAAAGGTTCATATCCTCCAATGCTGTTTGAAATAAATTTTGAAAATGGAATTATGAATATGTTTGCAATTTGGGTAATAATGAACAAAATAACATTAATCAGGAAGCAGTTACACAACTAAAAATTGAAATGCTGTGTTCATTTTCTAAGCAATATAATCAACCTATTCCAGGCAATAAGACAAAGAATATTAAAGCCACCTTATAGTAGCAATGGTATAAATGATGTCATTCATGACTCTCTTGTACCCTTGAATTTTCTAGGTGTTTGTTGGATTTTATCAGCAAAAAAGCCATACTAATAAAGCAGTCATTGAAGAAAAATTATTGTCAATGGTCTGCAAGATTAATCTGTTAATGATCAATATACCAGCAGCTTATCTTCCTAACAGTCATATGCCCATGCCAAAGGCTTACCATCCTAGAGTGATTCTTTGCTTGATTTCCTCTCCTTTTCAGGGTTTCATGTAGCACTAAATTGGCAAAATTGTCTAATTGGTTAAATTTACTTATTTTTTGTAAAAGTAGTTCAATTTCACTTTGATTACATGAAATTTTGATTGTACAGTATTCATCCTCCTTTTGAATGAATTAACTTTTGATCGAATTGAAACTACGTATTTACTTATTTTTGTATAAAAAGTTTAATTTGATTTGATTACATGAACTTTTGATTGTAAAAAATAATTGTTTCATATCTTTGTTTTGATTAAATAAACTTTTGATTAAGTTAAAACTAGGTATTTATATATTTTTATAAAAAAAAGTCAAAACTTCACCAATTAGGCAATTTTGCTAATTTGGCAAAACATATATATACTGATAAATCATTTGATTTGTCCTTAAGATAACACTCAAGTGCATGAGTATAGACTGTTTTGTCAAATGTATATAATCTACATATGTGAAAAACAGTGAGATCTTCTTGGTTTCTGTCCATAACACTGGACTCTTTCACTCAAAGTTTACAATTTTGCAGATAAAAATACCTTCTACCCACCATTTAAAACAATGGATGCTTCTAGGTAGATGTATTTTCTTTCCTAAACAAGCATCTCATAGAAATCCTGATATATCCATTGATTTTTTCACTGGGATGCAAGCTGTATAACAATGATTAGCAAACTAGTCTTGCTAGCAATTGTTTAGGGGTTCTATCCTCATTGGATATCCTTTTATTGATAGTCTGATTCCAAACTACCAAATCAATAAATCATATGATAAAAAAATTGATCAGAATGCATGTTGTATAGCAATGATCAGCAAGCTAATCTTGCTGTCGGTTGTTAGTAGATTCAATTCTTACTCTTACTAGATCTTTTACCATTGATGGTCTGATACCATTTTCTGCTAAGGCAATCTGCTTATATCATGAGCAATGTGATTCTTTAATTTTCTCTCCATAACAATGCACTCTTTCATTTACTGGTTCAAATTATTCACAAATAACAATTTTTGCTGATAAAATCTCATACCAACTATTCAAAACTATTGACTCATCCAATAAAACAAATTGTTTTTTTTCCAAATATAACTGAATTTTTTCAGGTGGATTAACAGGTTATTTTCTAGAAATAGTATATTCTCCAGCTTTTTTTTGATGTTTTTATTTCTCAAGAAAGAAGAAAAAATGTATTTTCTATTTTGGCCTGTTTTTCTGCATATTTTTCAAATTTGACATTTTGTAAAACAGATTAGTGAACAAATATTGTCTGAAGCTCATAGATAAAACATTATCTTCATCTTTGGCCTTTTTCAAGTACATGTTGCATTTCATAATCCTTAGGAGTTGATTTATAGTTTTTCTTATCTTCATGATAGGAACAATTTACACAATCTAATGTCAAAGCATTCCATGCAGACAATTCTCAAGTCCATCTTGAAGAAAAATCTAACAGTACATACCAGAAAACCTGTACATATGCTAATTATTACATGGAAGGCGTTAATTGTTTCCTAGACATGAGGTTAGATTTTAATCTTGCCATCTTTTCAGTTCCTGCATGAGACAGACATCTCTACCACCAACAGTCACTGTCATCTGTAAAGCAATTGATTTGGAAACTCCTCTACAAGTTTTTTTTCAATCAGATGCCTGTCTAGTCGAGTTGGTGGCAAATATGGTTTAAAATATACTCTCATCCTGCAAGACTATGTTGTCCACATTGTATGACATCCTTTCAGTGATACAAGAATATCCAGCATCATTAAAGAATTCTAAATCATATTCATTCGTTTTTTTACAATTAAGATCAAATTATTCTTATAATGATAGTTAATGATTATTCTGATTCTCTCTTCTCAGCAGGAAATAACAGTTTGGAATTTGGCACTGAATGGGTAAAATAATGAAAACATTTATTAACATTCTTTGGTGCTGAACTTGTCAATGACAAAGATATATTCAAAATTTTCTATATGCTGAATGAATGATAGGTACTCACAGAATGAATAATATCACTCCAGAGCTCCACATATCTGCTGAAAAATCATACAGCTTTCCTTCCAAGAGCTCAGGTGCTGAAAAAAATTTGATTAATTACACTCAGGATTAATCTAAGTAAAAACCATTTGATGATATTTTTTGTCATTTTGACTATGAAATATATAGAATCAAGTAATTGAACAAAGTAATAATACTATTATTAGTACAATTTTTATTAGGCAATTAGAAGTTTGATTTGAAATAGTCAATAGTGCTTGATACATTTCAGCTAAATAGGAATAAATTGGCTCTCTTTAATCTTTGCATACAACCTACTTGTGATTTCAAAAACATAATCCAGTTTTTAAAATACATACCTCAAAAATCCATAGCAAAAAATTATGAAATCATAGTGAAAGCAAGCTTTTCTGTAAGCTGGGAAAACATACAAAAATATTATTAGGAAATTCAGTTATGATATGGATCAATTCCACCAGTTATAAATTAATTTGACACATCATCAACATCAGTCTTTTAACGTTTGTCATTGGACATAGACCTTCTCCAGGATTCATCACCAAACTTCTCTATCATGGGTGTTGCTGAGTCAGAACTTCCTGAATTTGTCTAGCTCGTCTCTCCATCTAGTACTCTGCCAGCCTTGATTTCGCATGTGGTCTCTGCGGATTCATGTTGTGAGTTGTGATGTCCATCAGTTGTCTGTCATTCTTGCAACATGGCCAGCCCATTGCCATTTGAGTTTTTTAATGAATTTTATGAGGTCTTTTGAATCTTGTTTTCCCCCAGATATTTTGTGCCGTCTTGTGCATTATTTATGAAATTATGCAAAAATATCAATCTTGAATTCATTTCAACAATATCTACGTTTTTGTGTTTCCACAATGACTGAAAAGTATGTTTTCCATATACCATGACATAAGGTGACATTCATGTCCACATATGTTAAATGATGAAATTAGTGACTATTCAGTCTAAGCATACACCGAAAACTGATGAAAAAATTGTATAGTACAAATGTAATATTTCTATTGTTTCTATTCAGAAGTAGGAATAATTGTAAGAAATATACTCGTAAAATTTTCATACACTGATTCGAATGTTTTAAATTGTCCAAAATAGAGGTAAATCTTTCTAATTTTGTTTTATTCAATACATAAGAGTTGAAATATTACAGATTTATTGTGTGAAATAATATGATTACTCTACAAAAAGGATGCTCATGAAGTTGATCTTCACCATCAATTTGAAAAAAAACCCCCAAAACATTGATGATGTATTTGCTTGTAAACTACTTGCAAAATAAAATGAAATATTCAAAAAGTATATGCCAAAGTGAATGGATGAAAAAGCAAACCAACCGCTGTAACTTGGAGTTCCACAAATTGACATCTTCATAACGTTTGGAGTGATCACTCGGGAAAGACCAAAGTCAGCTGCAAGACAAAAAAAATAGATGCAAACTTTTTTGTTAGGGTTAAAGTAAAAGTTTGCAGTAATTTTTGACAAAATTTTTTCATTTATATAAATTCATAACATTATCATTAAGTCATCAAATCATATTCCCTAGCTTTCTATGACCTTAGGGTACCTTTCAGGTAAATTATATATTTTATCTTGAGAGAAGGATTTCGGTTTTGATTCAAAGAAATTGGAACCAGACATAGAGTGTTGCTTGAATACTGCATAATAACTGGATTTAATATTTATTCTCCATGGATAACAAAACTAAGAGTGTTTATACTTTTGAAATATATATTTAGAAGATGCAGATATTTTGTCAGAAAGCCATTTGCTGAAATGATGTTTTGCCAACTGGGCTTTAGAACAATGGACGTTTCACCAAAAACTTTCTTGTTGGAAGGATCATTTTTATATTTATTTTTTTTTTACTCAAAATATTCATATTTCATATTGCAAAAAATAAATAAACTTGAACATTAGTTAATATAAGGTAAATTTTATGCTATTTTAGAATTTTATTTTTGTCTTCTCTTCGTTGACATTTGCACAGATATCTACAAGACCGCCATTTTTTATTTTCAAAATTGCCATCCAAAAATGTATATTTTTCTCTATTGATCAGGTGCACTACGTGAAAGTACCAAATAAATCAGGTTCACTGTGTATTTTCATCTAAAGTTTTTTGTAGGTTAGAAAACTGTACATTTTTGGAATCTTCAAAACATAGTGAATCAAAAAAATAAATTTAACAATTCACTTACTTTTTTATTCCTTTTTCTCTGAGTCCAGTACTATCTTGAGGTCTTTATTAAAATTCTTGACCCAGAAAGCATAAGATTAGCATACTTAATTAAATTTCTAGGTTGACTAGATGCTGAGATAGAGCAAATTATGTATTTTACAGCAGTCATTTTGAAAATCCAAAATGGTAGCCATTCAGGTGTCTGCACAAATGCTAAATTTATACTTTTTCATTTGGTATGTTCTGAAGATTCCAAAAATGTATAGTTTTGAGAATATATAAAAACTTTGAATGAAAATTCACTGTGAAACTGACTAATTGAACCATATATACATTTTATAAAAGTGATTTTGAAATTTTAAAAAAAAGGTGGTCACACAGGTATCTATGCAAATACTAATATTGATTTTTAGAATCTCCATGCTCAGAAGATTAAAAAAATGTATAGTTTTGTTGATCTCCCAAAACTCTATACGATACCCTATTGTTTAACACAGTGAATATCTAGACTATTTCTTTCAACAACTGTGATATCTATTTCAAAAGAACATATGATTGCATGTTGACTGCACTGAAAGATCATGTAGTTGCATGTTGACTGCACAGAAAAAAAAAGAGTAAGACTGAAAGAGAAAACCCTTAACTCCAGGTGAGGTGTGGGTGGGAATGTCTCAGGTTTTGAAATTAAAATTCTTCCATCATCAAAAAGCGTGTTTTACCTGCTTACATCATAAACCAATGAATCAAATGTGCCTTACACACCTACACTGATTGTGAGAGGTGTGTAATTAACTTGAACAACCAATGAAAAAGATACACCCACACTTTGCATGCAATGGAAAAGTCCATTGATAATCTGAAAAATTGGAATTGTTCTCACGTGTTCCACTTGCTTTGGGGACAAATCTCTTTTGACTGTTATTGGACCCTTGTGGTTAAGGATAATGGAACAATGGCCCAGATGTTTTTGCCTATGTCTGGGAATTCAAATTCACTGCCCCAAGCTTTTTGTTTAAGTTATTCGTAAAACAGAATTACAATTTTGTTGCTCAAATCTGTGAGAAATTTGATTTTACTTCATCTTTCAAATATCAGCATAATACCCTCTAGTTGAAACCAATCTTATAGCATATATTCTTACACCAGGATGAAATAGAATGCTCTTATCTTTTTGATACTGTTCTTTCTATCTTTCCATACAATATTTCCAAAAGTTCTCAATGGCTTTCAATGAAATTTTGTGAAAAGGTGGGCAATAGGTTATGAGAGAAGTAATACAATTTTGGAGTAGATCCATGCACAATTACACCCCCCCACTACGTCCTAGCTATCTGTCCACACAGGTGTTCCATTTTTTAAAACAAGGGTTTATGATATTTGATTGTAAATAGCTTCAAATAACTTGCTCTGAGGCATAAGAATCTTTTGTAAACTTTACTCAACTGAAATTTCCTCTCCAATGATGTACAATATGCCCATGTTTGATGAAGAAATCTTTTTTATGACACCGAAGTGAAAAAAAATGTCCCAAAAATTTTTTCGCAACTGATGGATGAATATATTTGGATGAAGGTTGGATTATTTAAAATATTTCCTACTTATCTAAATTCCATGTAATGTGGAAAATGAGGGAGCTGGAGAAATAATAAAAATATGAAAGCTTGTACTGTTTTTTATGCATTCTAATTCCGGTGAAATCTCAGATAAAATCTAAACCAAAAGAAGCTGCTATTATTGAAGATAAAATCTGTAAAATGATAAAAAAGAGAGTACAGTGTTGCTATAAAAAAGGAAATTACATCTATGTAAGTTGTTCAATGTACAACTTTATCAATTATTTCTAATTGTGTAGAAGTTGCAAAAGTTGTTCATTTATCTAAATATTTATTTTTGGAATTGAAAAGTAATAAGGATAATAGTAATTTTAAAGAATATACTTTTATGTAATTATTAAATCATTTGTGAACATATTCATCCATAACTGTCCTTCAATTTTTGATTCTAAACCATTGTTTAAAACTTTTGTGACCTGTTCGTTTCAGTCACAAGATTTCTTTTTGTTCCGTTTTTGAATATCAGCGTTCTTGAGATCCATTTTTTCCCTTTTCAACAATGGTAAAAATGTCATCAAATATGTCTATTAGATTGTTTTATTTTGCTGTTGTTGTTGCTTTCTTCAACTACGGCCATGCTACCAGTGTTAGTTTTAGAAGTTGAAATTACAGATTTGAAAATTAATAAAATGGATGAATAAACTTGCAACAGAAGATAAACTTTTTGGATGTATGGTTAACAATGAAGAATTTTCTTTTGTAAAAGACAGTGCTGAAAAAGTTATTGAAGATGAAAAAACAGACAATAGGCAAGATGATTCTTCAAAAACCAAAGCACCAACCCCAAATAGTGAAGTTATTATAAAAGTGAATGATTCTGCGGTACAAGTATCAATACTGAAACAAAAATTTAGAAGCTTGCCTGGAAATAAAATTGACAACAGAAACAACAAGGTACCAGTGCTAAAATAAGAATTTAGTAGTTTGACAAGATATAAAACTGGAAAAAAAAAATGCAAAAGAATTGTTGGAAAATAGAGAAATTCTAAACTCCAGTTGAGAGCTGGTTTAGAAGAATTTCCCTAAAAAGGACACATACCTGAAAATAAGCAGGGACACAGGAGGATGAATTCTTGAAAACTCACAGAACATGAACAATGAGTGCAAAAATCGGGAGGTTATATCTTTGAAAATTAATAGGCGAGCACACCACTCTAGATGCTGTTACAAATGCCAGTGTATTTGGTACTTGGTCAGTGATTGCTACTCTGAACAGGTCTGCTTTTACAGATGTGGAAAGATTGTCCACATGGCATGTTACTGTTATGCTGTGATAAAACATTGCTATGTATGCAGCAGGCATGGTCATGTTGCTCGTTAGTGTGACTGAGAAATCAGGAATAGAGGTTATTTTAACTGTGGCAGCTTTGGGTATATCTGGTGAGTTTGCCTTTCTTTGGATACCAGGACTAGGTACCAGTATGGGGAATCAAACCAGATTACACAAAGGTGTCTTGAACCACAAAAGTTCATCGATACACTGGAAGTTATACCACTGTCAGTGGCTCCATAGTGCACAAAAAGATCTTGAAGCTGCACCAGATTTTAATGAGGATTCATTTGATATGCCACGACGTAAAGCAAAATATGAGAGAAAGAAGAGCTCTGGAAGAACCCTCATTGAGTTACAGAGACAAAAGAGATTATAGAAGTTTGTGTGATAGAGTAAGCATGGCTTCGGAGTGATTCAGATATGCAGTTGCAGTGGACACCCATAATTACTAGGAATCAATCACTCATTTCCTGTATGATCTCTTACTTTACAGTGACAATGGGAGTCAATAATATCAAAGTATCCAGGTGAGGACATCAGACGATGAATCTGAGGTAGCCAGATTACAGAAGCCTGTAGAGAGACCAGCTAGGGGCTAAGGATACTTTGTACTCTGTATAATATGGAAAACGATCTGAAAAAGGGTCCTTTTAAATAGGATCGGAATAGATACCAACAAGATTCATTCTTCATTGTATTTCTGGGCTTTTCCAAGTGAAGTGTGCCAAAAATACCAAAAGGAAGAGATGCTAGGTCTTGAGCAGGACCCCAATTGAATTGGAAAAACTGAAATGTACTGATTGTCTGAAGATGCTAAATAGCCTGAAAGGTATTGCTGATAGGAGCCAGACAAGAGCATGCAGATCTATGTAGCAAAGAGGGGGAGAACTACTAAGTATTTATCGCAGAGTGGTAATTCCTGAAAGTTTGACTTACCTAAATTGATGAATCTTAATGTCATCTTAAATGTAACCCAGAAGTCAGTGAACGAATTAACTAACAGACCTTTTACATAAATAGATAAACTCTTATGTCATTTTGAATATAACCCAGAAGTCACTGAATAAATTAACTAATAGTCCAATAAAGCTGAGGGTGCAGTCAACAAATGTACGTGACTAATTCCAGGGTTAAGAAAAAAGTATTTTTTTGTAGAGAGTATGATGAACAATCACTTGGAATTTCAACAAGATTTTGATTACGCTTGCTAAATGGTTGAAGGTGGACTGAATGGACAATCTGTAGAAAAACATGATCTTTTTATTATCAAAAAGATTATGCTCACTGCTGAAAAAAAGTGGGGATAGAACTGATTAGTATCTCATTTGGTATTGAGTTGTTTTCCTGACACATGGGAGTTTATTTCATTTACTTCTTGTAAAGGAGCCGACAGATTGTTTACTTGGGTGAATAAATGAACATATGTATTAATGATGAAGATGAAAATAAAAGCATCGTAAGTAAACTTCCATTTTTGGATCCTTTTGGGTCGGTCAATTATGAAACTATGAATTATTATACGACTTTTTCGTTTAGCTGTCTATTTTTTCTTTAGTGCTGTAATATATATTTGTTTAAGTTGAATTAAATAGTAACTTGGCCCTATTTTTAATCCTACATGAATATACAATATTCAGAAGATTACGATTAAAAAAATGAAAGTCTTATTGAAGTGAGAAAATAAATTTACCAATTTTAAGAACAGATTCTTCCTCTTTTGTTAAATAGAGTAAGTTTTCAGGCTGCAAAGGAATAATTAAGAGAAAAATAATTTATTCTATCAATTGGTAAGAAAATACTGAACAAAGCACAGCTTGCCTTACCTGAAAAAAAAAAAAAGAAAAGCAGGGAGCAAGATAAAATTTTTAAAAAGAGTCTCACTTTCAGTAATTTAATAGTCATTCCCACAAGAAATTCATATCACAAACTATTTATATAGCAAATGTCCTGAAATAATGATTTTTTTCAATTTGATGAAACCATGGCTGAATTTATTTTCTGATTTCATACTGAACTGAATTCGCTACCTACCGGACATAACAAAGGATAAATGAAAACATTTTTCTTCAAATGAATGAAAAATGTATAAAAAGGTATTGGCCAAAAGCAAAATTTTCCAAAAAATCAGTTTTCCCTTGTATCATTTTCAATTAGTTTCAGTAATTTTGTTTCTTTTAGATATTTTCTAATAAAATTTCTCCATATTTTCAACACAAAAAGTGCAATCAAAAACGAATATCACACCAGAAAAATATGAAAATTATTTGCAAAATGACACATTGAAGTCTCAGGAATAAAAAGCAAATCTTTATTTTTTTTAAGGTTATAACTTGAAAAACTGATGGTGTCATTTTTACTATTTCATGAAAAGAAATGTTACATCATTTATGTGTTAGAAACTTTCAACTAAAATTGTCAACATAGGTTTCTTTGATTTTAAGTCGGGCTGGCTGGCTATATATCACATGTACAGGCTACACCAATGGAGCCAGAGGGCTGAAAATTTTAAAATTTACTCATTATGTCCAGCAATTTTTGAAAATTACCCTCAAAATAGGTTTTTAATGGGGGAGGTTCAATTCACAATGAAAAATTGGTCCCCAGTTTTTGCCTTGCTTTCATGCTTGCTTTTTGAAAATTCAGAGTTTTCAGTGATCCAATAGAAGGCAAGAGAAGTGACCTTCCATAATTTTTTAATTGATCAACCTGAACACAGCATTTTGCAAAATACGTTGCCCACCTGACAGTTCTATTCAGTGACTAATTTCAGTTAGAATCACATCCAGTAATTTCCTTCTCTAAAAAACAATACTAGATGACTTTTCAGCACATCAATATGTACACAATTCTCTCAAACTAATCCTCATGAATATTTACCCAAAATATTTTTTCAAAAAATGTCATAGTACAGTGGCCACAGGAAAAATTGTTCAAAAATGAAAATTTGCATACTAGTAGATTTTTATGTTCTTTCACAAAGACAGGACACATGCAAACTGACCAACTTTGTAGCTGCCAACTTGATCTCCAAATTGCAGCCTAAAGATTGCAATGTTTATGTAGGGAAAGTGTTTCTGCATTCCAGGACCCAAAAAAATAATGATGATAATGTGTATTAGTATGGTATCTTAGGCTGAATCATTGAAGGCTGGGGCAGTGGGAGACATAGGATATGGGTGTAGGAGAAAGAGGAAGAGGGTGCGTTCAGCCCCTATAAAAGTGATCTTGATTTCAAAATGGTTGCAAAAAAATTACATCACAAGGAAAGCCAGGAATGGATAGGGATTCAATACTAGTCAGTCCAGATACTGTAAACAAAAATGCATTGGGTCGATTGTCAGCAGAGCATTTAGAAATTGCCCCAGTATCTTTGCTTCAAACAGAAATGAAAGTACCTGCTTCAGAAGGGCAAAGACAAGCAGAATCAACAGACATGCTCACATGCTGGTTGGGTCTTATCAGAATTCCTCCTGAAAGAGAAAAACTTGACCAAGAGGACTGAGTCATGAGCAGCTTACAATGTCAACAGACAACTGAAAACAGACCAGTTTCATATATTTCTTGTATGGTTTTTGCTTGCAGAGCCAGTACATACTGCAGCAATGAAGCCTGTTTCTAAGGCTATCATTTGCTCACAGGTGATATCCCTGTAATAAGCATTGATCAGCCATTGTTTTGTATCATCAAGTGAATCAAATTGACATAAGTACTCACTGAATACATTTGGCTATCTGTTGTGGTAATGGAAGACCTCCATATTGAAATGGAACTTGCTTGGCAACTTTTTATCTCTGAGTGGATGGACAGCAATTATCATCCAGTCAGAAGTTACAACCTCTAGTTAAGTTGACAGTCTTGAAAGGACTGCAGATTGCACAGTCCTGATTTATGCATCAAGTTACGACAACAGCCTTATACATTCTACATATATTTGTGTCCCAAGACTACAAGTGATTTCTTCCACCAGATGTTTAAAGATTCAAATTCAAATCCTGGTGCAATGTCAATGGAGATATATACCCCCCCATTCTATTACTGGTATTTAGTTTTAGAACTTGAACCTCTTGCACTTCAATTCATGCATTATCCCAGAGAAGCATATTTCAAATGCTATATTCAATGCCTTGGATAGATTATTCCATGTATGTTCTTACTGGACCATACCAACCATGCAAAATGACTACCATTCATAGCAAAGAAGTGGTACAACAGCATGAACCATCAGTTTGAGAAGATTACAAAAATCAGCCCATATGTTCTTGATCATGGCCATGGACCAAGCCCAAGAACAAATGATCAACAAAATCAAATTGATGAGTTTTAAATTTCTTTCAGAAAGATATGCTCAAAAGCTAAAAAATACCATGATCAGTCACTCTATATTAGCATCAAGAACATAAAGTAACAGGGTGACAACAGTATGATTCCTATCGTTGGTTGGAAAATGAATGACATCTCAAAAACACCCCAAAAATAAAATGACTATTTTTCTCTTTTACTCAGAGCAAACTAGCTAAATGAAAAATTAAAGCTCATAATTGCAGTAAATTATTGTTACTTATCACAATACTTTGTACATGACTGGTACCTATCCAGCCTAATCCTTCAAACACAACATTTTCATATTTGTGGTTCAAGTCTCTCTCATCACAGTTGTGTTATGGTATAGTTTATCAGTGCAATATTTTTATTTTTAATATATCCAGTGCAGCTTGAGGCTATATGAAAATGGTAAAGATGATAGAAACACAACACCACTCTCTTTCTCAATCCAAACTTTACTTTCCTCCCAAAATGTCTTTTCCTTCTAAATGGCTGGATTTAGGAATTTTGTATCTTTTTCTTTACTGCATTTTTATTTTTGATAAATTCAATGCAACTTAAAGCCAGAAAATACAAGACAAATACCAAAATAAATAATGACAATAGAAACAAAAATGGATCAAGAAGTTTTTATTTATGCATAAAAAAGTGAAGTAGACATCTAATACATAGGCATCTCATTAGACAGCATTGACCTTATTTAGCAGAAATTGACTATATAATAGCATTGAAAAACTGGTTTTCTCATCATAGCATTCATGTTCAAGATATTACCTTGATTCTCAATTGTTAACCAGTTGTTCCTGAAGAACTATGGTGACTTTTATATGAGATACTTGGAAAAATCCAATTTTGTTGGCAAAAAATAGGAAGTTGATTTTTAAATGAGATTTGCTTTTACATGGGCATATATGGTATTTGTAATGTTTTCATGACATAAATTCTGAAATTCAAATTTTTTTTGAATAACTTTTCTGTACATTTGAACTTATCTAAAATAAAAGACTTCCAAGTAACAAAATATCCTTAAAAAAATAGGGACAAACATTTATGAGGAAGAAGTGTAAAGAGAAAGAAAAAGCATAGAAGACAAAAATAAATAAAATATGACATATGATCTCTTTATAATGTGTTGGTCCATTGTTGTGACTACTGATAAGTTGAGCCTATATTTTCTTTTCTTCTTTCTTCCATATTTCTCTTCACTTTGAAAAAAAATGTCCTCCATTAAATGCATGAAAAATCAAATTTACCAACAATTATCAACTCTTTATGAGGACTTTGGTGGTCAAAACTCAATATTTTGATAATGAATATCTGCATTTGTAACTACTATAGAAAAATATATCTATCTATTTTGATGGTAACACATAATATAAAAGATTAATCATATTCTAAAAATATCAGACTACAGTTAGAATGGCAAATTTCTAGGAATTATCCAATGTGCTGTACCCATCTCACTGAAAAAGGATAGAAATTATATTTTTTTCTTACATACATGCAATGACATCCATAAGTATCCATTAGTAAGGGTCATTATGAATAATACATACAAATGACTTGTGTTAATCTTTGAAGTTATCAAGTATATACACTTATTAAAATTAATAAATAACAGCTATCTTAATTATTTATATTATTGTGTCCACAATTTTATCAAAAAATATTTGTTGTCTTTAACTGGGGTGTTGGATCACGGGAGCAATTGCCCCCTTTGCCTTCTTAGCACAGGTTCAGTGGGGGCAGCCAAGTACCCTCTATAAAAAAAAGGAAAGTGTAAGACATACTGAATCAAATATTCATAATTTATTTCAGCCAAGTGCTTAAGCATCATCCATTTCTCCAGCATGAGCAGATTTTGTAATCATTGCTTCAAATAGAAATACAAAGTTTGCTTGGTGAATGAGAGATTTTAGCGGTCGTGTCTTTGTTGCCAAGTATGGTTTGTTATTTATAGCAGCAAGAGTTCTCTATATTTTATAAGTAGAAAAATGATTTAAAACACTATTACCTTTGTGGGGAACCACTCCTAGCACCTAAGCCATAACTTTGCAACCTAACAATGTCATAAAATGCCTTATCTGAAAAACTGCTCCACCTTGCTTCTGGTGTCCCTGGTTTTAAAACGCTATGTTTTCATGAATGTCAAATCATAATCATATATAAAAATACTTAATTCACAAATTTACTGCTTAGATTCTACTATTGATATGAGTAGCATTTACATATAGTTTATTCATCAATCTATACACAAATCATAAGATTTTATCTGTTAATCAAATAATTCTTAAATCTAAATGTAACTCAGTTTAATTAACCCTGTCTCTTTACTTATACTAAAATCAAGTAAATCTACCAGAATACAATACAAAAATTACTTTTCTTTAATTTTTGAAAAATGTTGGATCACATTAAATAAATGCATGTGAAAATAATGATTGAATTTTCTGTGCAAATTCAATGAGTCAAAAATTAAAATGCTATGTCTTGTGAACAATGATGAAAAATGCCTTACCTTTAAATCTCTATGAATGACTTGGTTTTCATGAAGGTACTGAAAAAAATGTTGAACACTCAGTTTTCCAGGAGAGTAAAAATTAATAATAAAAATGAGAATCTTGCCACAAGAATAATCAGGGATATATATTTTTTCAAATCATGCACCAGTGAAAATATTAATGTATTAAATGTTTCTTCCATTAATATTACTAAGTAATACCTCTCTTCCATAAGAATAATTCAAGCAAACACTTTCATAGTAATTATCTATACATAAGCATTGAGTTGGACACTAGCCTTGAATAATTATGAATGTCAGAATAAAAACCATTGCAACATTGATTCCATGGTGGATAACTTTGAGTGGCAAGACTTATAACTTCTAAGGTACTTATTTTAAAGTTAACTCAAAGAATACTTTGCTTTTGAGCATCATGGTGCCAAAACATTCTGAACTTGTCCAGATTTTCCAAATGCCACATGCTGTCTCACATCAAATCCTGATGGCTTTTCATCATAGATATTCCAAAATAGAATGCAGAAGCAAGAAGTAAATGTTAAAAACTAGATAGACTAAGAAGTGGATTATGTATTTATTTTATCTACTTTTAAAAATGTTCTATCGATTAGATTTGCTTTTGATATAACTAATTCCTTGGTCAACAAATCCCAAAACCTAATGATTACTTCAACAACTTCTTCAATAGAACCTCATAAATATTTTTGCACAAAACTATAAGCCTAAAACAGACCTGTATCTGATCAATAAGCATACCTCTACAAATGTTGAGAATTTAAACTTGCTAACCCGAATATTCTAGTTTAGCCAAAGTGGTGTCCTACATTGATCTTATTTATACAAACATGTCTAGACCATCACTGATACATAATGTATTATTTTATTAGAGTCCAATTGATATCAATACAGAAGCAACGATGATCTGTTTCCTCCAATGAATACATAAGCTTAGATCGATGAGGATAAGTGAAACTCAAGCACTGCAATCCTGAATGCAAAATACGCAGTAAAGTGTACAGTTAATGTGCTTATTTCCCCTTTTGGAATGTTTCACATAAAAATGTTGTGATTTTGCTAGTCTCTTCTTCTTTGCATTGTTTTTCATATTCCAGTAATATGGTGCCATTGTGCTGCAAATGGCTGCCTCTTCCAGACTGCCAATACTCTCTGATTACTGTCAAATAAAACCTAAGAAATACATTTGGGTCCTAAGACAATTTATTCAACTAAGAAACATGACTGAACATGAGATTTGAAACCAGTCCTGCTACATTTCATAATCTTTTTCTAACCATCGTGAAGTATTCCTCTGATAAATTGATCATACTCATTAACTATATTGTTCCTCTATTTATGAATATGTCTCTGATTGTTTAACTTACAATGATGCAATCTATTCTTTGTGGTACTTGTACTATAAACTAAAAAATGAGATGTACACAAGACACCTACTGGCCAGAAACCTGCAAAAATCGGAGGAGACATAGGCTCTACTGCATCTGAGTGGGGATCACAATTTTAATGTAGTCAGTATTGAGAGATGTTGAATCAGCATATGTACATTCAGAGGGAGATGCCTTTTTCATGAAGTCTGATGTGAGAAATGTTTTGCATTGCTATGGAATTTCCACTAGTTGGACATCCCCTTATAACACTCAAGGCAATGGACAGTATGAATGATACAATGAAATAATATACAAGGCAGTAACCCATACACTCAAATCACTATGCCTGCCTATAACTCTTTGGGAGTATGTTCTATAGGATGCAATGTATTCTGTGCACACTTTACTTTCAACTGCTACGAGTGCCACTTGAGATAAATACCTAATTTTCCATTTCAATTTACAATTAATACTCTGTTCCAACATGGTTTTCTCAGATGAAACTCTTCTCCAAAAGTGTCATATCAGACAATTTGAAGTATGTCCCAATTGTTGAAGAGATGAAACTCCCTGAGGCTAATCCTCTTCATGCCTATGTACATCTTCAGCTTTAGCATCTTTGACTCTAAGCTCCAGCTTTGTCATTTATGAAATAGCTTATCTGAAATTCAAGACCAAGTGTTTATTCCTGACAGCAGTGTACATCACAGAATAAAATTGAACCTGTTACACTAGTAAACGAGTCATCGATTTCTCATATGAGGGATGCTCACTGTCCTGAATCAGATTCCATTACATTTACTCAAGCATGCACGCAAGCTGCCTGACCGCTTGAACTTATGAGTTTAGTAATGTATTGCTTACTACGCTAAAGATGTTCAGCCTCTATGCATTGAGTCATCCTGTTCTTGTAAGCAATAATAACCATGATATAACTGTTAAATTTAAAGGTTTCTTCCAGTGAATAACTAAATGATTAATAGATCAGAGCTAGTAACTTATGTCCAGGCTTCTTACAAAAAAAAAAAGCGTACAAAATAAAGTACAAGATATATGAGAATAATTAACCTTTGTAGATACTAAGTGAGCCATCCATATTACAGAAGTCTCAGTGACACAATGTGGCCAAAATGTATTTCAGAAAATTACATTCATTCAAAAGACAATCATTTTGGTCTGTGAGCAACATCTACAAAGTAATGACTACAATAAAATATGTTGAGCATATTCACAAAGACTTTATAATTGTGACTCCATCAATTTTCTTATTTTCTTTATATTCTACAGAACTTTTTTTTAACCAATATCAAACTTTACAAATCCTTTAAAAATTGAATTGTAAATATCTTAATATACATAACATGAGACAAAATCATCTCAGCTACTCCAGGGCAGTCATCACTCTTAATAACTTCATTACCATCTAAAAAATTGTTTCTGATTCACTGCCAAAGCAAGAAAACTCCAGATGAATAAATTTTTTGCAATATGACTTGTCAGCTGCTTCCATGAGATCAATCACCAGACAAATTAATGATGGAGTGACTAATCACTTTTTTCTTAAAAACAAAGAAATCGTAATACTGGTAATTTAAAGAAGAACTTGAATGCATATATGAGATTTTCTAAATTTGTAAGATGATTTAATTAAAAGAGGTAATGAAAGATTCATGGATAAATATTAAGAGGAAAAGAGAAAGAGACATGAAGGAAACTGAGAAAAATAGAGATATAGAAGAAGATAGAGATATAGAAGAGAAGTATTGATAGGTACAATAATGATAGGTATTAGATGAATCTTAATTGTTCTCCAATAATATAATACTAAATGATTTGTTTTTAACAGAAAGCTCACAAAAATGAAACTTTGTATAATGTTTACAAAGAGTAAAATTGGATATTGCCTTATACCAAGGCATTGTTTTACAGATGAATTTCAAAGTTGTATTAAGCCAGAGTGATCCTTCATCTAAAACAAATTGACATAAGAATATGAGGTCTGTCCAAAGTGTAACCAAACTTTCAAAACAGTGCAGTGATGAGCCATTTCAAAGTGCTTGTGAGAAAAATACTGGGTAGTAGTAACCTTGACCTATTCATTAAAGAAACTAAAACACGTCATGTTGGTTAGTTTTTGAAGTAGACATGTTAAAGTGA
Organism: Thysanoteuthis rhombus; assembly: GCA_963457665.1. Taxonomy (NCBI): domain Eukaryota; kingdom Metazoa; phylum Mollusca; class Cephalopoda; order Oegopsida; family Thysanoteuthidae; genus Thysanoteuthis; species Thysanoteuthis major. The sequence continues at coordinate 69,179,500 of OY735199.1, read as the reverse complement.
ATGCATGCATACAGTACTTGGCATTTTTCCCAAGTTGAACAATATCAGGTCTTGAAGAATGTCTTTCTGTGATATTCTGTTTCAAAGAGACTTTTCTGATGTTGCAACAGGCCTATAGGAAGGATTGTTTGACCAGTATGCCATGTCACAAGTGGTACCAGTGTTTCAAATCAGGAAGCACATCTACAAAAAAAGATCTCAAATCTGGCCGACCTTCCAAACCAATGGATTCATGGAAATCGTTGCCTGACTGTTCATGAAGTTTTTGAAAAGGTAAGAAGCTGTAAAAGTTTGTGCCACAAGGTTTTAAGAGAAAAAATGATGATACATTGTGTTGTTGCAGAATTAGTGCCATATCAGTTGACAGATGAACATAAACAGATTCAGTGTCACAGTCAATTAGAAGCTGGAAAATCATGCTAATGAAAACTTCCTGAAAATGTGATAACAGTCAATGAAACTTGGATGTACAGTTATAATGTTGGGACAAAAAGGCAGTAAGCAAAATGGGTTGACAAGCACGACAGATACCCTCAAATGTAAAAATGATTTTGATTGTCTTTTTGTTTTGAAGGATATCTACACCTTCCAAGTGTGTTTGTTCTTAGTGATCAAACAGTAAATAGAGAGTTTTACTTGGAGGTCCTGAGGCATTTGAGAAATACAGTAGGTAAAACAGAAGTCTGAGGGATGGATAAACAAAACCTAGATGCTACATGATGACAACATACCTCTTCACACGTCACTCTTTATCCATGATTTTTTGCCAAAGCATGGGGTGATTCTTGTCCACAAGCTGCCCTACTCTCCCAATTTTGCCCCTGCAGATTTTTTTTGTTCCTAAAGTAGAAATCCACCTTGAAAATTTGTCTATATTAGATGATAGAGGAGATAAAAGAAAATGCACAACCAACAAGATCTGTACACTATCCCTTAGAACACCTAGAACTGGAAAAAAAATCTGGGGGTTGGTGTATCAACAGTGGAGGAGACTATTTTGATGGAGACAAGTCACATCAAGTTGTAAGTAAAGCAATAAATTTGTTCATGAAAAAAGTTTGGGTTCTTCTTGGACAGACCTTATGTAGAGCCTAAGATGTTAAATGGTAATGAAAAGAGTTGCTTTATTTGAGTAATAAGGATCAAAGAAAGTCTAACATACCTTCAGTCCCTGAATAATCTGGCGAAAAGCAGCAGCAGCATCTCTCTCAGAGTAAGAGCCTCGCTCAACAATCCTACAAAAACAAAACATAATTGAAAACAAAAACTAATTATAATTTTATTATAGAAATTTGAGTGTAATGCATAGAAAATTCAGTCCCTAAACAAAATTTTATTTGATAGAAATACCAAAGAAAGAATAAGAATTTTTATTCCATGTGAAAAAAAAAATTGAAAAATTGTCCGATATATTTTAAACTTCTTATACTCAAAAAATCTGTGGTTATAAAGTTAGTGTCCAATATATACTTTTTTTTATTCATACATAAGAAATCATTTCTAAAGATTCTAATAGGCTTAGTATATTCTGGCACAAACCCACAATATTGGGCACCCAGTAAGGATCCCTAGCAATGCCGAGCAAGAATAGCCCACGAGCCAATGCTCTACAGCAGACAATCCCAAATATTCAAGTGGTTTCTAATCTTTCTTAAAATACCAATATTCCTTTGTCTTATCTTACTAATTGGAGTAAAACACATTGTTATGTTAACTAAATATTTTCAGAGGAACTCAAAGGAATATTTCCATTGATAAATTTGCTAGAACCATCTGCATTTTCACAGCTACACTGTTTACTTGAATTTCATTGATATATAGATTAATTTCATTTAACAATGAATATTATTACATTTCAGTGAGTTTACAAGAGTTCTTTCTCATTATTATATGAATATATATATAAAAAGTAAGGCATTACGACACAACTGCTTGGATTGACAACAGTAAATTCTACAGCCAATTATTATCAACACAATAATAGTATTTGATGATTGTATACATATTTACAAAGCTTAGAGCCAAATGAAGATTGGTGGAAAGAATGCGTTACGTCAATCTCCCAAGATAAGTAGGCCTGACAACCTTGAAAATCAGCAATCAAAATCTTGCTTTTTACCAGTCTTTGAAGACCAATTACAAAGATGGTGGTAAATACATAACTATCTCAGTTGCCAAATATTTCCAGAGTTACTTTTTGTTATTAATATTACTCTTTTTATTCATATTATGGCTGATAGCTTATTAGCCTCAAATTTGAATATTAAAGTAGGTGAAGTAAATTTGAATAGAATTACCTGTCGAAAAGTTCACCTCCCGCAGCAAACTCAAGAATCATATGTAAATTGGTCTTAGTTTCATAGACTTCTTTCATACGAACCTGTGATAAAAGCAAGGTTTTTAGAAAAAATTATTTGTCACCTTGATTTTTTGGTTTCATTTGTATTATCATCACAAATTAGTAAGCATTGTTATCACAGTTGTAAATAAAATAAAGACAGTTGTTCTTAATTCCCAACCTGTTTTGACAGTGTATGACACACCTCTGGATGATCTGTTTAGAGACATGTCTGACATATTTTTTAAGATCTTTCATGTTTGAATTACAAGACTTGGTGATCAATCCAGTCTTAGATATCAGCAATGAAGGACTTAAAATGATAGAGGAAGAATTGATTTTGCTCCAAAATTACACTGAGACCAAAGTTTAAGAAATCATGTCAAAATGTTTGTTTACAAAAAACATTTCTGATCACTATCCTACACTGTGGAACAAAATCAATGTCTATTCAGATACACAGGACAAAAGACAAAAGCAAGTTTGTATTCACAAAGATATAACAATATTCATCAACAACTGCACCAAACACATCCATCTAATTGAAACTGTTAGGACAATGTAGTTACAGGTGAGATGCAAATTTACCCACTCATGTAGCTAAAAATAGTAGTTTACCAGGTCGTTTCATCCGTGAAATACATATACTTGATTCTAATGTAAGATTTTTTAATTTAAAGCGGTTTCCGTTGGTAGTATGTGTTTGTGTGTGTGTGTGAAGGGGGTGCTGGGGTTGCAGCTCCCCCAAATTATGGAACCATTGATTACATGCAACAAAATATTACCACTCTATTCAGTCAATACTACTCGGGAATGGTATTCTCAGAAATCAAACAAAGAATTCTGCAAGACATTAGGCACCATGCATTGCCTGCATTAAGCTTTCTTTGTCATGCCTTTTTTTTCTTGATTGATTCTTCTTTAATAGTGCAATAGCTCAGGGAAAAATCATTCCAAATACAAAAGAGTGTGTAAATCTGCACACTTGTAAAATTTTCATGTTTTTTCACATAAAAACAGGACACACACAATCTGACCACTATTGCAGCTGCCATCTTGGTTTTGAAATGGCTTCCAGAAAATTGTAATATTTATATAGGAGTTTTTGAGATGGTATTTCAGGCTGTGTCAAAGGTTGGGATGGTAGGAGGTGTAGGGGACAGGAGTAAGAGAGAGAGAGAAAGTGAGTGCGTGCTGCCCTTATAATAGCTCGTTGTGAAACAAATGCTGAATGTTATTTTCACTTTTCACCTTTTTTGTGGAAAAGCTGCGTAAAATGATCTCTCATAAAGTTGGTGGGTATATACTAATCTTAGTTGAGTCAGGTAAGAGGTAACAATAGTGGAGCACTGAGTAAGAACCCAATTCATTCAATAGTACAGGACATGAGGTGAAAATTGTTCAGAACATGAGAAGTTTGCCAATGTACATACTAAAAGATTTTTTATGTTCTTTCACGTGAAAATAAAAGCCATAATCGGACCACTATTGTGGTCACCATCTTTATTTCAGAGTGACTGCCAAAAAAATTACAACACAAGAAAAGCCAGGAATGGAAAGAGATTCAATACTTATCAGCATGGATACTGCCAACTAAGGAATAATGGGCCTGGTGCCAGCTGGATATTCAGAAATTACTCCAGTACATTTGTTTTGGACAAATATAGTAGCACCTGCTCAAGTAAGGCATAGGCAAGCAGAATAAACAGTCATGCTCACATACCAAAAGATTTGCAGAGCCAGCACATACTGTAATAACAATAATACATGCAATGAAGCCTGTTGCTAAGATCATCAATCATCTGCATACAGGACAGATCCCTGAAATAATCATGGATCAGTTATTGTTCTGTATAGGTTTTATAGCCAAGTATATTTAATGGGTATGGCCAGATATATTTGGTGAGGACTGATTTGTTGTGGTAATGGGAAGCCTCCATTTCAAGATGATCCTTGTCAACTTTTTGGCAGCTGGGAGAATATGCATGCCAAGTAAAATTGTGGATGAGGAGATTAAACAGAGTAAAAAGGACACACGTATTTAGATGAATGAATAAAATGTACATTTAATACATAAACTTTTATGACGATACAGGAGTAAAATGGAAATGCATATTATGAAAACATTGATATGATTGTGTTAAGATGAGAAAAGATAGGAGATAGCTTCTAAGCAAAAGATGAAAGCTTTGTGCTGTGATAGTTATGGTCGTGAGTTGGAGCGGAGGTTTCTGAACTGTTGTGAATCCATAAGGCTTGGAGTGTACTAATGAATGGTTATGTAGATATCAGTGCATATGCCTAACTGCCAAGTTGTATGCGATGTATTTTGGATCACGTGTGAGCAACTTTGGGGCCATTCTCCAAAGCTGGAAAACACACAATGAACAGACTATTCAAGATACAGAAAACACATGGAGTTTGGTCCATGTGCACTTCCCAAAGTAAGGAGAATTAGAAGACAGGAAAAAACAGCAAAGTTCAGATCATCTGGGAGGCCAGCAAAATGATACTGATTTTAAAGAGAGAGAGTAGCCAGCTAGAGGCACTGAGGTAAAAGAGCAATTTAAACATTTGTATTCAGGGCTTTGATAGGAGTCATTGTCAGGAGTGGCATTTTTGATATGTAGCTAAAAGCAGGGTTTCATACTTATTCTTAACTAAAAGATTGAAATTCAAATCTGGGTGCAAAGTCAACAGAGATAGATACTCCCCCCCCCCCATTCCATTACTGGTTTTAGTTTGGGAACTTGAACTTCTTGCATTTCAATTTGTGAATTGTCTCAGAGAAGCAGATTTTAAACACTATGTTCAATGCCTTGGACAGATTATTCCATTCATGTTCTCACTGGATCATACCAATTATGCAAAATGGTTTCTCAGTCATATCAAAGTTATGGTTCCACTACAACAGCATATAACATCAGTTTATGAGGAATTTGAGAAAGGTAACTTAGTAGTACAAAAGTCAGCCCACATGTTCTTGATCATGGCCATGGACCAAGCTTATGAACAAATGAATGACAAAATCAGGGATGGTGGCATAAATAGAATAACAGAAAAACCCATCTGCTTGGATTAAGAGGGTTACAACTGGCCTAGTAGTTGCTTGGATCACTGATGTGTTTGAAAAAAAAAGATATGCTCACAAGTTACAAAATACCATGATCAGTCACCCTCCATTCAATCAAAGTTTGCAAAAACATTTCAGGAATTGGGGAAACACTTCAAAGGAAAGATTGAAAAAAAATTGACTCAAGCATCAAAAATCATCAAGAAAAAACACAACTATTTTCCATACAATGTTACCCAAAAATCAATCCAGAACTTCACATCAAATTAAAGCTCTGAAAAAAAAAGAAAGTGAAATGTTTGGTAGAATTTACATTTCCTGTCATTCCTGAAATGTAGATATGGATGAATTTTTTGGATGTAAGAACTGAGGAACACCATCTTTTTTTTGACCTTGAAAAACTGAGGAAATGCACAAAATCTGATCTCACTGGATGCCTAAATAAACTGATCACAGCTTTGGATTATGATATCCCTAGGGTGGATGCAAAAGTTTTAGATAATTATGTCATAGTCAACATGCTTCTTCCAAAATCCTGTGCAACATTTAGTGATTATTCTGAAAAAGTCTTCACCGTACTTGATCATGAACTTGGAAAACATAGAGCATCTAGATGTGGTGTGAGATTGATACATACATAAAACCTTGAAGGACTCAGCATTATAGTAAAGGGGATCAGGGAAATGCATTATTGTTAAAAGTTCCACACCAATTCTATACATATATACTGTGGTAATTTGGTCATGCAAAACAATGTTATCAATTGCAATTGATTCCTTATGCATGGAAACATATAATTATACATTGTATCCATTGATATAAATGATTGAATCAGCTAATGTATGCCAGTCTGGCAGTTAGTTGAAATGCAATAAATATTTTTTTTCATAGTGGCCATTTTGAAATTAACATGGTGGCCATGATTTTGTAAAGATTGTTTGTGCCTTGTTTTTATATGAAGAAGCATCAAAAAATCAAAAAAAGTATCCAAGTTTTCACATCTTCTCCACATTTTAAATATTTCTGGTTGAAATTTCAACTAATCTACTGTACTATATTGCAAATTTTTTAATGGTGGCTATATTGAAATCCAGATGGTAGTAGCAGTTTGAGTTAGATAGTGTGTGTCCCGTTTTAGGTGAAAGGGCATCAAAACATCTAACAGTGTACAATTTTTCACAACTTTCACAAATTTCCAACCATACTGATTGGAATTCCAATTAATATCTTTTGCAAATTATGTTTTTCCCTGGCGGCCATTTCGGATTCAAGATGGTGGTTGTAGTGTCAAATCATGTGTGTCCTGTTTTCATATGAAAGATCATCAAGAAATCTACCATAACGCTAGTTTTCACACTTTTTCACTTTTTGAACAATTCTGATAGAAATTTCAATTAATTCATATTGCAGATTCTTCTTTCATGATGGCTATTTTGAAATCAAGATGGCAGCCATAGTTTTGGTCAGATGTTAAGTTGGAACAAGCAAGTTCTTCAAGCTGAGGCATATTCTTACAATGATATTTTATCAGCATTAAAAACTTGTTCCAGTTTCTTCTCTTATTTTCAATGAACATCTCGCATTGCAAAGAGTAGGCTTTAGCAGCTCCTTGGTTATCAAACGCAAATTCATCTATGATTTTTACATCATGAAGTGAAAAATGCTTCTCAATTTTATGAAAGTAGTCAGCAGTGGAATTGACTGTTGTTAGTGCAGGGGGTTCCCAGATTATAAATGAGTTCTGTTCGAAGGTCTGTTCATAAGTTAGAACAGTTACATACGATGCATATATAGCATCAGCTAGTCAAATGTTTGTCTTTATATATAGTATTATATATTTACCTTTCTATGCATAAAAAACATTGATGAAACAATAATAATTCAGTAATAATAATATCATTTATTTCTTATTATCAATTTTGACTAGTTTTTATCTCATCTCAATTTTTAGTTGCTTTTTATCACTACTTTGCCTCAGAACGTCATTCTCTGGCAACAAGTAAATACCATAATTGGAAATAAAGGATAAGAGTGGTTAATTGTTGCCAAATAGTGATGGCCCAAGTCAAAGTTGTGATAAAAAGCAGCTAAATGTGTTACAATACTGCATATCATCATCATTATCAAGCTGTTGCTACTAATACAACTATAACAATAACAACTACATAAAAATACATAAAAGTAACTTTATTTTCATTCTATTTGCATTGTTTACATTACAAGTGCTAATCTGTGTGTGTGTGTGCATTGTAATTGTGTCCAGACATTATGCCAAATAACATTTCACTGACACACACTAAGCTGACAGCTGTTTCATCATGTGGACGCTTCGTTCAGAAAGTTTTTACCAAAATGATGTTTTTGCCAATAACATTTTTTGTGTTTTTATTCCGTTGTTTTTTTACTTGTGGATCTGCATGTTCATTGTCTCAATATAGTCATATTGCTATAAACAAATAAACTAACTTAAAAATATGCTGGTTTAAAATCAATTTCAAGTAATATTTTTTATTTGGGTTTTCTTTTAGCCAATTGATACCCTATTTTGAAAACATAATAGATCAAAATTTCATTGTCGAGTTTTTTTTCTTGGCTCTGCTAGAAAGAAAAAGAAATAAGATTTTCATCTATTATTAAGGAGAATGGGACTGTTTCAAAATCACAGCTTAAGTTGGTTTATTATTTACTTTTATCATTAGCAACACATCAATATGTCGTAGTTGATGATTGCAAGTTATTTGGTTAGATAGCAAGTTCAACTTTTTAAGTTTTGTCTTTTTTTGTCATCAGGTGTCAGTTTTTGTGCCAAAAACTTTTATCATTCCAATAAGTGTGGAGATTCTTTTTTCTTATGTATGCAGTTCTCCTGGAACTAAATATTTTTTCTTTCAATTTTAGGCGTTTTCAATTGATCAGACCTTGAAGAAAGATCAGGAAAAAATTGTTAGTTTTTAAAAAGGAGATTTTTTCAAGTTTTAAGAGGGGGTATCAACTTACAATGTAACTATAATGTTATAGTAAGCAATTTCTTTTCCTAAAAGCTAACAAATTTTCGGATGGTTCTAGGGTCAAATGGATTGAAAGCACCTAAAATTGAAAATCAATACCATCCACAACTTATATTGATGTCTTGTGAATAATAGAAGAAAACAATGAAACAGTCCCATTGTACTAAATGATTAATGAAGGTGTTTTTTATTTCTTTAGACAAACATTTGGGCTTTCTAATAACACCAAGAAAAAACTTGACAAAACAGTGTGTCGTTGAAACACTATTTATATAATAGATCCAAGATGAGCCTTTCAATAACAGTGGGATTCTGTGAAGCAACTTTCAACCACTGGTTCTTTCCAATACTACTGAGAGTACTTGTTGGATCACAACCACTCAATGCATGAAGGACTGGTAGGGTAGCAGATATAGTCCTTCCTAGTTTTTGAACTATTGAAGGCATTGGAATAAATTGTTGATATTTGCTGACTCCAGACTTTAAAAACTACTCAGCAATGTTGGGCACATAAGTGCAACATCGATGTTAATACTCCACAGCACCACTTTTTATGGATTAACTTTTTGCATAACATGATGAATGTACATGAACATGTGTAAATTACTTTATACATTGTCAGATCAAAGTGCATCAAGTTCTTTGTGCCTTTACTTGTAACACAGACTGCTGTAGCGCCCCCTATACTTTTCTTAAGAATTAAATACGAAACCCTTCTTTTAGTTAGATATATCGAAAAAGTCACTTCCTATGATGACCCCTACAAAAGCTCTGGACGGACATGTTCAAATGCTCATTGTTGCCGGCACCTCTAGCTGGTTATGCTTTTGGCCCCAGTACTTGGCTACTCTATCTCTCTCTGTTCTGACAGCCTAAAGGTGCTACTCTATCTCTCTCTGTTCTGACAGCCTAAAGGTAAGCTCGCTATTTTGCTCTCCCCTCAGTTGGGATAGTTTTTATAGTTTTTACACACACCTAGTTTTTACTCACACACCATTACGTATAAAAAGTAATCCACCCTTTTTTTTCTTTCCTTCTCCATCTCAAAGAACACATCCTAACTAAGTTAAGCACTCTCAAAGTAGTTATGCCAGATTTCTAAAGATAACATTATAGCGGCTACAGTTTGGATGACCAAAACTGTTGGACAATCTAAGACTATCTTGCATTTTATAAGTGACATTCTTTTTCCTTTATTTTTCCTTTCTCCTGATCCTTATCACGGTAGATTTCTCCTAACAACTTTCTGTTGGCAGAAAACTCCAGTCTTTCCTTTTTTTAATTCATATGAAAATTAAAACTTATTATAATTGTTGACCTATTCGTTTGTTTTTTTTCCATGTTTGTTAACAATCAAACTAACCTAGTACCAACCTTATTTTTGCGTTTAAGCAGTGAACACTATATTTTCTAGAATCTATCTTCTTAGATCAATTCTGATAATTCATTTTGGGGGGCTGATATAATTAGCAACTCAAGACTGCTTTTCCTGGATTTTCAGAAGTATATAAATATCCATCTTATTCCAGATCAGCATCTCTCTTCCTTATCCAGTTTGATATAAGAAAATTGGAGATGTTAATGTGAGAAGTATCAAGTCAATGTAGGAAGTGACCACAGAATGATAAGATACAAAATTCAAATTAACACAAAGACAGAACACAGGAAAATGTTCTGCCCTAAACTGCCAACACTTAGTGTACAAAAAGAGCACACCCTATCATTCAAGCTGGAACTAACCAACAGATACAAACTTATCACCGGACCAGAAGAGAACATCAACAAGCTCAGCAACAACCTCCCTAATTGAAGTCGCCAGTATGGTCAAGTCAAACAACACACACAAACCATAAGTAAACTCTCAGAAGAAACCAAGAATCTCAAGGAAAAACAGAAACCCCAAGCCACCACCAACAACAACAGAAAAGATCAAAGCAACAGAGCAGAACATAGACCATCCAAAAGAAATGAAGAGAAGATAAAAGAAGATACATGACAGCAGTCATTCAAAGCATTCTTGAAAAAGGTAGGGGCTTCAAAACTATCGGAAAATCTATTGGTGCAGAAAGAGAGCAAATAATTAGTGTACTTGAAGCAAACGAGGACCTGAAAACGGCGCCTAGGAATTTTACAAAAATCTCTATTCCACCAAACAAAGGATATAGAAAAATGAACAGGAATCACAAGCCAATAGTAACTGAGGATTTTCCAGAAGTTAATTCATAGGAAGTGAAACAAGCCATTGAATAAATAAAGAGAAGAAAGGACCAGATAACATCAACATCGACCTACTCAAAAAAGCTGGAAAAGTCATCACAAGGGAACATTTTTTTCAACTTATACCTCAAACAAAGTGAAGTCCCAGAAGATTAGAATACCACAATCATAATACTGTTATACAATAAAAAGAAACCTGAAAGACCTCAACAACTACAGGCTAGTAAGTCTACTAAACTGCATCTACTAACTCTCCACCAACTGAATTACCAAAATGCTAGAAAAAAAAAAAACAGGAACAAGCTGGCTTCAGAAAAAGCTACTCAACCATCAACTATCTCCATTTAGTAAATTAACTAAAAGAGAAAGCTGTAGATTTAGAATGCCACTTGCTGTAGTATTTGCTGATTTTAAAAAGGCCTTCAACTCATTGGAAATCCTTAAAGTCATTGACATAATTGTACAAGGTATAGATCCCGTATATATCAAAGTACTACAACATATCTATTGATACAGCAGTTCTTTCATCAAGATCCATTAAAACTCTGAGCCCTTTCAGCTATAAAAAGGAATGACACCAGGTGACAGCCTGCCTTGAGATGATCTTCCCAAACCTAGACTGGGAACTCAAGGATTGATGGTGAATACATAAGTAACCTCAGATTTGCTGATGACATTGTCCTCTTTGCTAAGAACCATCAGGATCTCCAAATAATACAAGAAAAACTAAATGAAGAAAGCAAGAAATTTAGCCTCTGCACAAACTTCAGCAAAACGAATGTCATGTACAACAAACATGTCGAGAACATAGACAAAATGATCAAAATCAAAAACGCAGAACTGGAGAAAGTAGACCATTTCATGTACAAGAAGGGTATACAACCAGTGCATCCTCCTGATAGTCATCTAAGGAGCAGAGTCATGAAACCTTACCAAAATATTGACCCTCAAAATGAGAACCATGCAACCAGCACATGAGAAAGTCATGCTCAACCGCACATGGAGAGATCATAAGACAGCATGATATATTTGAGAAAAGACAGTAGTCCAAGGGATCATTGAAACCATTAGAAAACTCAAATGGCAATGGGCCAGACATGTTGCAAGAATGATAGATAACTGTTGGACATCATGACTTACAACATGGATCCCCAGAGATCATTTGCAAAATTGTGGCCAACAGAAAGTAAGATGGTGTGACGAGCTAGACAAATTCAGAGAGTTCTGGCTTTGCAGCAATCATGATGGAAAGGCCTGGTAAATCCTGAGGATGGTCTATGTCCAATGATGGACACTCTACTGCTGACGATGATGAAGAAAGTAATATAATGGCACAGAAGTTGAAAGAAGAGTCTTTTTAAAAACTTTGTCACACAAATCATCAAAGGTCTTGCAATCATTGCTTCCATTACGTCATTTGCAGAATCCTCATGAGGTCAATAACATGAAGAGTTTTGCCTTGGATGTTTCTTGTTAGGTCAAGAATGGCTGTATCAGCTTCTAGCCACTGGAGTGCAGCATTCTTAACCATCTTCCTCAATGACCCATCAAGACAGAACAACGTCAGTGGAACTGAAGCAAGTTTGTACTTCATCATTTCTTGAATTGGAATATGATTGTCCTATGATTGAATCCTTGTCTGCGATTAATAATGAACAAGTAATGGATATTCTAAGGATTTGGCGGCCATCTTGAATGCCATATTGGAAAAGCAGAGAGAGGAAAGCTGAGGAATTTTAATGTTTTTCCTCTCTATATCAGCCAACAATTCAGAAGAAAATCAGCTCATTTTTATTTTTGAAGCAAAAGCTGCAATTTATGATGCCATGGATACAATGAATAATTTAAAAAGTGCATCATTGCATAGAACAAATTACTATACACCATTGTACCAAGTTTTAGCCCTATATCTGTACTATTGATGACTTAATGAAGGAGAACTTCAATAAGGTCCTCACACCATACAGTCCCTACACTCATCATTAGATGCACTTTATTTTGGGTCCATATTTCTCAGATAAACAGAGTGATAATAATTGTGTGTTCAGTATTTTAAGAACAAAAAGCATAATCCAGCTTCACAAAACAATCACTTCACTCTGACAAAATTTCCTGAGGGACTGAAGATGCATACGTGACATCTTTTGTTAGTTGGCTAATCTTTTGGATGAAGATAAATTTTGTAGTCACTCCACGAATATATAACTGTATATATCTATCCATTATAGTACAGAGCAGTGCTTGTCAAATAAAAAAAGGTGAAAGTCATTTTTATTAGTTGGATTTTCTTCTCTTTGACAAATTTTATATACTTGATAAATATACCAAAAAAAGAAAAGAAAATAATAAGCAGTTATGATAAACAAAGATATCTATCTAATCTTATCATGGCTACAAGGTAACAATTTTGATTTCAAGAGCTGGAATTGAATATTCCATGCTACTAGTAAATGAAAGTGTGTGTGCATGTGTGTGTGCATGTGATTTTGTAAAATGTATACATTTTTATAAGTAGAACAGCATAAATGAGGATAAAAACATTCCAATCAAGACAATTCAGAGGACAGGTATACTCAAGAGAAATAAACAGATGAGAAAATTTGTAAATTGTTTTGCCACTATAAAATTCAAAATAATTTGACACTGGCAGCTTTTCAAATGAGTATTATATAAATACAATAAGTATTTATTTCATTTTTTCAATCAGAAGAAAAAAAAATTTCATTATACTTCCTGATTTTCATGATAATAGAGTGCATGTAAAATAACTTAAAGCATGTAAAATTCAATAGAAACAATATAACTGCTTCTCTATGAGACTATGTCAATAATTTAGGAAAAAATATAAGCCTTTAGATGCCCTTAAATGCAATAGTTTAATTGATATACCAAAGAATATGTTTCATGAAATTCTTACCACATTTTCATGCTGAAGGCCAAGTAGTAACTTAATTTCAGCTGTGAATACACGGCTTTGAGGCTGGAATCAAAAGACATTATCAATGAGATACGACAACAAAATAAAAACAACATTCAGGAGAAAGCATTAGAGATAGAATGGAAAACCAAATCACTGTTTATAATATTTTTGGTTTTTAAGTTGAAATGATATGAAATTTTAAAATGTCACCACATCAGAAAATCTTGGAATTTATAAGAAATTCTTCAAGAGCTGTCTCAAGTATCCTCTGATCACAAAAATAATGGGTTTATATTTTAATGTCCTCAGACAGCTCACCAAGAAGTCCAACTAAGGGATTTTGACAAAGATATGAATAAATAAATATCCACAATAGTGTATATCTTTTCCTCTATATGAAACATGTTTTTCTTCATAAGCCTCTACTTCATCAATCAACTATAATGTTTGTTTTACGAAAGGATAAAAAGTGTTTTCAACTTTTATCAACCCCCCCCCCCAAATCTTCAGTCCATCAGAAAACAAAAATTTTGTTCTTTTTCCATTATTTCAAAAATAAATTAATTTCATAATGCATTTATCTTGATAGTTCTGTAATGAAACACTTAAATCAGGTAAAAGTACAGGTAAGCCTGTTTAATATCATTCAGTTAATAATCTATAAAAATGTCTATTCTAAATTGAATTAATAGCATCATAAATTACTGATCATTTAACTAGAAATGAAGTCAGATAAGTTAATAAAATAAAATTTTCATAAGGAGGGAAGCAAGAACAAGTAGGCTTACTCTTTTAACAACTTTTTTCACTGCCCAAGTTTTCTGGGTCTCTTTGTGTGTACAGCAGTAGACAACTGCACTGGCTCCTCTAATAAAGAAATGAGTTCAAAAGATTTATCAAACAAATTTAAAGTAATTTTTCCATTTGCTGTAAGTAAAACAAAGACTTACAAACTTTAGATAAAGTTGGATCAGTAAGAAATCAATACATATCAACAATTCATTCTACATTATTGATTTATGATTTGAATTATAATATACCATAGCATGTAGGATTCAGAAATCATCCTTAGAATAGAAAATAATTTCCAATTTTATAGAAAAATAAAAATTTGTAATCATTTAAGAATACCTCAGGCACTTACAGTAGCAAGATGGTGAACCAGCTCATCTTGCAGTCCAATTTCCTAGTGTAATAAGTTTGATCCTTACTGCGAAATAGTACCAGATTGAGCTAAACTTAGTAAATAAGCAATTAAAGATGTCTGAAATCTTGCCAATAGTGATGAGAGTATATGATCAAGTATTTCAAAATGGTACTTACAGAAATGTCTTCTCTATGTATGGAGGACGTGAATGTTTGATGTATTTGCAAACTATTTTTACTACTCTTTGATGAATTGTACAGACAATAATTCCGGAAAGCTTTCTTGCCTTAACTTAGTAGAAGGAATAAATTGCAGCTCATGTGCATACATTTATATCCAAGAACATTGTAACTTGAATAAACTAATATCTAAAACAAAAAAGAAATTTCAATTTTAAATGATATATGACAACAAGTGTACCTTTCAATGAACATTTCAAAATTCAATTTCAAAACTTACAATCTTTATAATAATTTGCAAACTGTAACAAAAGCAGAAAGAGAAAAGAAGTGGATAATGTGGCTAAATCACTAGCTGCCGTGATATCATTACAAGAGCATTTGTTCGATTACATTTTTAAAAACTTGGTTTCTTTACCTGGCCTCACATTCTGATGTAATTTATTTCAATAGTGATTTTTTCATCTGACTTTAAATTCTGATCAAATATTTTTGAAAGTTAAGGAATCAATGGTGAAGAGAAACATTTCTTTTTCAAGAGTTCAAAAATGAGCGGCAATTCACTTTTTCTTTTCAAGTGTCATGAGTGAGGGGGACCTTTTTTGCGTTAAAGGGTTAAAAGTTAAGGTACATTAATTTTCCTTTCAAGAAGTCAGAAGTAAAGGTAAGTTATTTTTACACTTTTTACACGTGGTCAAAGGTAATGGGAAAATTTTCTTTTCTTAAAAAGGTGAAAGAGAGATGATTTTCCCCTCCCTTCAAGGGGTCGAAAGTGAAAAGAAACTATTTTTTTCACTTTTAGAGGTCAAAAGTGAGGGGAAACTTCCTTTTTTACTATCAGGAATCAAAACTGAACGGAAACTTTTTTATCTACTTTTTGCATTCAAAAATGAAGGGAAACTATCTTTTTTTCATTTTCAAAGATAAAAAATAAAGGGAAACTATTTTTCCACTTCCTAGGATCAAAAGTTGAGGTGATCTTTTTTCTCATTTTTAGGAATCAAAATCAAGAGAAGACTTCTTCCACCTTTAGTGGTAAAAAAAAGAAGGGAAACTTTTTCACCCCTTTTTAAGGGTTTGAAATGGATAGAATTTTTTTTCATCTCTTGGGGTCAAAAGTGAAAGCACACTTTTTTTTCAACTTTTAGCAGTATGTGTAAACTTTTGACCGCTAAATGTTGGAAAAATGCATGGAAACTTGTTTTGCCACCATCAAAGGTCAAAATTGAAGGGAAGGTTTCCACTTTTAGGGGTCAGAAGTGGAGGGGAACTTTATTCCCATTCTTAGGGGTCAGAAGTAAAGTGGAACTATATTCACATTTCTAAGGTTCAGAAGTGGAGGGAAACTTTTCTACTTCAAACATGAAGTGAAATTTTGTTCCAACATTTGGGTCTCAGAAGTGAAAGGAAACTTTTTTCCAGCTTTTAGGACTCAAAAGTGAAGGAAGACATTTTTTTTTACTTTTAGATGTCAAAATTGAAGAGTACCTTTTTTTTAAATTTTGGGGTCAAAAGTTGATAGTTTGTTCTGATACTTTGTATACTCATTCAAGTGGTCAAAGTACAGTAAGGGATTGTGTACTATCATACATAGAGATATAGTTATTAGTATTAATGGCCAACAGGGCTTATCAAGAAAGAAACAAGAACTGTCTTTTCCCTAGTTAAAGTGGAATCCTGCGGTTATGAAGAGATAAGTTTTGTATGTCATTTGGAATTCTTGGACTTGGTCACAAGTCTAAATTTTGACAATTGAAATTAATGTGACTGGCCGATTTCAAAGTGCAAATATTTCGACAGTTGGAAAAAGGAATTCAAGGAGTCCAGTCATCTCTTTGGGTACCTCCTGCCCTGGGCATGCTGTCAGCCAAAAGATGTTTTGATTGAAGTTAATGACCCATAACTTGAGGGAAGAGAAAGAAAGTAGGACAATACAGAGAGAATACATAGATGCATTTATGAGATTTCGCCCACTAGCATTTATATTAAATAAACAGAATTCTTTATCAACTAAAAATAATGTCTATGAAAAATTTATTTAAACAGATCCATGCATGTGAGATGACCTCTCTTTTCTACAGCAACAGTTTTGTTTACAGCCCCTCATGCAGAGAATTGCACAGTGGAAGATAACTTATGAAAAGGTGTGCAATGGTTTCCAACTCAACCAGTTTGGGATATCATGTTGCAACTTGTTTGTTTCTGTAGTCCTCAATTTGTCTCTCTGTAGCCCCCGCCCAAATCACAATGAAATCTTGTTAATCTTGGTTATCAAAAACAGTCATCAACTTTGATGGACTTTATTCCTTTCTGGAAATACTTTTATCCCCCCCCCCCAAACAAGAGCTCTCTAAAGAAACTGGTATGTTTCTGCAGCCATTTTGTTGATCTTGAAGTGGAACTTGATGTATGTTCTTTGTTCTGTAAGATCAGCCTTCACAAAAACTGCCAAAACGAGACATCATAAAAGTAAGCATAACTTGAAAACATGTCCACTCATGTTGGCACACTGATACACAAAGTGTGTTGCTGGCTTTGCAGAAGGCCGAACTGTATGCAGTTTGCTCCCACTGTTCAAATTACTGCAACTGTTGGGTAACATTTCTTATTGTCCAGGGTTGTCATGTGCTAATAAAAATGGTATTTTTTTTAATAACTATTCAGGATTTTTAAAGTGTCATCCATAGTCTGGGAAAGTCTTTCACTACTTGTTTCCAGCTGAGCTAATTTTTCTAATTGTAATTTGCCAACATTAATTGATCATTTTATAACTGCAATGTTATAAAAAATACATAACCATAATCCTGTTGAAAACAGCAAATTTATCTTGAAACTCATAAATCTTTCAGTTTTGATGCTCTTACAGATTTAAAATAGAAATAGCAATAATGCTTGTTAGTTTTCATTTTCTACAGAAGTTGAATGGCAACTAAAAACCACATGATATATACTTAATGGTCACATGTGTTTACTGATCCAGATAGTTATGTTTGGCAGATGGTCAACTAATAACAATACTCAATATTGATTACTGCCAAACCAATAGCTGAAGCTGTACTGCTTAGTCAAGCTTCACAGAAATTTTAGTTTGTTTTAACTGTGTTTATAAAAACATTATTGAACAGCCTAGCCACTAAAAGTAGTGAGAGGTTCTATCCCTTTTTATATGCACATGTGTTTGAGTGTTCCAGTGCTCCTGACCATATCATTTTGTTACTGACTTGAAAATTGGCTTCAGTACTACACTAGAACCCTTCTAAATTTTTTTTTACTTTATTGAGAATCTAGATGTTTCTAGATATTTTTTAAAAACTCTATTTCAGATGTCTAGTTGGAGTAACATCTAGAGTCTCCAGAATGTCAGACAGCTGCTGGATATCATGACTCACAACATGGATCTCCAGAGATCACATAGAAAACCAAGTCTGACAGAAAATAAGATTGCGAGACAATTCAGACAGATTCAGGTGATATTGGCACTGCAACATCCATGGTAGAGAGATTTGACCAATCTTAAAAAGCTGATGATGATGATGAGGATGGAAGATGTGAAAAAAAAATTGTTAAGAGAGCATCAAATAAATCTATTCATGTAATATTTAGATTAATGTAAGAAAACTATCATATCCTCCAATCATGGTAGGGTGGGGGGACAAAAAAGACATTTGCTACCCATCTCAGGCTGAATGTCTTTGTAAAATCTCAAAGACTTTATATAAATTATCATCTTTTCTAGATTATTTCTGTAGCACAAAAAACAATCGCTAGTTTTAAACATATTGAGTTTTCTATATATGATATTTAGAGGCTGAGAAAATTTAAAATTACACCAGGGGCCAGCAACAAGATATTGATGTCCAGTTGAATCCCTTGAATGTTTTTAAAGATATAATGTTGACAACTGCATTATTTAGTTTTCTAACTTTCACTCTCTACTGAGCCTATTTCCCTTCTTTATTTTTTTATATAATTTAAATAATGTAGTGATAAGTTGCAGAGATATCATCCCAATCTGCTTTACATTTTTAGTTATGATGGAAATAACTGAGGCTCAACTTAGTTCACTAATGGCAAATTATTTTAATTAATCAAATAATTATTTCACTGCTTAGCAATAAATGAAGGATGGACATGCAGGTTATCTTCATTACAATGACATTAACTTTTAAAAACCTATGAATAGCTTTCTAAAAAAATTACTGTTCACTTGGAGGAAATAAAAATTATTTCTTGTAGAAAAAAAAAAGCAATTAGAAAACACTCTTAATAGCCATTTGATTGAATCTAATTTCTTTTCAGTGCTAAACTATTTTTGAATTCAAAGTAAACTATCATCAAGTAAAAAACATCATCAATTTCCTTAAAGTAGTTGATTACTTTAAATGATTGGCAAATAGTTATAAGATACCTTTATATCAATTATTATTAAATCTTGAGAGATTAACAGACCTATTGACCTATGTACATGTCACCTAATAAAGTATGGAAAAAAATGAATTTAATAAAACAATTTTTTTTTATTGATATTCCATTTGGAACAATGATTGTATTCTTCTTCAACACAAATAACATATTCCTATTATCAAATACTGTATAACTAAAGTAACATTAGCTAAAAATATCCAATGAAAAAAATTGTGTATAGAGAGGGTCAATATTTCTCACTAAGAAATAACACCCTTGTTCAAAGATGTCAAAGATTTTATTTTATTAAATCTTCAGCACATAATTCAATGATCTATCACCTCAGCCATGTTGATGTAAATTCAGGATAATTAAAGTAAATAAAAAATTTCTGATATATTTGTAAGTAGAGAGCTCTTCCCAGTAACAACTTCTTTGTAATCAATTAAACTATAATCAATACTTACTTTAATGGGCATAGGAAGTTGCTGTCCAAAAAAGGAATTTACAAAATAGAAAGACATAAATAGTTGGAAATCAGATAGTGTTTAATTTAATTTGTTATTAAAATTGAATTTATTCCACCGTGAGAAAAGATAGGGGATTATGTAAAAAATGAGGTGGGGCTAATGTTAAATAAGGGGTAAGTATAAAAAAAAGGGGCATATGGGGGCTAAAGTTAAAAAAAGTGGGTGGCAATGTTCAAAAAAGAAAAATGGAAAAAAAAGGTTGTTCCATTAGGCTGTTACACCTGCTGATAGATGCTTGATATTGATTGGTTGTCTTTTTTTAAAAATAAATATAAATATCATTGAGACATGCTTTTCTTCTTTGCGTTATTTTAAACATTGTGTAAGATTGGGATCTTGAATCTGTGTGTGACTAAAATAGCAGAAAGGTAGGAAAAATATTTTATCTGAAAAAAATTTTTAAGAAAGAAAGAGAAAATATTCAAATTAAACCTGCCAGGATCTTTTGACTCTACTAATGTGGCAAATTGGAAAAATTGGTGCCAAAGGTTTGAAAGATTTTGTATTGCATCTAAACTACATGAAGAAGAAAGTGATGTACAAATAAATTCTCTGTTATATAGAAAGAGAAATAAAATTCCTTCGCCACCACCTCCCAATATGATCTATGAATGAGCTAAATCTCATAGAAGAATTCAGCACCTGGATGAATCTCTTGAAATGTTTGTCAGATCACTCCATGAACTACATGCAGAAAATAATGAATTTAACAACAAAAATGACCAAATTAGTGATAGGACTCCAGAACAAAGAAATGTCTGTGAGACTTATTTCAGATCTGAAATTGGAAAAAGCACTTGAAATAGCCAGAGGTCATGAACAGAAGAAATACAAAAACAGCATGCATACAAAATAAAATTAAGATGAAAAATACACCTGAAATTACCCCAAAAGAAAGGAATTGATCACAGACTTCTAAGTTTTCCAAAGTGTGGAAGATGTAACAGGTATCCTGAGAGAAATTACTGTTCAGCAAAAGGGAAAAAGTGCAAAAATTGCAGGGAAATGAATCATTTCTCTGCATGCTGTTAGACCAAAATTAAAAATGAGTATGAAATACAGCAAGAAAACAATGAATATTTGGGGGGTTTAGTGAAACAAGGACAAACAAAAAGAAAGATGGGTCCATGATACAAAAAGTTACAAATCTGTAACAAGCTAGAAGCATTTAAAATTGATACTGGGGAAGACATAAATGTGATCGGCTGTAGAATATATGAAGTTTTGAAAAATATACCGCCTCTGAAACAGACAAAAGGAACTTTCAAATCCCCCGGTGGCATTTTAGCATGCATAGGAAAATTCACAACCTCAACGGAAAATGAAGATGAGAAATTCATGCTAAAAATATTTGTGATTGAAAGCCCCCGTACTGAAAATTTTTGCCAAGAGAGATAGCACATGAAATGGGTCTCGTATTTGACACTGGAGGCTGTATAAAAGAGAAAAAAATTGTAAAAATTTGCTTAAAAGAAAATGTGAAACCACTGATATGTCCAGATGGATTGCATTTACTATTTTACCCAAAGTAAAATCAGAACCACAAAAAATGGAGCATAATGGAATCATTGAAAAAGTCAACCAATCAACAGACTAGTATGCACCAACTGTTCTAGTT
This sequence comes from Thysanoteuthis rhombus, assembly GCA_963457665.1. NCBI lineage: Eukaryota > Metazoa > Mollusca > Cephalopoda > Oegopsida > Thysanoteuthidae > Thysanoteuthis > Thysanoteuthis major. The sequence goes on along the minus strand of OY735199.1, from coordinate 69,158,066 downwards.
TGGAAGAAAAATGGCGACATATGTTTTTGAGTTGAAAGAGAACATAAAATGTTACCAAACTTGGATGATATAGCATCAAAACTGCAAGAGCTATCGTGGTTTTTAATTCAAATGTCAAAAGTGGTTTCCACCTAATTTGGTAAAAGAAAAGCAGTTATTCATTAACAAATTTCATTACTCCTTTTGGATACCATTATTTTAAATGATTACTTTTCAGAATCACATCAGCTCCAGAAATATTCCAGCTCCACATGACTGAATCACTAGAGAATTGATAAAACAAAGAAATTTCCTGTGTTTTTTTTTCAGTTTTCTTGTATATTTTGTTGTTAAAGAATTTATCAGCTCGGATATCTTCTATACCTTTCATTATTTTAAATGTTTTCATTGCATCTCCTCCAAGTCAAGAATAGTCAGTAGTAATTTATGAAGTCTTTCTCCATATCAGAGATTTTTATGTTCAAGAACCTTGTTTGTTTCTCTTCTTTGTGTTATTTCTTAAGAAGCTTCAATTTACGCAATTGGTAATCCACACATATAATAACCAGTAAGAAAAATGTGTACCTGCACAATATGTTATAATTGTAAAAACTTTTTCAAATACTGAACAAGAATATTCTAACATAGAATAGACAAAACAATGTTAATGCAGTGATGCAAAATAGCCATATATAATGGCGTGTACCCACATGTAACTTAACTTTGTAAAATGAGACTGTTCAATCAAATTTCAAACTCGTACCTTTGATTCCGATTAAAAAGTGTTCATGAAGTTATTAACAGCAACAATCAAAACAGAATTTTTAATTAAATGCTGTTATGTCATCTAACTATAATTTAATGTGATCTCATTCAGCTCAAAAATTCAGCATAAACCCTGGTTCTCTCTGTCTCTCTTTCTCTTAATTTCTCTCCATACTTACCAAATACTCTTGTAGTGCCCCCTATACTTTTAGTTAGGAATTGAATACGAAACTATTCTTTTAGCTAGATATTCAAAATGTCACCTCTGATGATGACCCCTATAAAACCCCTGGATGCACATGGTCCGATGCTCATTAGCTCCAGTACCCCTAGCTGGTTACGCTTCAAGCCATTCTCTCTCTTTCTTTCTCCTTGGTCCAAGGCTCATTAGTGCTAGGACCCCTAGCTGGTTATGCCTCTGGCCCTGGCCTTAGCGGCCGGTTACTCTTCCACTCTCTTTCCATCTCCCTAAGATCGTTATGATTTTGCCGACCAACAGGCCAATCCGATCTTAATCATTCTTCTTCCATGACCTATCTCTGTACAAACTTTGCTCATTTCACTTCACCAATATCAAGCCTCACACATACGCACAACTCCGCAACTATGCCACCGTGTCTTCATCACGTGCTACAAACACACATCACCTCTCACTCTCGTGAATGAAATGGCAAGGTCTCTTTACTATCTGATAGTCACGATAATCTTTCCTGAACTTCTTTACTTTGGGAAATATGCATGGATAAAAACTCCATATTCTCTGTCTTTCATGGTTTGTTCGTCGAAAGTCTATCAGCATCACAGAATAGCCCCTAAGTTAACTCACTTACTTGGCAGTAAGGCTCCCACACTGAACCCAGATCACACATATTATCTTGGAGCGACCCAAACATATGGGATCCAAGCAGTTCAGATCAACTCTGCTTCGACACCGATGCCAGTAATATCAAGACAAGAAAGCTCCCACCTTTTGCCATCTCTTCTCCTTCTCTTCTCCTAACATCACTTCTCGCGATCGATCGTATTTATGTTATCCTTACATGTACCTCAGCTTCATTCTTCAATTAAACGTATGTCTTTTCCCAGGCCAAGATATTTGCATGTGTTCATTCCACTTTGTTTCATCAATGCGCATCCAACTTCATACTTAGCTTTCATTCCATTCACTTCCTAACATCTCTTTTCTCCCTCAACAAGAACAGGGCAGGCACGCTACACTTCAAATCGCTAGGAGGGACAACGATCCACCACGCTCTCCATTTCATCCATCCTGAGAAGACATCCTATATTCCGAATCTACAAACACATGCTTGTGAATACTATTGATGTAGGCAATATATTCAGGCAAAAACACAATATTCATTTCTCAATGGATTTTTTTTTTTGTAAATTGAGCACCCGGCTCATATTGAGGACCATAAATTCAAATAACTTCAAACTTGACACTGCAATGCCTGGTACTCAGACCAACATATTTGGCGAGTATCAAGTTCGTACAATGGCCAATTGTCAAATTATCTCAGTGCATGCACACACACTTCTCAAAATATAATGAGATACTATGATAAAATTTACTCAATTTAAGATGTAAGGGAGTTTTTGTTTTTGTTTTTGTGTTAATTAATCAAATATTTAAGAATTAAATCCAACAAGAAAGATAATCCAAGTTTGTGAAACAGGTTTTCATACTGAAGTAAGATTAGAGGAAAATGAACAGAGTATAGTAGGAAAAGTCAATAAAGTAAATATTAAGCAATCAGTAGGATAGAGTCAAGTGCAAAGGGTGGGGTAATTATGACATCTCACTATAGAAGATGTTAATAGAGCAAGACTTATTGACCTTTTTACAAATCAATCTTTTTATCTGTGTGCCCCCTGACAGGTGCTTTTAAAAGCTTAGATCACTTATTTTAAAATGTATATGAATATGTCAGACACATTACTCAGTGGAAATTCTTTCATTAGTCATCCTGAAACAAAATAAATGTTCCTACATATACACACTCACTCATACATCTTATCCTTCCTCAATACTGAATATACAATGGCTTATATTCAAAAGAACATTTAGGCATTTCGCTCTACAGTTTTCGCTATCAAAAAACTGCTTTTGTAAACAATGAAAAATATTGACTGAATGCTGAGGAAAATATTTATCCAATTGCATTATGACATTATTACACTAAAAGTACAGTTTCATAAACAATAATTTCAATCTTTTATAAATTGAGAAATTGATTCTTCAATTGTCATAGAAGAAGAATTTTTTTGCCACAACCAATCTGTTGCAGTTATGGCTTGTAAATATCTCTAAAACCATTGATTGTGAATTTTATCCTCACTGATGGCTTTATAAATATGTTTTTTTGCCAGACTAAGCTTAGTAATTTTTTTCTCTTAAAAGTACGGCCTATCATAAAATTTCAGCTGATGGCAACATTTATATGCTAAGAATAATGGAAGTGCATACCTCAAGAAGATTACATGTAACAACATTTAGATTTTATTACCCTTATTTGTCTGATATTTGATAAAAACAAAACAATAGTATGGATAAAAAAACATATACATATATTTATATATACACACATACACAGGTTGAATACCCCTTATTTGAAATGCAAGGGACCAGATGTATTTGAAATTTAAGATTTTGGGGGGATTTTGGAATATTTGCATATATATACCGAGAGGCAAAAATGCTGTCATTTGGTTTTATCACAGTCACTGGTATCTGAAGCCTTTGACATTCTCAACGGTCTCTGTATTGATGAAAGAATAAGCAAAAGCAAAGGTAATCAAGCATTTACCGAAGTCAGAATGAGTTAAATGCCTTGGAAATCAACCTTGTTTCTCATCTTTCAATCATGGAGCCAGGTGCGGAATTTTTCACTTGCGATGCCATGTTTGCTTTTAAAAAGTTTCGGACTTTTCCTTATATAATTAGGCTCTTTGGAAAGTAATTACATATACTGCTATGAATTATAAGCCAGCCAACCAAGGCAAGACCAGGGTTAAATGGTACAAAAAACGTCTGGATTTAATTCATCATCTATCCTGCAGTGTGTCATTTAGAGTGTATAGTAAAGTTTAACCCTTTGATATATTGTTCCCACATAAGTTAAGAGAAAAACACCTAATGGACCATATTTAAACGTTCTGTTTTTGAAACAAATCTTAACAGGTAATAAAGAGTAGATATATTACAATGATGTGGAATACAAGAGATCTTGAGTCAAGTGAAATTAACCACTACTAGTTGTACTAAAGGCTGGTCTTCATCTAAAGAGGGTGATGCTGTATATATATTGGAATTGAAAGGAAGTCCTTTACTATAAGTTTCTTCTGGAGAACTAAATGATTGTTTGAACAAGCACTGCTTTCAATTACACCAATTGAAGGCAGCAATTGACAGACAAAAAGTGTCCGGAATAAGTTCATAGAAAGGGTGCAATATTTTATCAGGATCATGCTAGACTACGTCTTTCTTGATGACCGAGAAAAAATTGCTTAACTGGGAAGTTTTCTCTCCTCTGCCATATTGCACCTTTGGATCACCATTTATTGCATTCTTTATAAAATTCTCTTGATGAAATTATTGAATTCCCTGGAAGACTACAAAAATCATCTTGAGCAGTTCTTTGCTGAGAAAGAGAAAACGTTCTGGAAGGATGGAATTATACCGTCACCTGAAAGATGGCAGATGATAGTGAAACAAAATGCAAAATATGTTCTTCAATAAAGTAAACATTCAAAATAAAAAAAATGTCTTTTATTTTTAGTTAATAAACCAAATGAGCTTTTTGTGTCACCCAATGAATAGATGAAAGAGTGGAAATGGAGAAAATGATCATAGCATATTAGTAGCTAATAAAAGTGTATTTTGCTATTTGATTCAATCCAAAAAAGATGCTAAGGTTGCTCTAAATACTTGGAATAGAATTTTTATCACAAGTAAGCCTTTTTAAGACACTATCAAGTCTTGAAATAAAGAGTAGAAAAAAATATCTGTCAACCACTTCTTTAGCAACCACTTCTTTCTCTAATTGTTTACTCTCGCTTCACTACCATGGCAGATACCCTCATGGCATAAGGCTATGCATAACTTTTTTTACCATGACTCATATCGCATTTGCCTTGCCATTTTCTTTTTGATGATGAGACTTCTTACTTATACATACTTGCTGCATGCTTGCAGTTCTCTAGTAGAAGTTTTCAGCAGATATATGCAATATATTGAGAGATCCTTTCATTTCTTCTTGTCTTTAATGAATAGTCATTTTCAGTAATATCTTGGTATATCTGGGAACCATACCTCCCAAAATATATACAATTCGGTATACCTTTCTCTCACTGCCAAAATTGTAGCTTTGGCCGTGTGCAACACTGTCACATGTATATCCTCTATTTCTATTCCAACTTGCTTTCATTTTTTTTCTATTACAGTTACTTTAGTTACTTCATCAATCTCCCTTTTCAGCATATTCTGTGCTGAACGTACATACCTATTTGTATTGTCTGTTCCGCTGTCTTTGTTCAATTTCATTTGACACACATGATTCGCTACTTGTAGAATCCAAGATGATGATACCAGCTCCTTTGTTCATTCTCTTCATGACATCACAGACTAATATGCCAACTGAGAAATACTCATCTACACAAGTTGGATCCAAGTATTTCCTGGCAATAAGACACAGTTTGAGTAATAAATTTATATAATTATTATTTATTGTGAAAGCTTTATGTGTTTAATACAGACTTACACAACTTAAATTGAATCATATCCTGTATTGAAAAATGAAGCTCCAGAGGAAAAAACAACGAGCTTCAAAGGGGTAGATATATTTATGATGGAAAACTACATGCTATCCTGAGAATGGGCAACAGTTTTTACACATGTTGCATCTGATCCTTGTATAAAGCTCATACCAGAGTTTTTATCTAACGGTAAAGGTTCCGGGACAATTTGGAATCCTCTGCCAGGTATCAAATTCCAGCGGTTTAGGAGTGAATTGTATCACTTAGACCACATGCTTAAGTAATCTCCAGTAAGCAATCTACCCATTCACTCAAAAAGATTATGCAATCTACACATTGGATGATTATACAGTTCATCTAATCTTCTTATTATATTGGGGGAGAAGAGTCACAAAAACCTGAAAAATGAGGAGTTAGTTTTCCTTGAAATCTATCAGCGTAACCTAACTATGAAAGTCAATCAAGTTATTGTCAGAGCTTATTATATAATGTTCAGCACAGTGTCATTGAACAAAACCAAGAAATCTGATTTAATCACTTTTTTTCAATCAGGGAACGGTCAAGATTCGACAAGTTGAAACTAACAAAATCGATATAAAAACACTTTTTCAAGGTAGAATGAACTGCTATCACAGAATAAGACCTTGGGTTCTTGGCTTGGAAAATCTTTTCGTTTTCGAGAGAAATTGATTTCTTTTTTCATGGGAACTGAGTGAAGTAGGCCTAAAATGTCTGTTTTATTCACAGTATGCTATGATATAAAGCTAGACACCAACTCTGTGTCTTTTTTTGCGACACCCGATGTTCAATATTCAATCTCGACTTAACTGGACTTTGACTTTCTGGTCGCTGTTGTTCAGTGATTTTCATATCCGCTCTTACCTCCCCCCAAAGAACGTACAAATATACTTTGATTTGTACAGTTAATTTTGTTTCATAATCTTTCGAACTGTTTAAGGTCACCATAATTTTGTACTTTGGTCACGCAAATGAAATACACTTTGCTAAGAACCTGAGTGACCCTCCATGGGCGGCCAAATTGACTCTTCGCTATGTCGCGCAACTGAAGTGCAAAATTACCTTCATCACTGCTATTTCGAGAGATATGCATGGAACACAACTAGACAAATTGTTCAAACAAGGGGTAAGAAAGTCAGGGTGATAAGGAGATTTTTTTTTTTCGGAAAATGAACACTGGGGGTTCGCAGAGGGGTGTAGTGAACGTAATGCGTAAATTGTAAAGTGATCACCAATTATGGAGCCAAAACCATAGTTTGCTTGAAAGCTTCCCAGAAACTCTAGTCAGATCATTTTGTTTAGTTTGCATACGAAAAAAACAAACAAACAAAAGAAACAATTAAAAAAACGTTGTCGTTAATTTCGATTTAACGATTCTTGATCCTCCAAATATAGTCTAGTTCCAGTGGACCTGTGCGCCAAGCTGTACCTCATTATTGCACTAAGATGAGTCATGCCTGTAGGTGAATGAATATCCGAATCGATTTAGAAGGACTCCCTTCGACTCTTTGAAACAACAAATAAAATTACTGAAATGAAGAAACACGCGGTAGAGAGATTAAAGAGTAATTTGATCTGGTGTTTTTTTCTTTTTTTTTCTTTTTTTCCATTTAATTTTCTACAAAAAATTCACGATTTAACTTTTTGAGAGTTTGATAAGTAAGTGCGAAATTTCGTATGCAAAAAAAAAAAAATGTAAATTAGTCTTGATCTTAGCAGAGCCAAATAATTTTCCAGTAGACTCTATTGAATAACTTGACGACTTTATCTGACGCACAAATGCTGTAAAATTTGAAGATAAAAGAATCAAGGATTGGTCGGAAAATAAAATCAAAATAAACTAAGATTAGCATTTTTTTTAAATTCAAAATAAATAAAACCACACAGAGGAATATTTAAATAGAGTACGTTAAACAGGTCTATTTTCGAATGTTAGCATTTAACGCCAGAATGAAAGTTCAGGTGTTTTTATGAATTTATATAACTGCTTGTTCGCTGTCCAGTGTCAATCTAAACGTTTCTTTGAATAATTAATGTCTAAAAATGTATGTGCATTACTTAAATGATACAAATCCCTATTCTAATTAACACTGCACCAGTCAATGGAAAATTGTATCGATTTTTTTCAAAACAAAAGAAAAAAGTTATCTGAAAAGAATTGAGGGCGAGTATTAATTTATCGTTGCAATATATGTTTACAAAAGGAAGGCCAAAAAAGACGAAGAATGTTTCCATATTTATTTTATTCCTGAACGGTTGCACCCTACGAGCCGAAAATATGAGTTTAAGGGTAACTTGACCCGGGATAAACAAAGAATATGTGACGATGACTTCTGTTGACGTGTAATGGTCAACTTAGGGTCAGGTCAATTAGGGCATTTTCAAATCTAACGGAGACAGCTGCACTCTAAAGGCTGCAAATTTGTATACAAAGGTATCTTGACCCCATGATGAATATAGGATAGATGCCAATCACCTTTGGTGACCCCCAAAATTCAATTCTAGGTCAGGCCAATTTTGGCATTTTCAAATATAACAGGGACGTCTGCACCCTAGGGCTGCCATTCTGTATATAAAGAATGAATGTAGGATAGGTGGTGCTGACCTCTGAAAGTCAATTTTAGGTCTAGCGAACTTACCATTTTTGAAAGAGGTCAATTTAAACACTTTTCAAACCAAAGGGGGACGATTGCACTCGAAGAGCAGCAAAATCGTGTACATAGCTTACTCGACCCCAGGATGAACATAGTATAGCTGGCATTGACCTTGGATCAATTCGAGGTTAGTTCAATTCATGTATTTTTAAAAAGTCAATTATTGAACCACAGGGTTGCAATCCGTACTTTAAAAAGTTATGTGTTAGATTTTATAACAAAGGGCAACGCCGAGTACCCCAGTTAGTTGAAGGGTGGGAAAATTGTGTTACACCCATACTCCACATGAGGAGCAGGGCTGCCGAATTTCGTAGTAGTGATTTTTTTTTTTTTTTTTTTTTGTAGCCGGGATAAAACCAAAACAAAAAGTCAACTAGTGCTAATTGCAGTCCCGGCTTGTTGACTTGGGTCTACTCCCGAGCACAAACAAATATCAATGCTACTTCAACGAAAGTACCAAATTCTGAAGCCCTGGTAGTGAAGACCTGCCAGCTTAGAAAATCAGTATTCAAAATCATCTCTGATTATTACACGAGTTCGAACACCGACTACTGGCCCCGGTGTGAATTATACAAGTTACCCATTAAACGGTCCAACAATTTACTGTCATATTTGTTTGGAACTTGAAAAAAATAACCTTCTTCCATGAATAATCAAGATGGACTGTACAAGTTTAGAAGTTTCATTGAACAAAAAGTGAGTAAGTTTTTCTTCTTTGTTTTTGTTACCTTTTATGTTTCAAAATGGCTGCCACACCAGCTGCAGGCTTACTGTCTAATGGGGTTGGTATTTTAGGGTTAGGATTATTGTCGTCTGCTTCTTTGACTTTAAATTCGCCATCAGCGCCCGTCACTCTACAGCTGGAGTGGTGGTCATTTGGAACGGGAAAGGTCACAATTGCCAACATTTATTTCAGTTGCTTGGTATTTTATGCTTCCGAAATGTTCTCATCACATTTTACTCTTCATTTTCTCCAATTTTTAAAAGGATGAAAAATACTAGTATTATTTCTAATCACTTGTTGAAAAAAAATCCTTCTGTAGTTAAAAAGAAAGTGAAAATCACTCAACTCACAGAATTTTTTTGTTTCTTTTTCCAAGATGAGTCTATTCTCCGACGAGAGGATTAATTTTCTCTTTTTGCTTGAATTTTGAAAAAATTCTTTCATTGATTTTTCCCTTCTTTTTTAGATATTTTTTTCGAATATTTCTGAAAATCAATAATCACTCCAAAAGTATAATTTGTGTTACTCTTTCTTTCTTCATAAATTTGCACAGGAAAAACCAACAAAACGAACAAATAACTTACCTGCCAAGTTCTGGACCTATATTATATTTTTGATCGAAAGTAACATCCTTGATGCTTTCAGCAACCCAATAATCGGAATCCGTGTTGTCCTTCATCTTTTTATCTTTTGCAGCAATTGCTAGTTCCTTAGAATCGTCTCAGACACAGCTTCCGATTTTATTTTTTTGAATCAAACAATTAGTGCCTTCAAGTCAATAAAAAGAGCAGATGTCCACAACCAACAATTAACTTATGTGAACCTGGCAGAGATATACAAACGAGCCACATGTACCTGTGGTCAGTTCAGTCTAGGGTCAGAGGGCACACTAACAACTCAGAAGGGACTCGTTCATCCAGTATGAAGAGCGATTGTCCCTGTATGTTGTCCTGGTTATTAATCTTTATAAAACCAGTGTTGCTCTCTGCTTGTAATTGCCCGGCTGCTTTTCTCCGGCTAATTCCCTGTTCACTGGACCGTTGACTGACCATCGACTAACGCTGCGTTTCGACTGACATGCAACGCTTGCCGCTGACATCCTTGTCGTCATGATTGTTATGGATAGAGTGGCCTCCCTTCTATTGGCTACGCACAATAATCATATGGATTTGATTAATTGATTAATGGTGGTTCAATCACAATTCCGATGATAAATTTTTGTCAAGTTCTCTTCAATCTATTCAACTAAATTATATATATATATATATATATATATATATATATATATATATATATATATATATATATATATATATATATATATATAAGAAGAAGAAGAAGAAAAGTATGGAATTACCACACTAATAACTTGGATATTTAAAAAAAAAAGGTTTGTGTTAATGGTTGTATTTCTCTGACCAGTTTCAATTTCAATAAAATTATTAAGAATTAGATTTAAAACAGAGATCCCACAGTGGATTTTAACACACACACACACACACACACACATATATATATATATATATATATATATATATATATATATATATATATATATATAAAGAGACAAACAGACAGATGGAGACATTCATACATATACAATCATAGTATAATTTTCAAATCTTTAAGGGGAAATTCTTTTTTAAAAAGACATAAATTCAGTCCTGTGATTGGTTATCTCATAATAATGGTACTTCATGCTAACGTAAAAACAATTTCTCTTGAATCAAAAATATGACTAATCAGGATATCTATTTTATAAATTGTTGATCAGAGTCAGAAAATCATATCTGCATATGAATAAATATATATTAGCTTGTTGACTTCAATTTGCAATCGTCATAGATTATTTGCTGATGCTGCAGCTACCATACGGAAAAAGTTGTTGAATCCTTTTTACTTTTCATGACAAGTGAAGCTATTCTCTAATAGTAAACAGAGGAAGAACTTACCCACTGCTTTTTAGACATATTATAGAAATTTGAATATGTAAAACCAATAAAAAAAAGCAACTAGAAACCAAATGATTTTCATTTAATGTTGATTCACTTATTGTAATTATCAGAGTTATTGTGTTGTTAGATTAGATAGAAAATTGTGCTTATTGTGACTTTTCTGATAGTTGATTAAGAAGATGAAAAAGAGTTGAGACAGATTTGAAATAAGACTCAAAATTTCAGTCTATGCTATTCTATTAATCAATCTTTAATGATGGAAGATCTATGTTTCTCATACTTTTCTTTTCTCTATTATTTTTCTCAAGATATTCAATTTCAGAAACTAATTACTTTTTATTTCACACATTCCCTGACTAGTACTCAACTTTTTATTGCGTTTTTTATGACAATATTTCTAGCTTATATGATCTTTCCTTCAAATTGAATTGTGAGAATGTGGAACAAAGGAGTGGCTTGAGGCAAGATTAAAATCCAGAACCTATATCATGGAAGCTAGCAATGTCAATGTCGAAATCAACTTGACCATTGAAACTACTGACAGGCAAACAACTCTTACTCCTAATATAACTGACACTGTCTTCATTCCTGCTTTCGATGTGACACATTTTGTAGTCCATGTAGCAGTATTACATCAAGTTGCCTGAAGTTCTTAGAATATAATATGATATAAAATGATATTTTTCATTTTGCCAAATAAACATTAACAAATTAATTATAAAATTTTTGATCAATGTAACAGTTGGTGAGGAGGGTACAAATTAGAGCTAATATCTCACACAGTATAATTTAATAATTTTTCAATTTGCAGATATTTGGATAAAAGATGAATGAACAAATAATTATAGAAAAAAATAATACAATCCACCAATTTTTTGTAATACAATTGAATTACTATATTCTTTTGAACAGACTTCAACTTATGAGCTATTTTTTCAAAATCTTATTTTTTACAATTTGATGATTTACTTATTACAATATGTATCTATAACATATTCTTTTCAAGGTATTTCTACTCGAATTTATTTGGGCAAAAACTTTTATGAAATTATTCCAAGCTAGAATAGCTTTTTGTTTAATTGAATTTCCTCTATATTTTACTGAAAAAATATGCAACGTAGATAAAGAACCTTTTGGTGACTTTCTAGTATTCATTGAGTTTTTTCTGTTCAGAGAGTAAAAATTCATTAAAACTGTTCTGAACGTTTTGATTAATAAAATCATTTACTTGTAAACAATTTTCTTAAAATTATGTTATCTTTCAACTTGAAGATTTTCAAGGACACATAGTAAGGTGTTACATGAATCTCAGTAAATACATTGTCACTGATACAATGATCATTCTTGATAATATTATAATTTTTAACTATAACTTGTATAGCTGAATTTTGTAGAATTCTATTTTTTTTAGCATACTTTGGGTGATAGTGTACTAAATCTGACATTCATTTAACGAGGAAAGGAATGAAGCATAATGAAAAGATAGAAGTCCATGTACATTTAGATATGGTCTCGTTTTATTAAGCATTCCATTGAATCATCTAAGTTTGATTTCTAGCTCTAAACAATGAGCAAAGCCATTAAGAAATTCATCAAGATATGCACTGAAATTTTCAATATGGGTAGTAGGATTTATTCTTTGGCCATTGATTTTAATTTTGATATTCTCAGGTAATTTCTTGGACAGGTTTTCTAAAGAGGATTAGTTCTATCTTATCAGAATTAGAGGATAATTAAATAATGTATTTTTAATATACCATGTATTTTCCTCACTAGTTATGTTTTCTTGTAATAAGAAACAACAAAAAAATGATGATGATAGATATATTATCTAGAAAATTTATCACACAGGATGCAGCACTATCATAGCTTAGCTACACTAGACTAAGTCGACATTGTATGAACTCAGTAAGATCAGAAAAAAACCAACTTTTCTTTGTATTATCAAATTGTTTGTAGAGCAAGTCTTATAACTTTTCCTTCTTTTCACTCTTATTGTCACTAGGTCAAACTCTTTCAAAGTATTAAAACATTTATTGCAGTGTTAAGAAATGTATACAAAAGTACACATCAAATGAGCACATTTACTCAATATCTCAGTCATAGACCTTTAAACCAGAAATACATGTGATAAAAATATTTTGCAGATAATTTTCAAATTCTATGTGACAAACATTTTTTTTCACGGTATGTTTAACATGACATTGGAGATGAATTGAAAAAAATGAAGAGGAATTAGAAAAATTTCAAAGATTTATTATGTAAGTTATATTGAAATATTGGGTTAACTACAATCAACCACACACGAATGCACACAGAAATATCCAATTCTAATAAACAATCGTTTAAGAAATCTAAAATTATAATTTGGCATATCTAATCACTAGACAGGCAAGACACTTCTGAATTAAAATCCTTCAAGACAAAACCTATGTACCGAGGCACTGCTGTACTATTACTATATTATAATCAAGTATAATGTGGATAAGTTCAATGATAGCAACAAGGTATATAAAACCATAAGATATGATTTTAAATTCATTCCATTGTAAATATTACTTAAACATCCCTGGAAATTTATATACATATCAGTAGGATTGTATCATAATCATTAATATTAAAATGATCATGAGAACACTTAAAGCATGAAGAAATGTATAACAGATATGAAAACAATCACAACGATTGAAAGAAAATTTGATGAAATAAATGATGAACTCTGGTTTCATTATGAATATATTTTTATGTATTTATCATTTCAAAAATTTTCCTAGGAATCCATGAAAGATTTCCTCAAGTGGGTTAGACCGTACTTTCTTATTTCTCTTCCACAGCATTTCATCGAGTAATAAAACAATCAACTTATATGATATGCCATGGGCATGTCTATATTTTTTGTTTTCAACATTTGTAAAGAAAATGAAAAGCAACGTAATGTTTACATTTAATCAAATATTGCCATCGTTTTTTGACATGGGTGAACTAGTAGCAATATAAAAGTTTATTCAAAAAGCAACAAAAACATTATTTTAAAAATAAATTTATTAACAAGGGTTTACAGATAGATACATTTGATGAAATTTATTCAGAAGCATGAATGATTTCTGAAATCTTCATGATTATTATTAAGGACCAAATTTAAATTTACAACAGTAAAAGAAAATGAAATGAACATGACCAACTACTGACACAATTTTTTTCTTAAAAGTAAAAAAAATCATCCTAAGAAATGAGATAAAAAAATTTAAACAAAATATTAGTATCTTTCTCTGGTTAAAATTTTACAAAATTACAGAAAAGATTTTCACATCAATATTTCAACAGCTAATGTTATTTTCACTTATTAATATATATAAAAAAAAATTAAAGTTATATTTTGTGATTGCTCTTTGTGGATTGTTAGTATTTTTTACAATTAAAGGCTTTATTTTGTATTTTCAAAATAAATTTTGTTTGAAAATTATTTATTGATATATATAGTAATTAGATAATTATCAGAGAGATAAGGAAATATATAATTTGTTTGTAAAATAAACTGACAAAGTCAGTTCATAAACTAACTGGACAGGAAACAATTTATGAGTATTAATTGTTTCATCTAATCAAAATATCAATATCGGAATTAAAGACATCAATATACATGTGTGCAAATGCATTTTATATGTATTCATTAAATGCAAGTACATTAACATTCAAAAATCACTTTGCTTTAAACACACATTTGAATTAAAGTTCCCTATGTCGACAGTTGACCATCCAGATCCATGGGAATTCTGAGGATGTTGTATGTATTCTACAAGGAAGTGGGGAGAACAAAGGTGGGACATAGAACAAAACTGCAGTTGTATTTTACAGCAGGGTCTTTGGGAAACAGAATGTGATTCAATGTAAGATGATTCATATCAACCTAGAGACATCTTAGAATGTTTCTGACACAAAGATGTACTAAGTCACTGAGAAAATATTTCTTCAATACTCATGAATTACAACCAGAAAAGAGGCAGATTTCTAAGCAAATAGGATTTTTTAAAAATTACAATGAAAATATCTGAAATTAAATATACACATTTTCAAATTTATATTTAACTGATCGATTAGATTTTATATTTTAGATTATATTAGTCAGCAGCCATGGTATATTGATGAAAAAATTGTTAAATTTTTAGAGGAATTACAAATAGTATGAAGATGTCCAAAAACTGAAATTAGATTTAATGAGTTAAGATATGCTTTTTAAATGAACGAACCAAATTCTTATTTTCAATAGGGAAACATACTATCATTTACTTTAGGGTGAATGAAAAGGCATTGAGATCAGTTTGGAAAGATTATAATTTCATTAGACCTGAAGAGACAATGTCAGCTCTAACTGATGAAAAGGTAATTAGATAGTTTTACTTTTTGTTCAGATGAGTATATATTTTTTTTAAATTTATTTCAGCAATCAGATAATGACTTTTAAAAAAAATGAGATTTTAACGATATGTAATATCCTCTATCTCTCATAACTAACAAAAGAAATAGCTGTCATTTTGCTGCTACTGCTAGGTATTTATCTCTCTCTCTCGAGAGAGAGAGGATTATTCCTTGCACACTATTGCAGTGTGCCCATGATACAACCCTACCAGTATGACTGGTAATGAGACTGTGTAAGACACTGAGTGTATACAAATACACAAGACCGTTAGTGAGAGTGAGCAAAGTTTGAAATCAGTTCATCAATTCTAAAACTGAATTGTTTTCCACTTCTCTCAACCTGATACTTGATTTGTATCATTAAAAAAGAAGACTAACTTTAATCACAAAAGAAAAATGTCAAGAGAACCTTTTTTGTACATTAGATGGAGCTATCATTTTTTATAATCTGAGGAGGAAAAATGCTTTTTAGATCAGAGGCATAATCAGGTTCTAATAGGGGGAGCAAGTGAAAAAAGAGGTGCCCAGACACATATCGAATAATCTTAGAGTCATTGTCCATTTTTATTGTGTATTTAAAATCAGAATACAAGATGCAGTTATAAAGGAAAAATATAATTGTTATCTTTATCTTTAACTCAAAGCACAATAAAATTGAAGAAAAACAAAATTCAAATTTCATCACACAAGGAAATGACTGCTGAAAAGGGACTGCTCCTTTAGCCACTTCCCCCTTTACCTATGACACTGATTTTTTATCATGGTTTTTCACATAAATGTTTGCTGGGATGGAACCTCTGATATTTTGGTTATTTACTCTCACAGAAAAACACCGATTTTATCTATAACATAAATCATATTAACTTCTCAGAAGTTTTGAGATGCTTACTCTCATAAGTTCAAAAGCAATTTTTGTTTGCTCTTAAGGATTAAGCAGTATGGACTTCAGTCAGCATTTGAATGGAAGACCATCAAGGTTGAAAAATAAATAAATGAACAGAACTAACTAAACAACAAGATCCAACTTAGAAGCCTCTCCTCCCAAGATTGAAACTGAAGACGGTATCATTTATTCATTGTTGATTATATATTTTTCTTGCACATCATTGGTACTAATTTCTCAATCTAACTCCACCTAAATGAATTTTGAAATTATTGTCTTCTGCTGCTTAGTCTATAAATCTAGCTATGAATAATACATGAAAATTCTAAACTGATCTTATGGAGTTATCCTCAAGCCCAGATAAAAAGTGATAGGGAAAGGCTTACATAAAGTTGCCAATAAAATGAAAGTAATAGTAAAATAATCTTCTGATTGAAAATTCTTTGAGAATATTATTCATACAATCTTAAAGGAGAATTCATAATATTACAACAATAGATTTAAGTTAATATCATAACAAACACTAAAATTTTGAATAAGCATTCAAAACTTAATAAAAGTGAATATTTTGAATCCTTTTAAATTCGATAAAAGTAGGAAGGTTAGACTAATCCTCTAATTTTAATTGCTTTTTCTCACAAAATTTCAGTATTTTCTCATCTTCCAGGAACATGGCATGATTCACTCACAAAATTTATCTACCAAAAAACATTTTCAGAAGCCCCACCCAGCTCATGCCAAACTATGCCGGATATTGATAGTATAAGATATTTTTATGAATTGTAAAGTATATCAACATACTAGGGTTTGAAAATTAAGAAATTCATGATCAAGAGATACAAAAAACATGGTAATAATATATAGGAGAACATTGATTAGAACAAATGTAGTAATTTCAATCAGTCAAAAATTTCAATCCATATATTAAACCCATAATTTCAAAGAATATTTTCTTTATTCTCCTTAACTGATTTTCCCCTGCCCATGAAGGCCACTTTCTAAAAGCAAATTTTTAACGGTCTCTTTTTAATTGATATAAAATAAAGTTAATATGTACATGAACGTGCAGCATTTTTTCTTTTGGTGCTTGGATAATTTCAATTAACTTTTGTATAGATGTCTACTAATGCCTAAAGTTTTCAAATAAAAGGAATCAAAAAGATGATCCTAGCTTGTATGTGCTGAAAAAGAAATAGTACTAGGAAGAATTGGATGAAAGAACTCACTAAATATATGAGCTGCCAAAAAAATCATTTTGCCTTACTTTTGTCAGATATTTTTTTTTATCAGATTCGAATGCTACCTCAGTCAAATAAATCATTTTACCTTACTTTTGTCAGACTTTTTTTCTATCCAGATTCAAAAGCTTCCCCAGTCCAACAAATCATTTTACCTTACTTTGGTCAGATATTTTTCTTCTCAGATTCAAATACTACTCCTGTTCCTTAATAGCAGTTACATTTTCTAGTGTTTTTAAGGCTTAATAAAAACTAATGCAAATATTTTTTTAGGCTTCAGGAAAATACTTTGACTTGTAATCAAAGAGAAAATTTGTCACACATGATTCCACAAAAAAGATTTATAAATTCAATTATTGTTATGTGAATGAGTAAGAACAAGGTTATGATTTGTTTATATTTAAGCAGTATTAACAATAATTAAGTTGAGCTGCTTCTAAACACAGAAAAACAAGAGGTTTGAATGAGGGACCCACAAGACAAACTCTAGAAGCAACCCATTATGATTGAAAATTAGCCATACTTGAAGTGCAAATCCCATCTTTCAAAACAGGCTTATCTCAAGCACATAAAAAGAGAATTGATAAAGACAGTGTTTTCTTGAGCTATCTTATGAAAAAAGAAAGTCTACAGTAGAAATGATTTCATGAGCATACAGTATTTGATTAGGCATACAGTCAAGAATTTTGATTACAGAACTAATCTAATGAGGTCAGTTTTTCAAAAATGAAATGATAATGTTAATGATTGATCATATTTTTAATTAGCTCTTGAAAGAAACTAGATTGTTTTTTCTGAAATATTAATCATTTAGCCAACAAAATTAAAATCACAATTCATTACCAGCCTTCAGTTTTTTTATGTAGTCATTTATTTCTTTTGAAACAATAGTAAGACTTTTTTTAAATAATTTTGAAATTGAATTTGAACATACACAGATTATTTTATAAACCTCATTTTCAGAGAGAAGAACAGTTTTGAAGGGTCTTCTTAAACTAAATCCAAATAGGGGTCCAACGACTAAGGTAAAAAAGTTATTCCCCTTGAATCATTTTTCTAAAACGTTTTTGAGGCTGGTCATACATGAAAATAATTCCTGTTCTTAGTTTTAAAATCTTTCTCTTGATATGAGAAAGATGTCCACAGAAACATAATGATACATATTTGAGAGATGTGTATCCAGATGTACCCTACACCTTAATATATGTTGGTTTTGTTTTAAAATCAGATTAAAATGAACATAATAAAAATGAAATAAAAACTGTATCATTATTTCCGGGCTTGAGCAACATAACTGGATACCAAATAGAGATATTTTACATTTAATTTTATTCAATGAAGTATTATAAATTATTATTATTAATTCTTATGACTCCTTTTTACCTACATAATTGCTATTTTATTGTTTTTTAACTGGCCTGAATAAAAGTTATAAAGATTTTCAGAAAATCTAAGTCAGATTGAACAATGAAATAAGAATTTGTCCTTTGCTTTTTAATTGTTGGGCTGTATTTCAAATACAAAAACAATAATGAACTAGGTGAAAAAACTAGATATTTGATGAAATAAAATTAAAAAATTAAAAAGAAAGCCTCGCTGTGTATACACACATACATTGTTGAATGCATGGTTGTGTAAAAGAGTAAAGCAAAAATATATATAGATATAAAGTGACTGACTTCTACATTATCACATTAATTTGTTGTAACACCTCATACTATGTCAATATTTTCATAAGACACAAGGAACACAAGATTATAGTATATAACTATACATGGGACAGATATATAACAAAGCAAAATGCTTGGAATAATTCTGCTATGATTTTATTCATAAAAACTTATGCTTTTTCTTGTATTTATCAGATAAAAACTTATTTCAAGAGTAGCAAAACAAGAAAAGAAATTAAAAAAAATTAAAACATAATAATCCAAGGATTTTGCTAAAAATAAAGCATGGAATTCTTTTTAAAAATTAATATTAAAACCAGAATCCATAAGAAAAGTAAAATGAAAAAGTTTTCATAACAGAAACAAATATTACTCTTGGATTTTTCATGAAATAATTTTGTAGGCTTTGGCAATATTTATTCATAAATACATTTTTTTAAAAAATATCACTATGCAGACAACTTTTTTTTTCAAAATTAATAGAATTTGTCTTCAAATCAAATAAAATGTAAGAAATATAGACAATCACAATATTTTGACAAATATAATTTCAAATGCTTAAAATGATTGTTTTAGAATAAAGAGTTTCTTTGTTCTGCTTTATTGCTGTTATGTCTTTCCCTCTGAAGTTATGAATAACTAACTACAGAATCAAGAATTTAGTATAAATTCATACATTTGATACACTCCATGAGATAGAATACCGAGAAAAAGTTTCAATGGCAGTTGCAACGATTTTTCAAGTTCCCTATTCATCTATTTATTTAGATATCATCCTTCATTGTTCTATAAGATGCATCTCTGTTTTAATGGGGATTTTTTTTTAGAAAGAAATTATTTTAGCATTTCATCACATTTTTATTGCTTGAACCTTTGGTACTTGACTTTTCACCAATAATTCAAATGTATTGAGTGTCATTTAACATTTGAATGCTTTAAAAAATACATATTATAGGCTAGTAAATGAGAAACTATCTTACAAAGTGTGACCTGACTTCTCCACGCACGTCTAGTTAAGAACTAAACAATGATCAAATGAATTGTCAATAAGTTTGAGAAGATCAATTATTATTCCAACTGTTGTTGCTTTCTTTCTAAGTTGATGATGGCAACTTTAAAAAAATACCATAAATAAATAGATTTTTAGTTCCTGCAAACTGTAAATTATCAAATTGAACTACACAGAAGTAAATTGATCGCTCAAAAAATTATTTTAGTTTTTGTATCTCAATAGTTTGTTTTTGTCAATCCTTGTGCTGAGATGGGCTTAGTTATCATGCACTGAGTTATCCTTGCACCCAGTGGTTGTGCGTGGAATAGTCTGTAATCAAATGTCAGCACTGAGAAGATGTGTGCAGAGCAGTTGGTGACAACTTACAAAGAGAAGTACTCCAGCAGTTAGAGTGATTTGGCAACTACTGAAATTTATAAACCCTAAGACAGAGAAAAAAAGAAGATTATCAATCACATCTACTCATTATTTTCCCACAGAATGCTGCCAGAAATGAAAGAAGATAACTAGTATAAAAAAAATAATGGTGTAAGTCCAAACAAACAAATGAATGCCAGTGATACTTATTCTCACACATAGTAAATCTAACAGGCCACCAGTTAATGATTACATTTTCATATAGCACAAAGACATTAATTATTTGTGTACTTGAATGTTGGTAGAAATGATTTCTAACTCTATATCCACTACAAGTATAAACAGTAAAAAATGAAAGTTTCAGTCCAAATAAACTGACAAGAATCAACAGCATTTTGCAAACATTAACTATTTAAAACCATTTCAGTTTGCAGTAATTTGAAATGTAAGAATTCAAACTGATGTCCTAATTTTCATTTACATTATTAGCTATATTGAAAATAAGTTAGAAAAATTTGAATATTTGTTAAATTTGATACTTTATAATTTCTCAGTCAAGCTATTTAATTCATTTAGCTTATGAAACTATGTGTACAAGCTCAAAGCAGTAAAGAATAATACATTTTTTCAGCATTTACAGATATTGATATGGAGACTTCAAGATATTGAAGTAATATATCCTTCAAGTTTAAATATGATGACAGATCTGCTTCTTAATCTGACAAAATCATCACATTACAGTGTACTTTGTGTAGTAAATGTCATATTTGTCAATCCATTTCATATAATATATTCATGTTTATGCATAAATATATGTAGTCATTGCAACCATACACCAGTCAATCAAGAGGATTGACTTTTTAGTCATTAGTTCTGCCCTTCTTAACACAAGCTTGGCTGTAATATTAAAACATCTTTTTTTTGCCATGAAAAATAAGAAAATATAGCATCAAGTTTGCTGTTTTCTTGCTTTATACTCATAAACTGTACAGAATACATATGTGTATACGTACAGAAGTGTTTGTGTGTATAAGCTATGATAATCTAAACTTTTGGGGTTAGCTGATTACCCCTAATTCTTTGCAACTGAAAAAAATGATTACTTACAATTTATACAAAATATACACTTAAAGATATAACTTTGGAGGTTGAATATTAATAGTTTCAATACAAGTGTGTCACAGTTTTGTTTATTTGTTTCAAACATCTTTTGAATTTTAGGCAAAAATATTTGATAAAATAAAAGGCGGCCATCAAAGACTAAAAGTAAATCTCAGTCAAATTGATTCAGATTTTTGAGGTGAGGGAAAGCATTGCAATATAAAACAAGACAAAGTTTAGACACAACAAATCCAAATAACAAAACAGAACAAATTGAATGACAAAAAGAAAATACAGAAATAAAATCTAAAAAAAAAAAAAAGAAAAAAGGAACAAACACATAACCCTAAACAGAAGTATAGGGTGGAAAAATACTAAAATGTATTTGATTTCCTTTGGTCAAATAGACATTTTTTTTAAATGCGTCTGCAATTTGAAATCTTAGACAATCACATTTGGCAGAAGAGAAAATTTATACATATTTTTTTCATATTTCTCTTCTTAGATCAGTGTATTTTTACACATTAGTATCACTTATGATTATTTATGTACAAAGGAAAAGCAAATGCCTATGAGCAAAAAATAAAATACCATTGTAGATTTACTACATCATTCTTTTCATATACCAATATTTACAAAGATCCTGTAGGCTGAAAATTGTTATAGAAGGGGCACTGATTGAATTCTGTGAAATTTGTTGGAATGTTTTAGAAATGTCTAAGTTAGAAACAAAAATACAGGAATAAATTTTGAATACAGCAAAATATTCATTATAATAAAAAAATAACTATCATAAATTTAGTGGAAAGAAGTAACTAATGTCCATGTTTTTCATTCAATATTAGTGAAAATAGATACAGTGCCCCAGCCCCTTATCCAGGTTTGCTTCCTATGGTTACCCAAGGTCAATCCCAGAAATGAGCAATTAATTACTTTTGCATAATGATGGTTCTGATGTGCAAGAGTAGTAATGCTGGCAATCATTAAATGTCGAAGAGAAGTCATAAAGCGCTTCTTTTAAGTAAAAAGATGAAAGATCTTAACTTAATTAGGAGAAAAAAAAAAATTATATATTGTGGTCAGGTTGCTACAATCTACTGCAAGAACAAATCTTCTGTCACATAACTTTCATCATGGTATATCAGAATAATTGTTCTATTTTATTATTTCTTACTGTTGTTAGTCTCTTATTGTACCTAACTTATAAATTAAACTTCATCATAGCAATGTATATAGGAGAAAAAACATAATATATATAGTAGCCATTTTTCTGATATTGCTTGGATAATTACAAGATCAATTTCACTTTGTTATCATTGGACAAGATTCTGGTCAAGATGATTGGTGAAATATTTTGCCAAAAAACAAACGAAATGAAAATGAAATTAAAGTAAAGATATTGAGGTTCACTCATAAACTTGGAAGTAGGGATGAAATAATGACAGGCAAAATTTGCCAGATTTGATGAAGAATTAATGTTCAAAAAAATGGTATGTGTAAATTTATAAAATCAAGCATTAATAAACAAGTAAAGATGAATATTATGATTTGGGACAACAAATTACTTTGTAACAAAAATCTATTGCAGCTGACATTTCATCAAGAAATCAAATAAACTAACTTGATATTTTTTTAACTCAGAAAATGCATTTTTGCCAGAAAATATCACAGTTCATCACACTCTCACAGATCAAATTGTAAACATGAGTCTGCCATTATTTATGAACTCCAGATATATAACAGAGGTATCAAGGTAGTAATCAAGTATTGTATATTGTGCTATAGATATCAAATTTGCAAGATTTAAAGGCAGTAGATTAGTCCAGCATTCCATTGATCCTTTAGTTTGCACCCCGATCATTTTCAGCAAGATTTTCATGTGATAAGATTTCGAGCCCCGACCCAACATTTTTTACACTGGGGAGGGGGATTCTATTCTTAGTTTTGAATTTATAGTTGACCCTTTTCTAGACTGGTTGCTAACCAAGGTTACTAAGCCCAGTCTGCCCTGTTATTTCACCCATTGTTGGAGGAGAAGGGATGGATTCATGACTTTCCAAATGACTTAGTGTAAAGGGAATGCAAACAGCCTTGGTCAAAATTTGAACCAGCTCCCTAATTCCATTTTCTGTACCTGTTACACCACTCTAACCTCATTGTAGATATTTGTAAGTTTAAAAAGACTGTGGATTGATTAATACTCAATGATTTTTAGAAGAAACTAAAATTAAAATTTAGAATTGCAGTTATTAAAATTTATAAACCAAAAATGGCTTCTTATTTCAGCACAAGGTTTTTGATGATATATAAAATGAAGTAGAACAGCTTTATAAAATCTTAAAACTTTACAAGATTAGTTCAGTGCTAGAGTGGATTCATAGCATCATGAAACATAAGATTTATCATATATTCATAATACAACAAAGTACAGACAGTAAAATGCAATAGTCTTCATAACAGTGTTTTCAAACACCAAGTGATAAGAGACAGTATGTGGAAAAAAATCATCAAAAGAAACAATATGCAAAAGAATCCTGTGAGGAAAATTACAATTTGTTGTACACTGAAAAGATGTTACGTAGATAAACTTGAAAAAAATTACTCTAATTGGTTACACTTAAATTTATCAGTTTGTGTAACAAATCAGGGTAATTTTTAAAAAAATGTGTTTATGTAACATTCTTTCACTATATGGTATTTATTATTAACATATAGTAGAAATATATAGTTATAATTGTAAATAATATTAATATTTACTTTGTAAAAATCTATGTTATGATGAAGATAATCTCTATTTTGAAATTGCCAGCTTTGAGTTAAGTTTTTCTAAACATTCCTCAATAGAATAAAACTTTGGTAAATTGATAAGATCCTGTTTTTTTCAACCCAGTCAGAATCTAGGATTGAACCTCAAACCTCATGATTATTTGGATAGTTTACTTGTAAGTCAAGAAATACTGCAATAAATGAAAAAACAATGAAAATAACAAGACTGAAAAATAAAACCTCGATAAATGAGATTTCTAATGCATTAATTTTTCCTTTTTAAGAAACGTTTCCGTTTCGTATATCAACATTTAAAGCAGAGATTATTTTATCTCACAAGAAAAAGGAATTATATCCGTGACTTTGAAGGAATTCTGTAGTAATCCTCTTCCTCATCTGAGAGTGTCAAAGGATCAATTTCATGGTCACTGTCCTCTGTATTAACTGGATCAAATCCCTTGTGTCGATCAGTGAGGAAATTACCAAAGAATGAGTTGTGTTGCCGGCCAATCAGGCTTTCTCTTCGACGATCACAACATTTAAACTTGCCTGAAAGAAAAATAGAACATTTCAGATTCATTCACATCAGAATTTTAAGCAAACCATGTAAGCAAAGAGATAAAATTATTTTCTGACAAGTGCTACTAAATCCATACGCACAAAAATCCATACACACTAGTAATGTGATTATTCTAGCTATTTAAATCAACAATACTATATCTAGATTCCTCTTGTAACATTATATATATATATATATATACACACACACACACACACACACAGATACACCAAAGTACAAACAAGTAATTCAGTATCCGATATGTGATGGGTGTATTTCATAAAATGCTTTATACACAAATATTTAGTGAGAGTAGATGAAATAATGGATTCGCTACACAAACATGTTTATGTTTCTGCCTTTTTTTGGCTCCTCCAGGTAAATGATTTGATTCATTTGTATCCCTATTTAGGACGTTATTGGGAGGTGCGTCTGTTTGGGGGTTGAAAACTCTGCCTTATTTTATTCATACTTCTTTTTCCTTTTTTTGTTCATGATTGTTTCATGTGTAGTATCTCAAGTTTTTTCGATTTATAGTATCTTAAGTTTCTCTTCATTATGTTAGATTTTTTAAAAATGAATTTTTTATTTTAGTTTTTGCAATATTCTCGTTGTTATGTAATTGGTTTGTTGATTTAACATGGCACCCCAGCAGTGTTGATCAAACACCACCTCTCTTTATAATATAGTTTATGCCATACATGTATAGTTTGTTATTTTATACCAAGTTTTATTTATATATATATATAAATATATATATATATATATATATATATATATAAAATCTTGTCAATACCAGATTTTATCAATATTAGCAATTTATATTGGTAGTTTGTGATACAGTATTCAGGTCTTCCTGAAGAAACCTTTTGTTTTAAAGGGGACAGTCTGCTTATTTTATCAAAATGAAATGTAGAAAAACACGTATGAGATTCTTTGAATCAGACTCATACACTGCAGTATCAAAATCTAGGTGGGAGATATTTTTTTTCTCTTTTAGGGGTCAAAATTGAGAGGGAACATTCATTTCCTTATAATTTTGATCCCTAATGATAGATTATTAGGGGTCAAAATTATGAAGAATTTTTTTTTCACTTTTAGGGATTAAAATCAAAGTGGGAATTTTATCTCCCCTCCCACTCCTTTACATTAACCTAACCCTTTTTTTTACATTACACTTTTAGAAGAAAAGGGGGCTAAAGGAAGAGTGGTATTAAATCAATTCTAAAAACAAATTAAATAAAATGCTACCATATTTCCATTCATCTAACTTTCTAGTTTTTATGGGGACTAATTATTTCAACTACTGGGGTTGGTATTTAAGTCTAGAGATTATAATGATTCAAAAACTGCCATAAATACAAATGATTCTTATTCCAGAAAATAATGATCATATAAAGTAAAACCCACCAAGATTAATATAATTGAGACTTACCATAGTTACAGTAACGCACAAATACTGTGATTAGAATGATAAGGAACATTGGAGCAATTAAAAGGCTTCCAATGAGGACTGACACTTGAAAGTCTGCTTTATTTGGATTTTCTTCAATTTGTGAGTTAGACTGTTCAACATTTGGCTGACCAATCTGATTCTTTTTGGAGAATGTCCCTACAAAAAACAAAAACAAATTGCTTCAAATTGAAACACACTCTTTAAAAATATATCAAATATATCTGATGATCAAATAATTTTTTACGATGAGATAAGTAAAAAAATGCTTAGAAGGAATTTGTACATCTTAAAATTTTTTTTTCATCTAAGCAATCATTTTCCCATAAATTTAGAGCCTCTAAACATCACTTCAGAGACTCAGAAAATATCAATAGGGTTGTAGGATCTTAAGGAATTGAAGCTGTTCAATTTACAGCTTCTCTTTTTCTTCCTTTTTTTTTTCTTAATGTCAATTTTGTTTTGAGGATTTAACATAAGAATCTGCAATAGAAGTAAACTAAAATTGTCAGAGGGTTAGAAAGGAACAGATTTCATCTTTTTTTCACCATGGCCACAGAATAAGGTAGGAAGGCATCAAACCTTTAGTTGCTATTAATTGCTCTATTGTGTTTTGATAATCTATGAAACCATTTTTACTCCATAAAACAAAAGTTTGGTATAAGAATGTAAAATTTTGCGTTTGCTTCATGAAAATTTAGGAACCAAGCATTTTGAAAATTCAAGACATCATGACTATAGTGGCAGAGTTAGTTAACCTATTCATGCTGTGATTCTTCGGGGTAGGCTATTTAGTCATATTGGTAGATGCTGTTTTCTTTTTGAAAAGAACCCTATGTAACAAGTTACCAAAGACTTTGTCATAACTTAAAAATCATGACATAGTTCTGGATTACTTTGAATAGAAGAAATTTAAAAAAAAAAATGACTTTTCACAAATTTAAACATAAACTTTTGCTTACTTTCTCATGAGAGGATATGTCACAGTTTTATAAGAGCTAATTTTCAAGAACATATTTCACATATTATTTGGACTAGTATCCTCATTCTTATTTTTATCACAATGTTTTGACTGATAAGGATAAAGACAGCTAAAGAACAAATGGGCTAAATAACTTTATACAGAAAGGAGAATACTAGTGCAAAATAGATAGCACTCAGTAAGCGCATACATCTTCCAACACCATTGTTAGCGGGAATAATTGAGCGGGATCTGCCCCAAAATTTGATCACTTCTCCCACCACCCATAGTCCATCCTTCTACAAAATTTCATTGCAATTCATGGAGAAATTTTGGAGATACTGTGTGGACAAACATGAGTGTATACATAGATGTAGGAAAAGAAAAGACAAAAAAAAAAAGGGGAAAAATATCTCTCAATCAAAAAAAAAATTCCTGGATCCACCCCCAAATTCAATCACTTCTTATACAATTGTCTAACCTTCCACAAAATCGAATTCTATCGAGTACTTTCAAAGATATCTTGTGGACAGAAAGCCAGAAAGACACGACCAAATACATATATTTCTCCCAATAATTTGTAGAATATTAAAGGATCCCTAATTTATTTATTTTACTTCAACTTTCGACATCATATTTTCAAAATAACTTGTACAAGAGCATGAATAATTAATCATACAGTTTTTCACAGGAACAACAATTTCAATTTTTTGTCAAAGTTTTTCTGTACATATTTTCTTTCAACTCTTGCATACTAGCTCACTATATTTTTATAAAAATCCCTCTCTTTTAAAAAATTTCATTTTTTCATTCACTATTAAATTTCTTTTCTTATCATTTTCTTCATATTCTGAATATCAACTTCGAGTAAATTCATAGCCAAAAAAATTCATTACTAAAGGGAGATAACCCGAATAGTATCATAATACCTGTTAAATTTTCTGATACCATCTGTAGTTTCCAGGCAGCACGTGCAAGCAAATCGCCAACATAAACTGAATGGTTGATGCTGTCTACACTGATGTCATGTGGAAAATCCAAACCCTATAGAAACGTTAAGAAAATTTAAGTTTAGCATATAACTGAATATTTTGAGACAAAAATTTTAAAATTAAAATAAATTGAAATGGATAAACAACCAACAAAAAATAATTTACTTTGATCAAGGCTACACAAGTTCTTACTAAACGAAACAAACTCAAATTTCAGTTAGAAATATTGTATAATATCTCGACAGAAATCTCACATGACTTTTTGAAATTTTAATCAAAAATAGCTTAAATATTGAACTTTCAGAATCTGATATTTGATCATTTTATTAAATATAGTTTTTCATGTACAGCATATATATTAACTCAAAAATGAACTTGAAAATTACTATTTTCAAAAGTAATACTTTAGAGAATATCAGTGATTTATTTGATATTTTATAGAATTGCCACTTTAAAAATATTTCTCATTTACTTAGAGTTTACTTTCATATAAATCATTTTTTTTCAAAGAGAGCAGCATTAAAACAATGAACATTTGTTTTTATGGCTATCGATATATAAGAAATTGAATCTCTTGATACAATGCATCAAATGGGTGCATTAACCTCATGGTATTCTTATTCATCCTACCTGAAGAAATTATTTAGAGAATGTTGTAGATAATGTGTGAGCAAGATGTAACAAAAGGAATGATATTAACCATGAATAGATGAGGAGCAAAATTGAGTCTTCACTAACCTTAGGACAAGGCCAAGAAGAAATGAGATTTCCAGAGTGAATGTCAATCATGAACACTTTACATGGTTTGGTTGTCTGGTTTTGGGGTCCATTGACAGCAAATAGTACTCCACCTGAAGAATACAAAAGAAAATGAAAATATAGATAGAAATGTTAGTCATAAATACTATAATCTCAAAAGTCTGAAATCTTGAGTAACACCAGAAGAAATTTTCAAAAGCTGGTTCATTTTGATCCAATATAGAGTTTTGAGAGTAAAGATTTTTTCACTTTTCCTGAATAAATTTTCAAAGATTTTGAATCAGAGACCACTGATCATTTATTTAATTGCCAACTACCATGATTTAAAGAGTATGCATCATGGAGTGCACATAACACACATAAATAGGTAAAGAGCAGTTGTCAATGTTCACACAGAAAATTATTTTCAAGATTTAATGAAGATTCTACATTTTTTCATTTTTATTATATAATACAACAATTCACTAAATATCTGTCCATCTGTATGGGACAGGCTAACTCAGGGACCACATGAAATTTTCTGTGTATGCTAATGGGACCCAGAAGTATGTTTCAAGCAAATTTGTAATTGAAAATGCCAAAATTTTAGAAATTTTTAGTGGAGGGTTTGATTTACAATCTAAGTATTATACTGAATTGGTCTCTTATTTTGTGTCTGGCTGTGTTTACACTTACCTAAAAATTAACTATTGTCTTTAAAAAGGAAAAAAAAAACAAAAAACAATTTCGATTTTTTATTGGGGCCAAAGGCTCCATTTAGGCCATCTGCAAGA